>CM056171.1:51594889-52103494 GCA_029691765.1 Entomobrya proxima | reverse complement strand
TGATTGCCTGTTTTGCTCCGCTCGTTTTCATTCAACGACTTTAGTTTTTTCTCACATTCGTTCGCATATAAAAGAAAAACCAAATAGTTGCAAAATGTGTAATGCGGAATTTAACGCAAAATCCGGTTTGCGACGACATATCATCCGTGTACACTCTTCCGATCGACCTTACTTTTGTGATCTATGTGATAAGACCTTCAAAACCAACGGTGACATGCGGACTCATCTTAAAAAGCACTTGGGAGAAAAGCCTTACAAATGTGAGATTTGCGGTGTCTGCTTTTTTACAAGCGTTGAAATGAAACACCATGCACTAGTGCACTCAGACGAAAAGTTGTACAAATGTTCTGAGTGTAACAAATCTTTTCGGCAACCAGGTGTGTTACGAATACATAAAAGACGAATGCACAATAATGTGAGGAGTTGGGAGTTTAAGTTATGATGGGAAACCGCTTTTTTCATGGACATTCACCCAAAAGCCATATTGTTTTTCAAACTGGCAAGAAGCTCATTAAATGCTTAAACTGAAATGCAAAATTTGGTTATCGCTCAAATTTGAAACACACCAGTTAACTGTATGCAAATTATAATGTACACATTTTGCGGAGGAATCAATTTTTGTATTTTGAATTTGTGACTTTTTGACCATACTGATATAAAGCCCTATTGCTTATTTGTTTGCATATAGTTTAATATGACTTTCATATTAGGAATCTAATAGTAATCGGTTGGCTTAAAATTAATTTATAAAGTATGTTTCAGAAATTAATTTATTAAAGTAGGATTCTGCAAATGTAATATTGCTTGATGTAAAAAATATTTTAGCCACAGAAGTAAAAAAAACTGGCAGACCAAATCCACCTGAAGAGACTCAAAAATTTTTTCGCAAAGTTGTCTACATTTTCTTCATCTGGTTTGTCGTTTGTGTAAAGCTCGTGGAATGAGCGAGTCTGTCTGGCTTAGCAGAAGTAAGTCATAAGTCTCAGTCCAAAGTAAATACATTTAACTCTTCTATTAATTCAGTTCCTGTGTGGTTTGAGTTTAATTAAAAGAAGCGCCATTAGTAATAGACCTACCAGACTGGACACTTTACAAATATATGATTACATAGTTACGCAATGAGTCAAAATCAAATCTTGGCCGCTTTATGGAATCAGAATGGAAAGATAGTTATACTGTGCAAATAAATATAAGCCTGCTCGCATAATCTAGGCTCTACTTATCTAATTTCCATTTCTCTATCCCCGTTTCGTCATTCTCGAACTGGTTCTCGCCGATTAACGGAATTCTCTGAAGTTCATATTTTTGCTTAGAAACGCACATGTTCATCCGGTTGGCTTTCGGTTTGCGGTAGCTTGGATCAACAGAATACACCACCAAACACTTAAAACTTTGAAGTTTCTGATATTCTGTTTTAATTCTAATGCGACTTTGATACAAGTCTCTAATCCTTTATCAACACATGCTTGAAAACGAGATGTTGGTGACCTTGAAACATCCATAACTCTTGTATCAGTCAATTTTATATTTTAAAATCATGTAAATATCTCTTGTTTAACATCGTTTAAAGCGTAGTTTTGTTTTAAAACAATTACTAATGCATTTTTTATATGAACAAGAAGTGTTGAAAAATGGGGCGTTTTTCGGGCGCTCAACAATTAATTTTGATGAGTATGGGCGTGCCTAAACTTTTACGCACCAAAAATTAGTCGCATCACACTTTTTTTCAGAAAAGGTTCGGATCTCAGGATCAGTGGAACCAGGAAATAATTCAGTAATTTATTGGGGCAGTTTTAGCAGTTATTTCGTCAACTTTATTTAAGAATAATTTATTATTTTACAGAATTTAATAGCCAAAGTGGCACAACGACAAATAGACAAACTTGCTCAAGGCAAGGTAAAATAGAGAGTAGTAGTAAGTGGGTTTGGTGGTGGAGCTCTGCTGCTCTTGCGAATGACGATTGACGATGATGATTTTTGGGGTGTGAATTCTGCTGCTGCTGCTGGATGTGCTCAGCACATGTCTCCCAAATTTTAAAAACTCATTCCCTCCGCTGGTGCCGAGGCAAAATGTTACACCACCGTTCCAACACCCAAAAAGTAGCCAATTTTGCAATAAGAAGGACACGTAGAATTTCGAAAAAATGAAGTATTGACCGGCTGTTGTTGGCCATGTGAGTTGATTTTAAAAGTATTCAAAAGTATCAAAACAAGGACATTAGGTTATCCCAGTGCTAAGGAAATTTCAGAAAGAAATGCAAACGCTAAATGGACAAACCACTAATAGAACGCAATAGAACAATACATTAGTATTTTTGCTTGCTTATTTTCATTTGTATAAAATTATTGAACAAAGACAACAGTGACTTTAATGAAAACCATTTTCAAGAAAGGTATTTAGTTTTAATTTACTTCTGCTTGCACTATAAGCAATTATAATTGATAAAACAAAAATTCAATTTTAAAGTGTGTTTACAAAGCGTTATAGTTTTTACGAAATTTCCACGAAATAAAGGGTGAAAACAGGTTTGTACAATTATGAACTGATTGGTAACTGGTGCATTGCTGACCTAGTGAACATCAAGATCTAATATCTTTCACACAAATTCCACCATTCATGTTTTTTAATTTGGTACAAAATGAGTGCAAGAAAACAATATGTTGCACTTTGTTAGTTACTTATACTCATTTTTAAAACTAAAATTAGGATTCATTTATTTTTACAAGGTTCATTAAGTACATAGTAACAGAGAGTTTACAGCCAAAAATGTTACTTTTTAAAACTATGCTTAATCCAAACATTTGGTACTTTTCCTCCTAACTCTATGAGTAAATTATTTTCACACTCACAAAACATTTTTCCATTCACAGCAACATGCAAAATGTTATCCAAACTCAGGTTGGATAGCTCGAGCACTTTAATAAATGGCTTTGTTGCCAGGTTTGTTAGAATACGCTGATAAATACCCACTTCTGTAAGATTCTCTTCAGACTCAGCTATAGCATGAAAACCTACTAATTTTATATTTCTAATGTGTACCAGCTTCTGTGCCATTTCCAATAACTCGCTGGATGGGCAGAAAATGCCTCTAAAGCCAAACAACTCTAAATTTTCTAATGAATCAGGAAGAGCATTCAAATTATACATTACTCGCTTTTCTGCCTTCACTTTGAGTAATGCGATCACCAATGTTTTCAAATTGATCATAGTTTTAAAAATAGCAGCATTTAGTGGCACTCTGGAACACATGTTGGAAAGATTTACAGAAGTAAGTGTAGATTGATTGGATACAAGAATTTCTTGTACACTGTCAAAAAAGCCAAGTTTTTCCTCAGATGGATTTATAGGTAGGAATAAAATACCGTACCTATCTAACACCTTAAATTTCTTAAGCTTCTGCTGAGCTCTTAAAGTTGGCAACCAGAAGTAAATAATCGGAAAGGGGGCTTCTAATTCAAAAATGTCAAGTTGTTTATCTAGTTGGAGTTGTGGAAAATTTATAACTGGTTCTTCTCTACCCCATTCGTTTTCAAACATGCCTTTGTAATTTATCGTAATTTGCTTTATGCAATTGCTGTTTTGCAAAAATGAATACATATCCGTGCAGAAATTCTTTCCAGCGCAGCAACCAAAAGAAAAGTGTGCATGTAAAAAAGTGAAGCTGTGTACTCAGCTTGACAGAGAATGAACACATACATGCATGCAAAATCTTACTTTTCCATGTTTAAATACACGTTTTTGGAAATGTGATTCCAAGCAAAAATGTCAACCATATTTACGTATATTAACCATTAGGCACTTCGGTAAATAAAACGATAAGACGTTTTGAAACAATGTATAAAATTATAATGCATGCCTACTGACAACCTTGCATAAAAGACAATATTGAGCAACCCATCAGCCAGCGGGTTGGGCAGATTTTTCTCGTCTGCATGCAACAAGTAGTCTAGCCATAGCTATATACCTAGGTAGTATATATTATGTGGTCAGATATATACACATACGCTTTAGGGCAAATCAGCATCTCCCTGGGTCTGAATCATAGGCAAAGCAGGTTTTCACTTGAATTTGCTTTTATATTTGTGGGATGAGTCAACAGCTGAGCTGGAAAGAGCTGAATAGTGTCTTGTGGTCTTGTAAAATTGCGCATTAGGTTAGGTTGGTGTAACAGTTGTGTTGATAAATTTCAACCATTTTGTAAAATAATTTATCTTATAAAATATAACTGCCAATAACTTTCCAACTATCCATTTTATTCCTGATGCATTTTCAATCAACATTCAGTAAACAAATTTTCCATTATAATAGGAATCTGATGAATAACTTATTCTTACAAAGGTTAAAAAATAATTTGGTGCTACAAAAATTATCAGTGCCAAAATAACTTTTGTTTTGACTCAAAAGAATAAAAAGCTGCATCAAGTAAGCACACATTTTTAAAGCTATTTATTATTTTTATGCCAAATTAAAAAACATTTTCTTTGTGTAACAGAATGGATCCACGGCAAATTGCACATATCGATAGAAATATCGCCAGTTTGGTGAATAACACGTTTGTTAATGCGTCGCTTTTGGCGGAGTTACAGCAAGTGGAAATGCTAAGTGAGGACGATGTAGAATTGGTGGTACGTTTCCAGCTTCCAAACATATTCCAGTATTTTGAGCTCTTTTTGAAAACAAAATTAGTTTTAAATTTGGCAATTTTTCTGTTTAAAACAGGAAGCTCATAAGACATCCAAGAAGAAAGCATATGAGCTTTACGGAATTATGCAAACAAAGAAGGATGGGTACATGCCTCTTATCAGTGCACTCAGGGAGACAAAGCAGTCAGGAGCTTACAACATTTTGTTAACTGTGTCATCAGAAATGATTAAGAATTTGCGAGTTGGGATGACACAAACAGTTGGGGATCTCCTAACCAGTGATCAAATTGCTGATATTGAAACCTGGGCAAATACTCAACTTTCCTATGATGAGCGTCAAGATTTACACCAAACAATTTTCAATTCAAAGGAGGAAATCAATTTGTGGAGCAACAATATACCTCAGTCATACTCGCTCTATATTCCCAGATATTTGTCGCGTCGACACGCTGTTGACCCAAAACTGTTTGGGAATTCCGAACAGGACATTTTTGTTTTTAAAAACGTTGAACGTGCTGAACTCCGTCAATTTGTTAATTGTTACAGCATTGAGTTATCAACTAGTCAACTGCTACGGAAGAAAATTTCAGCACGATGTATTCTACTAGATGCTGAAGCTCATTGGACAAAGATTTGTGACAAAGTGCATAGTCCGGTTCATCTCATACGATATGAAAATGCAACAAGAACTTTTGTAGTGGAAGCTACTTCCACTTTTTCTACAGCTCTTCGTCAGCATTTACAAAACAAAGGCACAAGCCCTGAAATTATTTCGGAAGATGCGTTTGTCGAGAAGATTATGGCAAGTTGTGAGAAAGGCGTATGCATCTGTGATGTACCTGGAATGGGCAAATCTCTGCTTCTCGCAAATATTGCAAGGAAAACTCAGGAAAAATATCCCAACCGCCTCGTTGTTTTTATTCAATTACGAGATTTGAAGCTTCAAGCAGATCAGGCTTCGGATGATCATATATTATCAGCAATTTTGACAAATGTATGTATTTCCAAATTTGGCTTTCACATACTCTACAACATTATCAAAACCAACAAGGATATTAAGCTTGAGTTATTTTTTGATGGCCTTGATGAAGTGAAAGAAAGTGATCTAAAGCAGACAACCTCGTTTTTGTGTAGAATTTGTGAAACCTTGCCACAGGCCAGAATGTTTGTAACCTCACGCCCTGTTGTTCGTGAAAAGCTTGAACAATCAATCGGTGTAATAGCATATGACATTGTAGGGTTCAACGATGCAACACAAAAACAGTACGTTATTTCTTGCTGGCGTGAAAAAGAGAGTTATGTTCAGATTGACGACGAAAAACTGAACAGGTACGCTAGTGCTTGTTTGCGGAGTTTTAAAGCCAATTTAAAGCCAAACGAGACGGATATCGCAGGCATACCTCTTCAGTGCAAACTTATATCAGAAGTTTACTTTGAAACTGCTATAACTTATGCTACCAGTCGAAAGGACGTTCCATTGGAACAGAACTTTATGAACTCGCTGTGTGAAATTTATACAAAATATATGTCACGCCAGCTTGGAGAAAGTGAATGCAATATTAAATGCATGTACAAACAACAAGTAATTTTGTGTGAAATTGAGTGTCAAGTGAAAAGTTTTCACGTTTGGAAGTCAATCCAACTTATATTTCCAGAAATTGCAAGTCACATTTCCAAAAACGTCAGTGATTTTTGCAGCATAACTGAAAAAAATATATTGTCCCCTGGTTTATTAGAAAAAGATAACAATGAAAACAGCGCAGATGTACAATTAGTGCATAGAACGTTTGCCGAGTATTTAGTTGCGGAGTAATTAGCCAATGCAGTTTTTGCAAACATAGTGTTTTCTCAGCAGTTTGTGTTATACAAAGTATTCAAACCTGGAAATACAGTACGTCTCCCGTATACTAACTGTATGTACTACAGACTTAAAGAGCATGTAGTAGCCTATTTTCTAAACGAACTACTTGCACAAAATAAAGGAAATACAATTAACATAATGTGTCAAGCAGAATTCTTGGATGGTCCTGAATGTTTTAAAATAATTCAAGGATGCATGTTCGAAGATTCTAATGCGCTGCTTCATATTTATCTTGATGCCATAGAAAATGCCATAGAAAATGCACAAAGTGAACAAAAAGAAGATTTTGACAGGTTTCTACAAAATTTGAAAACGGATTATCACCAAAACCTGAAAGAAATACTCAGTGTTGCAGCTGAAGTCTGTAACGCAGAAACTGTGCAAAGGATTCGCAATTTCTTTTTAGACAATTTCAAGCTTGACCTGATTCATCTGCATTACTCATACCAAACGCCGATTCAAATTGCCTGTTTACGAGGAGATTATGAGCTGACCAATTTTTTTGCTGAGGAAATGTCACTTAAGGGAACCATTCGTTATTGCATAGAAGATACTTACCTTAAGAGTGATGATCTGATAGACAGAAAACTGGATATTGCAAAAATGTTACTGAAAAAAGATCCTACTTTACTTACTGATCCAAAGAATTACAATACAAAATATGAACATCCAATAGAAGCACCGAATATGAGCTTAAAAGCCATAAAATTTCTCAAAGACAACGGAGTAGACATTCGAAAAACCAACTGTAGTGGAGGAGACCTGATTAGGAACGCATCAGATTGTATGTCCAATGAAGATTTCATGGAATTATGTAGTTTCTTGGATGATGAATGCAACAACGCCATGAACTATTTCCTGGATCCACAACGGCTGCAGTGTTGGTTTTTTGGGGTACCCGATTTAAAATTTCGTACGGGAAGAACTAAATTGCTCCTAAAGCTTTTCCAATACTTGAGCAAAAAAGCCAACAATGACTTCAGCTCTTCGGAATACGAGGAATGTCAGGACCGGGGGGCAGTTTTAAATAGATTTTTTTTTAACATTCCGTTTTATGAAAAACATAGGAAACTATTTTCAATTTTAATTCACGCAGCAGTGTACGAAAGCTTCACAAAAATTGTCAAGCAGCTGATAGAATTTGACAGGAAAACGTTCCACGTTAATATGACGGTGCAAATGGAGAGTGCGACTGTTCCTTTATTGTTTGCGGCGGTGGATGGTGAGGTTTTACAGTTTTTAGTGAGCCAAGGAGCCAGCATATTTGATGTAGATTCAGAAGGAAGGACCATAATTCATTTTCTGTATAGACCACATAACTATGACTGTTCCAAGATTTTTAACGTTTTGAAATACCTTGGCACCTTGTGGAATAATGATTTTTTCACTTCTACGCGTCCTTCGGCTGATCACTCGAAACCTAAAAATCTTCTAGAGCTATTCAATTGGCATAAAGCCGGTTCTTTACAAACCCCGCTGCATTGGTACATACGAAGATGTTTGCAAGAACCGAAAGAATTGACCTGGTTTTTAAAAGGTGCAAGGAAGTCACCATCACAAGTTGTCGTAAACGTTAATGCCATCGATGCAAAGGAATGTTCGGTATTGCCACAGTGCTTAAGACATAGCATAGACGTGTTAAAATGTTTTAAACGTCATGGGTTAGATCTTAGAGTAAAATCCAGGGGCGGTTGCAATATTACGCATGTATGTGCTCGACATGACCGCTGGAAGCATTTAAAATATTTTCTAAGGATGGGAATTGATGTTAACGAGGTTGATTCAAAAGGAAACAACGCGCTACAATGCGGGTTAACCTTCTTTTTAACAAAGCCCTGGGAGTATGATATACCTTTGACAACTTTTCAGATTTTAATTGATGCAACAGTGGATAAACGTCATGTAAATAAGGAGAATAAAACCGCGTATGATATTGCAAGTGAGAAGCTAGTATGCATGTTGTCTAAAGTAGGAGAAATACCAGAAGAAAGAATCCAAGAGTATATGTTTAATACGGAAGTTTGGGTTTCTATTCTGACACAACTAAACGTCGATAAGGATATGGACGACGAAGCAACTTTTCAAAAACTAATTGATACCAGTACACTAGAAAATGAGGAATATTCTGTGGATTCAAGTGAATATAGTGACTCGGACTATGACTGAATACAGCAGAAGCAATACAGCATTTAATTAAATGACACAACGAAAATTAAAGAGAACGTAGACCTATTTTATGACCCTGATTTAAAATAGTAAATAGTATAAATTTTCAAGCCATGGTCAGCTTTCTTGACCACAATATCAATTTTACAAAAGTTATTCTGTAGTCAAATAGTCATTGTATATTTATTACGGATTTTAGTTCTAATATTGTTAATTGTTTCTGAAATTAAATTAGCCTTGCTGAAGTTAATGGTCAAGTTTAAAGTCGTTTGGTCAATTGTATTTCCGTATCGCGTTGAATCTCATTTTGGTCCAAACTGCATGTTTTTGCTTATTTACTACTCATTTGTGACAAATACAAATACTCGTGCAAACTTTATCACCCTGTTACCATAGTAATATTTAGTTTGAGAGAATATAGCTTTCATCGAAAAATATAATATCAAAGCAAGATGTTAATAAAATGAAAGTCAAACGACGGCAAAAGAAGTACATTTAAGCCAAAATCTAAAATTGTTTAGAATTCCAAGCAGTACGAGACACAGTGTACAATCAACGTCGATGTTACTATAAACCAAGAAAGTTTAAATTTATTTATGTTCTGATAAGCAATGAAAATGATATTTTATTTCATGTTTTGCCATAAATAGAAATAATAAATATGAATTTTGATTTATTACGTGGGTTTTTATGAAAAACGAATAATTGTTCCCAGTTATTGTACTTTTAAGCAACTGTTTTGTAATTTGGTTTGCTAGATCCCATTGATAAAAATTCATGTTTGCTTTTGCTTCAACATATATAAAGCAGTTTACAAATAATTAAATAAAATACTTTTCCAGAATCGGACCTTTGTTCGGATTTTGTTTTAACATCATAGAAAGTGGTAAAACGTATTACAATATCATTTAGAATTGTTTTTGAAATCGTTAAATTATGTATGATTCTGTGTAAGATATATCGGAATGTGTTTTCAGCCTCATCCGCAGCAGTAAAGTCTTCGCCCCCTTCGCCGTTTGTTTTCTGATGATAATATAAACATAGCAAATTATTGTTTGTGTTTTTTGCGATAATATTATTTTTAAAAATCATATCAAAATTACTTTTTAGATTAGGACAATCAAACCACTGGAATAATAAACTGCTTGTAGACAAAAAAGAATGTAAATGGCAGCACTAATAATTTTGAGAAGTAGCCAGGTTCGATGTGGCTTTTCAGTTTCGTCTCGGTGTTGATGTTCTTCATATAGCCAGTTAATTATTACATATAAACACGTACAGGAGTGAACCTATAACAAATTTAATTCGAATATTTTATTCAAAGGGCCATATTCCCAACCTTATGGAGAGTGGGCCCACGATGCTCCGTGTATACACATATACCATTCGATAGCTCTTGAAGAGCTTATCAAAAGTGTTGCTGGTCACAACTCCGAAAAACGTGATCCATTGGCACTTTTGGCTAAGTGAAGTTCAGAGTTTTACATACAAGTCCTATGGTACAATTTTTGAGCAAAAATAGAAAACTCAAAATACAGATAGAAATGCATATAAATCAATAGATTATGGTATTACGAACAATATTTACACGGAAACTTCAATGTTTCACTGGAGTTTTACATGTGATTTGTAAACCAGTAAAAATCACTGGTACATAGGTGTTTGAACGGTTAGGATCAACTTGTCGGTTGTGCTCCCATAATAATGTAACATTGAAGGGCCTGTGTAAATATTGTTCAGAAAGCCATAATCTATCGATTTATATGCATTTCTATCTGTATTTTGAGTTTTCTATTTTTGCTAAAAAATTGTACTATAGGAATTGTATGTAAAACTCTGAACTTCACTTAGCCAAAAGTGCCAATGGATCACGTTTTTCGGAGTTGTGGCCAGCAACACTTTTGATAAGCTCTTCAAGAGCTATCGAATGGTATATGTGTATACACGGAGCATCGTGGGCCCACTCTCCATAAGGTTGGGAATATGGCCCTTTGTAATTCATTTTCAAATGTTGGATTTTCACCGTATCCGCAAATCCAACACAACAAGCAGGAATTTTGCAGCAATAACTTCGTATATGGACATCCCTGACATACGACTATGCAAACTTAATCATTTTGGTAAACCGTTTCCAATTTGCACACATTTTCAAAGCACAATTCTGAAGAGTTACTCGAACTTAAAGAACTTTTTAAATACATTTTGTTAACGATAACACTCAAATCTCGTTTATCCATGCCTCTACCTAACACATTTCACGAATTTTGGGTTGTAAGTTGAATTGTTATACTGGCAGTGGCAGGCGCACAAATGACAACGAACTGACTGAGTGAGCAAACACGACAATAACAAAGTTAATGCATGTTCACAGCACAGTTATAGTCTGTTTTTGTGTGTGATAAGATGTGATTCCGTCACAATCGGAGAACAGAACGTGTTTTTTGTAGAATGTTTTTTTCATAAAAATGGTTTATGGTAGTGCACATGTAAGCGTTATATTTAAAATGTAAAGTAGCCGGACAAGCAAATTATTCGGAATTTTTTTTTCGATGAAATTGTGTAGCTAAATTGTATCCAATCTGAAAATTGAAGTGTACGTTTAATAATGCATTTTTTAATTGAAGTCACTAATCCCGGATTTGCAGGAACCAGAGTTTTCCTTTTTATGCAGTTTAGTAAAATGGGCTTTTAAACTAGCTTCGGTCTTCAGACGATCTCCACAAAATGCACAAACAAATCTTCTCTTTTTGTAAAATGACAGGTGAAAATTTAGAAGAGTTGTTGTTGCAAAATTGACTCCACAAGTGCAATAATATTCCTGTTCAGATTTTCCAACGTCCTTTTGGTGATTAATGAAAATGTATTGACCAGTATCCTGAGCTTGAACGTTAGTAATGTCAGCTTCGTCGTCACTGCTCAAGTCAATCAGCAGAGGCTCAGTATTCAAATTGACAGGTTGTTGCGTGGTATTTGAATCCGTCAGCGTAGCTAATTCTTCTTTCTCTGAACCACCTTTTTTCACATTTCTGGAGGATTGTGTTGTAAAAGATGCATTCGATGAGCTCGTGCTCACACTGTTTGCATTTTTATGTGATTCAGTAATACTTACATTCACAGATTCACCTGTTTTTTCAGCTTGCACATTTTCTAATAATATATTCATAGGCACAGTACTAGGTAAGACCTGAGATGAAGAATTAGAAGTCTGTAAATGTTGAGACCCACATTGGTCAACAGAGTCACTGCAGGTATGCTCATTGAAATCTGAGCTAATTTGAATATTAATAGATCCCAAATGTCGAACTAGTTCTGCCGCAGTGGAATAATTGATTCCACATAAGCAGGGATACTTTATATCCGGTTTTGAGAGATCGAATCCATGATGCACTTGAGAAAGTGTTGGTTGGAAAGGATTAAAATTTAAATCTGTTTGAATTTCAATTTGTTCCAAAATTCTGTTTATTTCTTCATCTTGCACAATCTCAAGCAGAATATTGTTTGGTGTGAATAGCGCTCTAGCAGATTTTCTGGCTAAATCAATGCCGGTGGTATACATTTTATTCTCTGAGTCGTTTTAAAAATTTCACTACACAAAAATATGTTTTTGTCGAGCAATGACTTTATTATTATTAATATCATGAGAGTAAACTTTTTCCAAACACAAAGCCGAAGTTTCTTTCTTCACTTGTTGACTGTGTGGGGGCTGAAAGCAAAATAAAAGTTTAAATTATACCATGCCCCATCTTCCATTTGCTATTTTTAGAAACCGTACAAATACGGTCTAGCCCGGGTTTGACTTTATAATATTTGACTTTTACCGAAAATATGAAATGAAATACAGGTTTAAAATGTATACAACGAAAATCCGTTGTTCATAGAATATAATAGCAGGTGGCTACGGCTATTCGATATTGATTAGATAATTACCCTTCAGCCTATGCTGTTGCTGGAATTGATTATGGTTTTGTGAGTCAGTATAATGGTTTAATGTTTTATATCCATGAGAAAAACGGAATACACTTTTTATCGTCAAAATGTTTAGTGACTTAACAATTGAACATATGATATACGAAACAAGCAAAATATACATTTATCCAAATACTCGTCCTTTTTGTCATCACTACACGCACTTTGACGAATGAAAACTGAAAAAGGCTCTGTATTTTCTTATACACTTTTACATTTTAATAAATTGCTGGTTGCTTTGCTGAACCATTTTATATTATACCTGTGCGTAACATAATACGCACCTTCATGAAACATTCTCCGAAACTCCTAATTCTGGAATTGAAGCACTTTCAACACGAATATTATTGTTTGGGTTGACTGAATACCATAATATTTTTTATGAAAACTTTATAGCAAACTGAACGAATACACGCAGAAAAATATATGGTTTTATTTAGTGTACACGTTTAGGTATCCTAATTTTTGGCTTAAAATGATGGCTTGTGTAGAATGTAGAAACAACGTAATATTGGTATATGTACGTGTTGTCTCATGCCCGGCACAGGCAATACTGAATTTGGATAGCACTCAAACGGGTGAAAAAACTGTCGAGTGGACTACTTGATATCAGAAAGTAGTAATAATGACGAACCTCTATTCAATATTACATGTGCTACGTGCTCAGCTCACTTGTCATTTTGTTCCTGAGTGCACCTTACACATTTCAGCAAACTCTAAAAGTGAAAGTTATTTTTGTTAGAAACTTCAACTGTGGCGGTTTGGAGATTCAACTATGACCTGCGTTCCAGAACTCTGCATTTGTATTGTTGGTGCCCACCATAACATTTGGAGCTGAATAAACAAACAACAAGAAATTTATTTTGGGAATAAAACAAGTAATAAAAAAGTCAAAAAAGCAAATTAAATTCTTTTTCTTGTCGTTCCATAATTTCAAATTTTGATTGATTTCAGGTTTGTCAACAGGAAATTTGGAATGGAACAGTGGGTACATACACAGAGTGGGTTTTCAGCCTTTTTCAATGCTTTCAGTAAGTTTCTGCGGAAATAGTCATCACTTTGTCCGCTAAAACAGTTTAGAATATTCAGTCAGATTTGTAATCACGAAAAGCATTAAAATTTTGGTGTTTGTATTTGTGCATCAACAGGGTCATCATGAATTTCCAACAAATTGCGTGATAAAGTGGAAGGGCGTGGCACATAGCAGTTTTGTTTTGTTCTGCTGAAAAAAATACAATTTAAAATGGAAGATATTAAGGCTTTTCTGAGACTTGTCATGAGCAACAATGCATGTTGAGTATTGCCCTATCAACAATGAAACATATTTTAGATTTGAAGGTAAAAGTTACACATCTAAATTAAGTGTGGTATTATGAATATACAACCAATTTTCTAATATTTTGATGTGGTTGCAGTGCTTGTCGATATTGTTTCAAGACCACAGGACTGATAACAATTTGGCAGCAAAAGGATATTGCATTGTATGCCTTACTTAAAAATATCTCTGAAATGAGTGATTTGTTAAATAACCGAACAAAAAACGGACTAAAGTACAGCAATCGAAGAGAAACGATTTTGAGATCAAGAAATTACACAAAATATATAAAGCCGGTTGGTAAATATATGGAATTCAGCAGGTTTACTTTTTTTGCAA
The DNA here is from genome assembly GCA_029691765.1 of Entomobrya proxima. Lineage (NCBI taxonomy): Eukaryota > Metazoa > Arthropoda > Collembola > Entomobryomorpha > Entomobryidae > Entomobrya > Entomobrya proxima. Next base: position 52,089,203 of record CM056171.1, on the reverse strand, counting down.
AATTGTACTTGGTAATCTTAACGCCGCTTAAAATGTTTTCTCTCATTGCCAACTTAATATCAATAGCGGGTTGTGAGGTTTAATGTTTCACTTCAGTATCACCGCGTTAATGTAAAATTTAAAAATAATTTGAACTAAACATTGTTATTCCGTTATAAAATAAAATAGTGAAAGTTTCTACTTCTTTGTTGGCACTCAACCCAAGACTGTGTGACCACGGATAATGGTCATCACATCCAAATCAGAATTTTGAATTAACTATTGCTTAAAATTGTTTGATATTTAAATGTAGAAAATAAAAAACCAACAACGCAAAGTGTTATAGCTTGTTGATGTTACACGCCATCTTATAAAATTTATATCAATACTGAACTTAACTTAATTACAGATTCATCAGATAATGTATCAAAGCAAGGCAGGTTTTTATCCTTGTGCCGGAGACACACTCATTGAGGAACAAATACACGAAAAGGAAGAAAATGCCTGCCGTTTTGTTCGTCTGAAAGGATCCTTAGAAATGCGGGTAAAGAGCATAATGGAACATCAGTTACCTGCTTTCCTAAGTGCGACTCATATGATCCGAAATCGGAAGGACTAGACTCAAAAGGACTTTGTATATAGGTAAGGCTTGCAATTTTGACACCATATACGTTTATAAGATAAAATAAAATAATATATTTGGCTTTCTGTTTTGCAGGAATTTAATGAAGCTAAATATGTGCTATGGTGTGTAACGTCAACCCTGCAAACAGCCAAGTGCCCATCAGGTACCCCATTTAGTACGAGACTTCAAAAGTGTACTGAAAGAATACTCTTTATAAACCGTGCTGTAATTAGCCGAAAGAATTATACACCATTTGAATAATATGCCTATATAACCAGTATTGCAGTCAGCACAATAAATAGCACTGTCAGTGCTATAAATAAAAGAAAGGAGATTTTTTCATCACGTTTTAACTTGCCAGCATTGCATTCTTCTTTTACAAGATTTTTGTTGGATACTTCATCCTCGCTGTGATAATAAATGAAAAAATTTTCTCTTGGCATTTTCAGTGCACAGCTTCCTGAATTGATTGTTTTGTAAAATGTGTAGCGGCTCAGTGGTTCAGATGCATTCAACCTTTCTCACGTGCAAGTCTGTTGAGTGAGGTATGTATTTTCACAGCTTGGGTTTTCCCTGCTCCGACTAGGAACACTGAACACAAGAATGATAGCATTGGCAAGTGTTGGTCGTCTCAGCTGCTCATTTCACCAGTGTTCTACTTTCTTATAGTTTATGCTTACATTTTCACAAACTCTCCGAAAAATGTGTCCTATTAAATTTCAGTGAGATTTTGAAATTGTGGTAACCAGGCAGCTTAAATTTTGGTCAACATTTTAACGTCTTCTTGTGGTATTGCTTACATTTCTCTCGGTCAATTAATTCAGAACACAATAATATTGCTGTTAGGATTTGGGTACACTTTTGGTAAGCTGATTGGAATAAAAGTATAAAGCACTAATTTATTTTCTCCACAATAACAAATATCGAATAAAACTGTGTAAGTGGAGGCGGATTCCTTCAAATTTTAGAAGTGGTCTGAATAATACATGTGATAACATTTGTGAAATTTGATTACAAATATTTTTTGGTAGGATCAGGAAATTAAACCATGAGACCTGTTGATGCACTTTTTACTAAAATCTCCGAAATCCGCATCATCAAAACTGTGAGATCAATTATGAGTCTGGCTAACAGATGTAAGGAATCAATCCATGACGGCGCCACAAATGCAAATGCGGCGTTAATTACAGAACCAGGAAAAGCGACTTGAGACACCAATTTTATAAATGCAAGTGACAAGTTTCTCAAGTGTTTAAATATTGATAATACAGCAAAGATATTAGTAAAAATTCACAATTATGCGTCACTACTGCCAAATGGATTCTAAACGTTTTATTTCTATTAGAGCTACAATACATAGGATAAATTTAATTTGTTTTGTTCAAGTCCAATTATACCTTGATATTAATTGAATTATACCTTTGCATCTTAAATGAACACGTTTATCGACATTGATAATCTACTCTTTATAAACGAAGAAAAGTTTGGTAGTCTCAAAAAAGAATCCAATTTCTAATTCCATTTTTTGTACTTCAGATGAAAAAATTGACGCCCAACTAACCAAATACCCAACAAATTGAAGCTCATTCTTTGCCTCCATTCCACTTGGAAATCTTCCAATCTAAACAAACACAGATGGGATCATTTCAATGCAGTATTTGCAACAGGACATTTACTAGTTCCTCAAATTTGTGGCAACATATTAGTGCAGTGCATTTTGAGGAGAAACCATTTGAATGCAAGCAATGTAAGAAATGTTTCAGTAAAAAGTCTAGTTTGGCTTCTCATGGGATGATTCATACTGGTGAAAGGCCATTCCAGTGTGACCTTTGCTCCAAAAGATTTCGAGTAAAATATGCATTAAAATTACATCTGAGAACTCACACTGGAGAAACATACTATTCTTGCTGTCAATGCAACAAGAAATTCAAAAGCAGTCATGGTCTCAAGGCACATGTCAAGAGGCATCAAGGTAAACAATATACTTAAACAACGTTTCAAAAACAATTTTTAAAAGTAACAATTTGTTTTGATATTTTCAGGAATCAATCCCAAACCGTTTGAATGCCTGTTTTGTTTGGCTCGTTTTCAAATTCAATCCTTACTCTTTCACCACATTCGTTTGCATATCGAAGAGAAACCATGCCATTGTAAATTCTGTGGCAGAGAATTTAACAACAATTCCAGTTTACATCGTCACATAAGACCTCCACAATCTGATAACCAACCCAACTGTTGCTATCTGGGTGAAAAGCCGTACAAATGTGAAATTTGCGGTACTGGCTTTTCCACAAAAACTGAAATGAAAAGCCATTCACTTGTGCACTCGGAGGAAAAGTTGTACAAATGTGCTGAATGTAACAAATCCTTTCGGCGACCAGGTGGTTTAAGGATACACGAAACACAAGTACACGATTATATCAGGCCTTTGGAGTGTAAGCTATGTAAGAAACGGTTTGTGAATAGAGGTGCACTAACTAGCCATAATGTATGTCATACTGGCGAGAAGCCCTTTAAATGTTCACGCTGTAATAAAAAATTTGAGAATGCACTAGCGTACTAGATGTAAATCATAATGCATACCTGTTGAAATTGTTTATGTCTAAAAATATTTTAACAAAAAATTTAATGTAACAATTTAAACCCATTGTCTAGTCGTTACTAATCTCAATTACTCATGTGAAATATAAAAGTACAGTATTACCTTGCTGCCGTTTGTCGTTATATATGGATGTTTCTGTTGTTATTGCTATTATACATATTAGAATTATGGGCTTGGGGGTCTTAACTTGTATTGTGCCGTAATTCCATTTATGGCATTTTTTACAAACTATTCAAATAACCTGTATTTGACATTTTAAAGAAATGTGAAATGGAAATTACGTTATGGTATTCATGTTTCTTCAAGCATAGCTTCATATTTTATTATTACAATGAAAATACATCGCTGTTGGGTTTGTGTGCCTAATATTGAGTATTAAATTACGTTTTCGAAAACATTTAGGCCGGTATGTTTACGGACATGTAGGCAGGCACTATTGTGGATTAATGCTTTTTATCCAGACAGAGAGAGGAGCCTGTTTTTAAAATAACAATGTTTCATAAGTAACGGATTACACAGTTGCTGAGAGAAAATTGTCTACAGATAAATGCATGAAAATGGTTTTAACACTTAACTTCTACAAACTACCTTTACACACAGTTTTAAATACGTTTAGAAAATACATATATCTGTTTTGTCATAATGCTTCACAATACAGTGAATTTGAATTAAATGTTGATTTACAAAATTCAATTTCTGGTGGCTTATTTTCATAGTGAAAACCGTCGAGGGAACATCAGTCGAAACTGTATGGGCTATGTACAGGCGTAAAAGAAAGCCAATTGGAGAGAACACAAGTGTGGCTTGAAAAATATTGATAACCATGCTGGACTGTCGACTGCTTTAGTTTTACGGTTTTTCGGTATACCTGCTTGTTTCGTGTCCTGCAAGTTTGCTATTTATTAACGCTGGCAACATGCATACATATAGCAAAGTGGCGAAAATAGGTATATTTTATTGCTGATGTTGAGTTGACCCTTTTGACTTAATGATATCGAAAAAGTAGTATTCACTTGACTAAAAACCAAAATTCAAGCCAAATCTCATGTGCCAGACACAAATTGTTATCCCAAAATGTAGTATAGAATTAACTAATGACTCAAAATTCAACCAAAATCCTATGTGCCAAACACAACTTATTTATGTAGAAAAAATTTGCATTCTATTGTAGTAAGGTAGTCATTGTTACGTTCGACCTCTGATAACCTTTGACTCCATTGACCGAATGGCATGAAATTTTGCGTGGAGGTCTGCCTTATTGTGTCACAGGCTTCTATAAAGTTTCGATGAAATCGATAGAACCGAATCGCGCGGACAGACTGGCAAACGGCTTGCGCAAAATTAATAAGTAGCTTTTGCTACTTAATACTTCATGCATGCAGCGAATACGATACATAGGGAATGATAGAATACAAGCGCGTAGAATATTGTATTTCTGAATGCCATTTTGAACACCAGAACTAGTCACCATTGCGTTCAGGTAAGTTGTCTTATTTTTCCGGACGTGGAAATTATTTTGCGACTCGGCGACGGCGTCGCCGGGATTTTTTGGCCAAATCCCGAGTCTTTTTTTTAGAAACTCGGGATTTTTTAAATTTCAGGTACCCCTCCAAACGGAGAAAATTTTTATTTTTTTCAAAACTCGGGAAATTTAGGGTAAACTCGGGATTTTTTAGAGTAAACTCGGGATTTTTTAGGGCAAACTCGGGATTTTTTAGGGTAAACTCGGGATTTTCAAGGACAAACTAGGGATTTTTTGAAATTAGGGTTTTTTTAGAAACTCGGGATTTTTTTTCAAAAACTCGGGTTTTTTTTGAAACTCGGGTTCCCCGGGATTGCGTCGCAGACCTATTTAAAAGAATTTCCATGTCCGTCGGACATGGAAATTATTTTGCGACTCGGCGACGGCGTCGCCGGGAATTTTTGCCCAAAATCCCGAGTTTACTCGGGATTTTTAAGATTTCAGGAACCAACTCGGGTTGCGGGAAAATTTGTTTTTTTGCAAACTCGGGATCTTTAGGATAAACTCTGGATTTTTAGGATAAACTCGGGATTTTTAAGGCTAAACTCTGGTTTTTAAAAAGAAAACTCGGGATTTTAAAAAGAAAACTCGGGATTTTTAAGGCTAAACTCGGGATTTTTAAGGGAAACTCGGGATTTTTAAGGGAAAACTCGGGATTTTTTGAAATTTTGGTTTTTTAGAAACTCGGGATTTTTTTCCCGAAAACTCGGGTTTTTTTAGAAACTCGGGTTGCCCGAGACTGCGTCGCCGATTAATTTAAAAGAATTTCCACGTCCGGCCGAGAATACCATTTTGAGCATTTTTTTTCAGAATCTGTCAGAATTTTCTCCACCATCTCAAAAACTCTTCAAACTTTCAGGGCTGATCTGTTGCTACATAATACTAGTAAATTTGAAGTATTAGTTCTAGAGGTTGCCATAATTCGGAAAAAATGCAAAAAATAGGAAATTTTTGAATCGTCGTAGCTGAACCGCCACAACTATTTAGTGTGTGTACACAAACTAATGAAACTTTGTACGCTGATACACAACTAAATAAGCTATTATTAAACGGAGAATCAAGTTGTTTACTGCGCTTCATAGAAAACTGCATGCCATTTAATCCAAAATTTTCGTCTTTGGTGCACATATATGTGACTCTCCAGTCTATAACAAGCAATATTTTCCAAATACTTTACAATGGCCAACAACTCATTAGTATGCACTATTAACCGCCACAAACCGTTTGGAAAAATATTTAAACGTTTTCACAAAATCCGGGTTTGAGTGGAATTCTTAGACGGAAATGCGCTACTTTAAAATTGGAAAATTTTATAATTTTGTTCATTGGAATCAATGAAACAGCACAACGTGGTACCTATAATCAAGCTCATGTAAAACACTTTAGATTGATACCTCATTGTCATATCCAGACCCTCCGAATAAAAAGTTGCATCAATATAGTTAAACCCATACATATATTGAGTGGTGTTGCACAACATGTAAATTTCAAATTCATGTAACTTTTTAATAAATTGTCAAAACGCAAAAAAACTTTCGGTTTATTACATAGCTTAAAATGCTTTATAATATAGGCTAAAATTCTAAAAAATCCAAACTTTTTCTAAAACGTCATTTAAAAATATACGTAGTTTTTTCATGGTTTTTGGAACTCAAACCCGGATTTTGTGAAAACGTTTAAATATTTTTCCAAACGGTTAATAGTGCATACTAATGAGTTGTTGGCCATTGTAAAGTATTTGGAAAATAATGCTTGTTATAGACTGGAGAGTCACATATATGTGCACCAAAGACGAAAATTTTAGATTAAATGGCATGCAGTTTTCTATGAAGTGCAGTAAACAACTTGGTTCTCCGTTTAATAATAGCTTATTTAGTTGTGTATCAGCGTACAAAGTTTCATTAGTTTGTGTACACACACTAAAAAGTTGTGGCGGTTCAGCTACGACGATTCAAAAATTTCCTATTTTTTGCATTTTTTCCGAATTATGGCAACCTCTAGAACTAATACTTCAAATTTACTAGTATTATGTAGCAACTGATCAGCCCTGAAAGTTTGAAGAGTTTTTGAGATGGTGGAGAAAATTCTGACAGATTCTGAAAAAAATGCTCTTTGCATTCCGCCGTATATCCGTATTCCGTCACTCAAATTTTATATAAAATTATTCGCCTGACTTCTAATGACTCATATACACGTGCACCTGCAGCAAAAATCTGTAATTAATAACTAAAAGTAGTCAAGCAACTCCACGATACTACGTCCGTATAGACATAACTATTTAGTACCTTTTCATGCAAAAATTTAATTCTTGAAATGACCAAATACTCAAAAAACTGACTGACCAAGCGTAGCTGGAAACAGACATAAAAATTTAATTTCATTAAAACCATGAGCAACAAGCATATTACCCTTTGTGGAGCATAAACCGGTTTATGGATAAACTACGGACAACTACATAGTCATTGACTAAGACGTAAGCAGTCTGTGTCAAGATAACACATGCATTTTTAATGTTTTATGATCAAATTGATTGCTATGAATTATGCTGCATTGCTATGTATAAAAAGCTTCCTGTTGCAAGTCAGTTCAGATTAGTATTGTTCATGCAAGCGGACAGGAAACCCAAAGCGGCAGGAGGATCTGAATTCAAAATGAAAAAGTTTTTGGCTCTTGGAATTTTCTGTGTAACTTTTTTGTACCACATTTTCAAAGCCAACTGAAAAAGTGAGAACTGTTAGCGACTTTAAATTACAACAGCAAACTGGCCGTTGTGCCCTTGAAGTAAAAATAGATTACTCATACAACGAAACGGCTACAAAATCAAATAATTTTGTTCCCAGCTCACCAGGGTGTCCCAAATCTGCAAATGGGTCTCGTTGGGTCTATTTTGAGGATAGACCTAGCTGCTATCTAACAGGTTATCAAGGACCTTGTAAAAATGGCTTTCAACTTGTACCTCAAACAAACTCTCATTATGGAGTGTGTACCTGTATTTGTGAAAATACTGACAAGGCAAAGCAAAGCAAATCGCGTTTCGTCTCATGCACCGGAGATTCACTTATCGTAGAGCAAATTTACGACAGGCAAGAGAAAAACTGCTTTTTTATTCGTCAGAAAGGGCCCTGTAAAGATTCGGAGGAGGTTAAGGAACATAATGGAACGTCAGTTACTTGCTTGCCAAAGTGTAACCCTAGAGATACCAAATCAGAGGAGCTGTCTAAAAAAGGACTTGGTGCCTATGTAAGTTTTTGCAACGCGTTCATTAGTTCCAATTTTCATCTTTACAAATATCATTTATTTTTTTAGGAATTTACCGGAGCCGGAGCTGGATGCTATAGTGTAACGGCAACGCTGCAGGCAGCTGAATGTCCACCAGGAACCGCATTCAGCTCGAAACTTCAAAAATGCACAACCAGAAAACAGCTTTATTGATTACTTTTTTTGTGAAACATTTTTGTGTTTGGTCATAAACTACAGACAAATTCTTAACTACACAAGAACACCAAAACCTTCCAGTATTCAATAAATAGAATACTGGCAACGTTTTAGATAGCGGTTGAGCTAAAATGTAAAATTGAGTAGAATATGAAATAAAGACCTGATAAAAAAATTAAATTTAAATCGGACCCAGTTTTACACATGCTTCTCGACTACCACACTATGCTTGCCAATGCCAAGTTGACATTCACTGGAATTATTGCGGCATTCCATGCACGCTGAAATAATTTCCAAAATGGCTTCAGGCTGAAGGAATGGCTGTTAAGTTTTATTACGGTAATGAGATCCGTTCCATACAAACCTTTGTTTTATCTTCTATTCTATGTACAATGTCTTGATCATCAGGTACAATTTTGCAAAATTTCCTCAAATCTAAATCACATATACATGATTATAAAAAAATACCACACAAGAACCGAATTCTTGTCCATTAGGCTCGTAACTGGAAAGTCAATTTTTTTGTAGCCCAGAAGAAACCGGTTCATCTAATATATTTCGGAGTGACACATGCGTGCCCATTGAATACAAAGTAAATTGTCTGCGTGCATTTTATGAAATTTTGATGCAATGTGGTCAATTTTTTTCAGGCATGATTATATAAAATATCTGATGAGGAATGTCTCAACAATTCGTGTAACTGGATAACGCCAAGCAGAATGCTATAGTCACTAGAGTGTAACGTCAACCAAGCCCAGTGCTCACCAGGTACTGCATTTATGACGAGACTTCAAAAATGTATAACAAGAAAACAGATTAATCAATAATATATGTTTGTAACCGTTTTGTTTTTAATAAGAATATAACAAACTAGTAGAATTTTTTGTATATTATGCATACACATGGCTGTCATAAAGAATGAAAAACTATTTCCTTTGTGCTTTTGATATTTTCGCTGCATAGCTTTACAAATGAATTGCTGTTATATATGTAGCGACTCAATGGCAGAAATCTATTGTTCCTTTTCTCCACAAACGCCTTTTGAAAGTGTTGTGGTATGTTTTGCCAAACGCGTGGGGTTTGTCTGCTTGGGTTAAGGATGCTGAACACAAGAAGGATAGCATGGCAAGTGTTGGACGTGTCAGCTGCTCAGCTCACTTGTTTTCTTATTTTTCTACATTGTTTACATTTTCACAAGTTCTCCTTAAAAATGTCGTGCTTTAATTCTGTTAGAATTTTAAACGACGGATACCTGGCAATTTAAATTTAATTGGCATGTCAACATCATATTAAGGTCTTGTGGGCGTTCTTTATAAGTATTGTCAATATTTGGAAATTCATCAGGTAAGTTAAAATAAACAAGTTGGAGCACTATTATCAAACTACTTCCTAATTGAAACCTGGTCATTTTCATTATAGGAAATATTAAATGGAACTATGAATACATAAAACAAGTTGTAACAGATTCCCGAACAATCCATTTCCAGGCAGTTTGAGAATTGCGCGCTGTCTTCGTTCTATCTCATCTGCAAACAAAAATGGCATCGTTTGAATGCAACATTTGTAGTAGAAGATTTACTCAACCCGGAAACTTAAAACGTCACATTCGTTCGGTACATTTGCAGGAGAAGTCATTTAAGTGTGAGCATTGCCGAAAAACTTTCAAAACAAAAGCTCATTTAACTCGACATGAAAGGATTCATTCTGATGAAAAGCCATTCCAATGTGGCCTTTGCTCCAAAACATTTAGAACAAAGTGTAATGCACAAGCGCATTTAAGAAGCCACACCGGCGAAGAACACTATTCTTGTTTACAATGCAGCAGGAAATTCAAAACCCGCGGTGGCCTAAGGTTCCATATCATGGGACATCAAGGTTAACAATTTATTACAATTTGTTTTATAAAGTTTTTCAAACAGTGAAAAAAGTAATGTTTGTTTGCAAATTTTAGGAGCCATTCCAAAACCGTATGAGTGCTTGTTTTGCTCTGCTCGTTTTCAATGTCAGACTTCACTTTCTTACCACATTCGTTCTGACATAAAAGAAAAACCATTCCACTGTAAAATTTGTAATGCAGAATTTAACGTAAGGGCAAGTTTGCGAGGTCATACGAACACTGTTCACTCTTCTGATCAACCCTACTCTTGTGATTTGTGTGCTAAAACATTCAAAAGTGGCAGTAAAATGCATGGTCATCTTAGGAAGCACTTGGGTGAAAAGCCGTACAAATGTGAGATTTGCAGTGCATGCTTCTTCACAAGTGCAGAAATGAAAAACCATTCACTTGTACATTCAGATAAAAAATTGTACAAATGTAATGAGTGTAACAAATCATTTCGGCAACCAAGTGGATTAGGAACACACAAAAGACAAGTGCACACTAATGTCAGGCGTTGGGAGTGTAAGCTTTGTGGAAAACGCTTTTTTACTAGACAATCACTAACAAACCATAATGTGTTTCATAGTGGTGAAAAGCCTTTTGAATGCTCTCGCTGTTGTGCAAAATTTGGTTATAAATCCAATTTGAGAACGCACCAGCAAACTGTATGCAAATTATAATGCACAACTGTCTCGGACCCGAATGTTGATATTCCATATTTGCGACGTTGTATTACTACTGATTGCATAAAGCGCGATTATTTGTTTCCATTTTATTGCATTAAAGAACTATTTGTTTTAATAAAATGACGTAGATACATATATAAATTTAAGTCAAATTTGTATTGTGTAAGTACCTTACATTAAATCTAAATAAAACCTTTTTTTACAAATACATATTGCTGCAAATCATGTTGTGTACCCAATCCTTATTGAACTCATGTGAAAAACTGAAATAATACATTATTAATTTCAATGATTGTATGGATGTTACAGTTGCACTTATGTAGCATAAAAACGATGGGCTCGGAGAATTTCGACTTTCCCAATTTACCTTTGCACCAATCAGTTTCAATCAGAAAAGTAAGGATTTTATAGAACACTGTGTAACAAAATAAAATATATGCCACTTGCACAGGTTATGTACTGTGTGATTGTAAAGATATTTTCTCAATCCTTGGGTTACAGGGTTGCCAAAAAACCTTACGTTGTTTATCTACAGTCACATGAAATTTTAGTTGAGCAATTTTACCGTTTGTAAGAAATTATAAATCATTCTCACAAATTTGTTTCCGATTTTTCTAGTACCGTATTTATAAGGTTTATCTTCGGCTATAGTTTCTGTGTTGGTGGGTTTGCCTGGTACTGAAGCAAAAAGCAAGTTTTTTATAACTGATAAATAAAGCCTAATTTTATTTTTATTGAAATGATGCATTTAATCATAATAAAGCCCAGGCAGCATTGCTCGCCAGAGTACATGCGTGCATTTTACATCATCAGCACAACGCATTCTGTAAGGGTCGTTTGTGTTCATTTCAATTTTCTTATATAATGCACTATGTGTAGCTTGTACGCGTATGTTCACTCTGCGTCGTTTGTTGCCTGCTTTACCCAACCAGGTTTTCAACCAGCAACATCAGATGTGTTACAATGTTGCCAAAGTACGGGAGAATATAAGTGGAGTGGGCAAAATGTTTTCCCCCGCATGGTATTTTTCTGTATGCATTTTGACATCATTTGAGCAGTTTTACTGTGTTAAATATATAGTCGCAATTTTGGCAAGGTAATTCAACTAGTCATACGCTAAACTCCATAACCAATCCAATACCTCTTAAAATTCATTGTAGGATGGGTAATGGGTTATATCCTGCTCCACGGATAGAACGAATTCTGTTTAAAGCCTGATCATGAGAATCATCACTGCACGACGCTTAGATGATTCACTCAGATATTAGATATTACTAACTTTCTGAAACTTCTTCATATTGATAATATAGGAATAAAAAAATACTACGGTTAGGCAAATAAATAACACAATCACTACTCTACAAAAACCACACTTTTTCATTATTGCTGCCATGTATTAAGCTTCCAACACTGCTTTGTTCATTTACTCAAGTTTTGTTGGATGATTCAGCCTTCTTGTCATTACGAATGAGACCTTCTCATTGATAATTTTACTCCATAGCTTCATTAGTTGGTTGAAGTAAAATATGTAGCAACTCCACTCAATTGCTCAAATGCATTGTTCCTTTACTACGTGGAAACCTGTTGAGTGTGTTGTGGTGTGCTTTGCCAAACGCATGGGTTTCATCTGCTCGGGATAGCGATGCTGAACACAAGAAGGATAGCAATGGCAACTGTTGGCCGTCTCAGCTGCTCAGCTTACTTGTCATCTTATTTTTCTATACTGTTTACAATTTTACAAGCTGAAAATGTGCTGTGCTTAAATTATGATAGAATTTAAAATTGTGGAGACAGGCAAGTTTAATTTTAACTTGCATTTCAACACCACGTTTTAGTGTTGGTGGCGTAAACTCATTGCAAAATTTTCTTCTTGCTAATATTTGGAAACACACCATGTAAGTTGAAGTAAACAAACAACCAAGAATATCTGTAAAATATTTGTAATTGACTCTTTTAAAATAAAAGCAAGTATTCGTTGAAACTCTAGATAATTGTAAACAGTCGTCGTTCAAATATATATCTTGTTGAAAGGTATGGCAATTAAAAACCACTGATGAAAATTGTGGGCAACAACAATTTTAATGTTAGTGTTATTGCCAAATTTGATTCTGTTTAATAAACAGTGTTCATATTATGCAGAGTTATGGAGTAGGACATGATGACCGAAAAATTAGCTCACGCAACTCGGATCTTCAAAAGTGTCATTTCTGCAGCAGCGGAAATATGTCGACTCGAATGCTAGACTAACAGATGTAAAACACTGTAGTATAATCATATGCCAAAGAGCAAAATTTAGAACATGGACTCTAATTTACAATTTGTATCTCCAAATTGTTTGGTGTATTTCAGTTGAAAGGTTCTACGCAGTAAACCTACACCTTCCGCATTGTAACAGACTTTATTCGGTTGTGCTGACACAATCATCAAGTTCAAACCATCTTGAAGATCAAGTGTTGCCAACATTCCAATTTCGCTTCCTGCAAATAATCTTCTGTGCCAAGAGAGATGGCTTCGTTTGAATGCAATATTTGTGATAAAAGGTTTACTGAACGCGGAAACTTAAAACGTCACATTCGTGCAGTGCATTTTAAAGAGAAACCATTTCAGTGCAGGCATTGCCAGAAACGTTTCAATGCAAAAACTCAACTTGTTGAGCATGAGAGAATTCATACGGGCAAAAAACCATTCTCCTGTGACTTTTGCTCTAAGAGATTTCGAGGAAAGAGTCAATTTCAAAAACATCTGAGAAGTCACACCGGAGAAAAACATTATCCTTGCTCACAATGCAGTAAAAAATTTAAAAGCAGCCAGGCTCTCAAGCTTCATGTCATGAGGCATCAAGGTAGTAAATTTTTCTTTCAATTTCCAAAATTACATCTCATTGCGGTTTTTTCAAACATTCTCTAAATTTGTTTGGAAATTTTCAGGGATCGTTTACAAGCCATTTGAATGTCTGTTTTGTTCGGCACGGTTTCAAAGTGTGACTATCCTCTTCGGCCACATTCGCTCGCATGTCAAGGAAAAACCATACAGCTGTAGAGCCTGTAGTGCAGAATTTACCTTGAAATCCACCTTGCAAAGTCATGAAAAATCACTACATTCTGATGATAAACCCTACTCTTGCGATCTGTGTGCTAAGACTTTCAAGAGCAGCACTAACAAGAAAATGCATCTTAGGAAACACTTGGGTGAAAAGCCCCACAAATGCAAAACTTGCGGTACTTGCTTTTATACAAATTCGGAAATGCAAAGACATTCACTTGTGCACTCGAACGAAAAGTTGTACCCTTGTGACAAGTGTAATAAATCGTTTCGGCAAACAAGTAGTCTAGGACTACACATAAGACAAGTACATGATCGTATAAGGGTTTGCGAGTGTAAACTATGCGGGAAACGATTTTATAATAAGCATTCTTTAATGACCCATAGCGTTGTTCATACTGGTGAAAAACCGTTTCAATGTTCTCGCTGTAATGCAAAATTTGGTTATCGCAACAATTTGAGAGTACATCAGGCGAATATATGCAAATTATAATGTACGCATTTGGTGAATACAAATTTTGTATTTCGAATTTGCGACTTTATGACCATACCGATACAAAACCTGATTGTTTATTTGTTTGCATGTAGTTTAAGTCAGTTTTTTTGTAACCTAGAAGAAGCTGGTTTGCCAAATAAATTACGGAGTAACAACTGGTTGGTCATTAAATACAAAGTAAATTGTCAGAATACAAAATGCTTGCATTTTATGAAATTACCTGCACTTGGTTGCAATGTGGTCAATTTTTTCAGACATGAAGATAAGATTATGCAAAGATCTGATGAGGTATGTCTCACCATATCATGTAACTGGATAACGCTCAGCTGGTTGCTATGGTAGTGTAACGTCAACCCTGGAATCAGGCCAGTGCCCACCATGGATCTGCATTTAGTACGAGTAATTATTTTTTGTACGGTACACTTAATATAAATCTTTGATTGAGGCTGAGTAGCTAAAAAACAGTGCCGAAAAGTAAAACTGGCGACCAATGATTTAAATTTGGCCACTTTTATGGTGGGCACGTGCAACGGATAATTATTTACTTTTGGGGCCTACCTGCCACACTGTGATATAAACTCCATGGAGACAACATGCACTATACACAAAACCCGTATTTGTACATCAGCACATTTTCTACAACACAGCTTCACACACAAGATAAAATAAAGTATGTTCAGAAAATTCGTAAAGCCTGGGGTATTTATACGCCAATGCTTCCTCAAGCTCTTGGAAATGAACACAGAACTGAAGAGTGCGAAAGCAAGTCTTTCCCCGCCATATATTGCATCTCCCCGCTCATTGACATAAAGTTGGCAATTGCTGCTCCACAAATTATGCAATTTTTAAACCACATTGCTTTGATTGCTGCCACAATCTCTGCAACTCAGAGTAATTGTTTGTATCAGAAAACTGTGTGTTAAAGCAAGCTTTTAGTAGCTCAATTGTCTACAACCTGTGTTAATTTAATTTAATGATGCGTTTAACCCAACCTAACCGGACTGTTGTTTTCTGCCAATTTAATATTTTTTCTTGCATTTGAAATAAAAGGATTTGTAACAGTCTCTCATTGCTTTCTTATCCTTTCAGTCTAATAATTTATTCCTTTCCTTTCATTATTGGTTTCCCAAAAACGAAAAAAATGAAAGATTTTTTGTCCGTTCAATCCTGAAAGATTTTGAACTATAGATTCAGTCGGATTGCTTTTATAATGCAACTCAGAAAATACGGAAATTCAAAGTAAAAGATTTGAACTTTCCCTTCCGTGTTAGTTTGCGTTTTGCTATTCCCACGAATATACAGCGTATTAATTACAAATTACAACTTAAACTTTCTCTTTTAACGTATCAACTTGAAAAACTATAATTTATTTAGTGACTTTTTTCAAAGAAGCAAACGTTCTCAACATCATCTCTACAACTCGCTTACACTTCATGAAATGGCGCATATCCACCGTAGAACCATAACAAATAAAATGAAAAATTCACTACTACCCTCATTGTACACAGAATAGTTAATAATACACATTCTAAAAATGTATCAAAAGCAGCCTTATATTACACACATAGTTTTAAAATAAGTACTAGTATTGCCACACTAAAATTGGTTTCTTTGAAACCCCAAGTTAAATAGTAAACACGTTTTAGGAAATCAAGTGACAAACATGTAGTAGTCTACTACCAATGTGTTTTCAATAATATATACAAACTCTCAGTAACGCTGCACATTTGCAATATGATTAATTCACAATACATCATTCGATTTACTAACTGACTGACTACTTACCAAGATTTTCACTATTCTGTACAAATTTAAATTTCTATATGACATAAATTCTCAATCATTTCACAAAAACTGCTTCACACATTTAAGGGTGCGTAAAACACAACAATTCTACTAAATGGAACGTATTTCTTCTTATTCGAACAAAAAGTCACCAATGTCAGGAATCGCTGTTAATTTTTATAAACTGAGAGTTAGTAGACAATCCTTAAAATGTCTTTTAAATCATGATTCACGAACAATAATTTTCTGGCAAGCCACCTTTTTCCTCTTCAGACAAATAAAAGTCTTTATGATACACAAAACCTTTTACACAATTACCTATTACACCTAATTTGATCTGACATGGTCTGCTAAACAGCAAACGCATGCTTATAACGTATTCTTCCATATCAATAATACAAACTGCAAGTAAAGTTTATACAAAAAATATTCAGTACCAAGTTTCTGTGTGTTGTGTTTGGAGGAAAATTGATCATGATACGAGGAAATATAAACAAAGAAGCAGCCTCGCCTAACACAAGTAATAATAGTTGTGCGAGTTTGCATTTTAAAGCCGCATTAAAAAAACTGAAAATCTTTCTAAATGTTTTGAACAAATTAACGTTCGTCAACTATTTGCAGCATATTCATTAGCGCCTTACTTTTCCTCCTAATACTCGTTCTTTCTCGTCTCTCCTGCAATCTTATAAAAATCCTAATGTCCCTAATATGCGGATGTACTGAAATCACCAGCACAAATAAAATTGCACAATGAACCAGTGGCATGATCCAATCATGAGGAAATATAATACACAAAACCACTTTTATCAGGCCAAGCACTAATGAAGTTGAGTTGTAATAACGCCAGTGTAAAATGAATCGTAATGTATTTTCTGCCTCATCCGTGGCATTATAGTCCTCACCCACTACACCGTTTGGTTTCTGATGATAAGATAAGGAAAACAAATTATTTTTGCTATAATCTTGATAAAGGTATGTGTAGGTTATTTCACAATAAAATTTACTTTTAAAGTTACTACAATTAGGCCACCAGCGAGGAGACTAGATGGAATATATATAGCAGATCCAACGATTCCGAGAAGTAGCCAGGTTCGATCATGTGGCCATTCTGTGTCGTATCTGTGCTAGTGTTCTTCGTATAGCCAGTTGATTATCAACTACAAATACGTGCTGGAATAAACCTTAAAAAATACTTCATGTCCCCAAACTTGGAACATAAGATGGTAATGATAATGCTCAAAAAGGACCACTCACTAATGTGAGACAACTTCTGGAACCCCAATGCAATTTAATGCTGGGTCAAACTATTCCAGACAGATATGGAAATAAATAGCAAACGATTCCAGTAAACTTAGGAACTTCAACTTTATTATTTCCCAAAATAGACAAATAACGGTAGCTTTGTTAAGTGTCTCTAGTCCGAAGACCGACTTTCTTCTCTTTGTTGGCTCAACCTTGAGAGTTTGTGGGCTTACTCTGCTTGGTATGATGCCTCAAGAGGACTGATGACAATTTACAATTTTCATTCCTTATTTATACTGAAACTGGCTACTCCGGGTTCGAACTCGGAAAGTTACAAAAATGGCAAGTAACAAAGAAACGTTTCATGACGAGCTTTCATGAAGCGACAAAATAGAACCGTTTCCGGTTTTACAGGAAAAGCTATCATTTTCCGCACAAAGAAAGACAAAGGAAAATGTGCACGTTTATCAAAGTCCAACTTACGTTGGAACGAACCCGACCTTTCCACCGGAAGTAGCCATTATAAATACAAAGTTCATAATATTGGATTTTAACAATAATCATCTTAGCAATAAAAATGAGAAATACTGAACGTGAACAAAGAAACAACGAATTTACAGTTTTGAAAACGTTCAGTTAACAATGAAATGGAAAATTATAATAAAATCCAGAAATTCCATTTCCTGTCCAATTCGAATCCAAAATCCCCCGGAACATTCTTCCCCCCGATTTACAAAGTAAATCCTATCCTGGGCTCTCCGCGGACTTCAGATCCAGTTTCCCGAGCTTGACCACAGGCCTCTTGTAGATTCCGGAAGCTGTCTTCACATCCACGATCCTGACAACCTTGTCTTTGCCAGGATAGACGTGGGTAACGATGCCTAATGGCCAGTTGTTCCGCTTCAGACTTTCGTCAAAAACGATGACTAAGTCGCCGACGGACACTGGTGGGACCTTTCCATGCCATTTATGCCTCCTCTGCAAAGTAGGGACGTATTCCCGCTTCCATCTTTGCCAGAATGAGTCTGCCAATGCTTGTGCTTGTCGCCACTGCTTCCGCAAGTTGAGGTCCATCTTGAACTCTCCAGGAGGCTGCGAGATGCTGGAAGTTCCAATGAGGAAATGGAACGGTGTAAGCGCTTCCGGTGACTCTGGGTCCACCGGTACATCTGTCAGAGGGCGGCTGTTGATAGTGGCCTCGGCTTCAGCAAACACGGTTTGCAGTACTTCCTCCTTGGGGGCTCTTGCCTTCAGGATCACCGACATTGCAATCTTGACGCTCCTGACCAGCCTTTCCCAACTTCCCCCCATATGAGCTGCGGAGGGTGGAATGAAGTGCCACTCGATTGCCTTTACTGATAACTCATCCGTTATCTTGGCCTGGTCCATTTCCTCCAGAGCTTCCCTCAATTCCTTGTCTGCTCCCCTCAGATTCGTCCCATTGTCGCTATGAATCTGCTTCGGTTCCCCTCTTCTCGCTATAAACCTCCGTATGGCCATGATACAACTGTCCGTTGTAAGGCTTTGGGCTACTTCTAAGTGCACTGCTCGGGTTGACAGGCACGTAAAGATGACACCATACCGCTTCTCGTGGTATCTCCCGACGGTCACCTCCATTGGGCCAAAGTAATCCATTCCAGTAATGGTAAATGGCCTGGGCTGCGGCTGGATTCGAAAGTCTGGAATTGCTCCCATCATTGGCGGTTGGGCTTTGGCCTTCCTCAGTTTACACAGTGTGCAAGATCTGATAACTTGGCGCACAGCGCTGCGTAAACGTGGAATCCAATAACGTTGCCTTATCTCGTTCCGCATTGTGTCTTCTCCCTGATGGAGACACAGCCGGTGGTAGTACTGGATAAGTAGGGTTGTCAAGCCCTCCTTTGGATGTAAAATTACTGGCATCCTCAAGTCCATATCTGTAGCAGTTGCTAGTCTGCTTTTCATCCTCAGTACGCCCAGATGGTCCAGAACAGGTGACAGCGAGTAGAGCGAGCTGGACTTTGGTATTTCCTCCTCCTTGGACAGCATTGCCATTTCGTTTGGGTAAGCCTCCCACTGACTCCTCCGGATTAGCATCATTTCAGCCCTTTGGAGTGCCAGTACCCTTGAGATTGACTTCCGCTTGGCAAGCATCCACTCTATTATCTTCAGCACGTACGCCGTTGCACGCACCAGTCGGAGGTAATTGGAAAACCTGGAGACTTCCGGCAATGACTGACCCGGAAGCTCCACAGTGACACCAACAAATTCCTTCCTCAGCTCCAGCTCCTCATCCTGTTCATCTTCAAAGTTGGGCTCCTGAGGCCATTCCTTCTCGGGTTGTTTGAGGAATGAAGGTCCGTTCCACCAGCGGCTGCTACTTGATAGGTCGGCCTTCCCTTCCCGGGTACCATCGTCTGCCGGGTTGTCCTTGGTGGGAACCCATCTCCACTGGCGGATGTCGGAGTTTTCGTGTATCTCACCGACACGAGCAGCAACAAAGACCTGGAACCTCCTGGCTTCAGAGCGGACCCACTTCAAAACCGTCATGGAGTCCGTCCAGTAGACTATTTGGTGGATGGGAATGTCCAGCTGCTCCTTTATAAATTTTCCAAGACGAGAGGCTAACAAGGCTGCGATTAGCTCCAGCCTGGGGATGGACACAGGTTTTAATGGTGCCACCTTCGTTTTCGACATGATGATGGACACTTCCGCATTCCCGTCTTCATCTTGGACACGCAAATAGGCTACACAGCATCCAGCTTTTTCGCTGGAATCACAGAAAATGTGAACTTGGTTGTGGTGACTTGTGCTGGCCTTCCAGGAATAGCACCTGTGGAGTTTGACTTCTGCTAGCTTCGGGAGCTCCCGCACCCACGCTTTCCATTTTGTGAAAGAAGTAGAGGGGATTTCGTCGTCCCAGCCAATTTTGTATCTCCACAGGTCCTGCAGAAGAATCCTTGCTTTTATCATGTAGTGCCCCAAAAATCCCAGTGGATCCCATATCAGCATAACCAGTCTCAGTACTGCTCGTTTGGTGGGCACATCTTCTCCAGTGGCTATTCCCTTTCCAGCTCGTTCCAAATTTACCCGGAAGGTAAAGCAGTCCTCCGCGGGTACCCAGTGTAGCCCCAATGCCCGCTCCGTAGGTATCTCGGACCATTCAGCCAGGTCCTTTGTGACTTGTCCAGATCCAGCTCCTAGTGCCTCCAGAAACGTTTGCGAGTTGGAAATCCATTTTCCAATGGAAAATCCTCCTATCTGGTGGACCTCCTTCACTTCCAGTGCCAGGGACACTGCTTCGTCCTCCGTGTCCAGAGAATCGAGATAGTCGTCCATATAGTGATTCTGGACAATGGCAGCGGCTGCAGCTGGAAACTCGTGCTGGAATTCTTCAGCGTTCCTGTTTTTAATGTATTGGGCACAGTAAGGTGAGCATACTGACCCGAACATCATTACCTCCAGCTGGTAGACTGATGGCTCTGGATCTTCTGGATTCTCCTTCCAGAGGAAACGCTGCGCTGGACAATCAGCTGACCGGATCTTGGCTTGGTGGAACATCTCCGCGATGTCACCGCTTAACGCAATCCTCCTCTGCCGGAACTTTAGGAGGATGCCTGGGAGTGAGTTGAGCAGATCCGGTCCTGTTAGCAAAAAGTCATTCAGACTCACTCCGTTGGCCTTGCTGGAAGCATCAAAAACGATTCTGATCTTCCCAGGCTTGTTTGGATGGGCTGTGTTGAAATGAGGCAGGAACCATTGTCGGTCGGTCGGTGTAGCTAGCTCTTCCTGTGATAGCTTTCGAGCGTAGCCCTTCGCCAAGTAATCCTTTATCTTGGCTCCATATTGTCCTCTAAGCAGCTCGTCCCGGCGGAGTTTCCTTTCAATTCCCCGGAAACGGCTAAGTGCGACATCATGACTTGGTGGCAACACAACGGGCTCTCTTTTCCAGAGCAGCCCAGTCTCCCAATGGTCCCCGACACGCCGAGTAACTTGTTTCATTAATGCCTCTGCGGCAATGTCATCTCGGGAGCGGGTGCTCACCATTGGCTTGACTCCAATCGAGTCCAAACTGAAAGACTCCTTCACCAGGTCATGTAAAATGTCCTCATCAGATTCGTGGACGCAAGAAAACATAGATTCCTCCTCTCCAGTTCCTTCCGTTGGACCATGGATTGCCCATCCCAGCATGCACCTTGACATCATAGGTGCGTCCATTCCAGATTCTTTGACTTCTCGTGCGACAGTCAGAAAAGTGTGGGGTTGCCCAATCAGGATCAGTGGCCGCTCTCCAGGAAGGTACCGCATCTTGATTTCCTGCAAGTGGGCCCATTTTTTGCAAATCTTGTCCAGATCGTCACGCTGACGGGTAAGCTGCAAGTCGCTGATGGTGCGTACATTTTTGAGTTTGTACTCCACCTTTTCCTCCAGCGGGCTTATCCAGACCTCCACCTTCCTGGAACCGGAATCAGTTTGCTTTTGCTGGTTGGTCCACTTGATCCTTATTGGGTCTACTGGTCCACTCAAGCTCAGTTTCTTGGCAAGCTGAGCACAAATTAGCGTGCACGTTGATCCTCCATCAATCAGTGCGTTGGCAATGATTGTTCCCCCCGGTTCCTTCAAGTGCACCGTTATAATCCGCAATAATGCACCCGGTCCCTTCATTATGTTGACATTAGTGTTCAGCTGGCTCAGCTTTTCAAGAAGTTTCGCATCGTCAGCTGATACCTTGTCATCTTTCTTGGGACCGGGACCACCATGCAGAAGAGTGTTGTGTTTCTTACCGCACCCTTCCACACGGCATGTCCATTTTGACCGGCAGACCTTGACGCTGTGTCCACCTCTCAAACAGCAGAAACAGAGATTGCTTGCTCTGATCGCTTCCCATCGTTGCTGCACATTCTTCTTTTTGAAAATTTCGCAGCTTGATACTGCATGGCCCTCCAACTTGCACACTGGACAGGTTTTGGACTGCTTGGACTGGGTCGACTCCTCCGTGGCTGCAACGTTCACGTTCTCTTCTTTTCCATCCCGGATTCGGAGCTTGGGGATGGTGACCTTGCTTGCGGCTTCCGCTACCTTGTCTATCCAACTTGCCAGGTCCAGCAGATTGACACGTTTTTGCAACAGGGTGTGCATTCCCCATTGTAGCTTGAGGTTATCGGGTAGCTTATCCACCAGCTCCTGCATGAGCTGGGGATTTTCCAGATGTGCTGGAACGTGGAGCGTCTTGACGGTGGTGACCAGGTTGCTTATGGCACCAGCGTAGTCCATAATGGTCGACAGCTTGTCCGCCTTGGGAGTGGGTGTCTTCTTGGCAGTTTCAATTAGCGCCTGGACCACGTACTCCGCTCGTCCGTAGCGTTGCTCCAGGCGTTCCAAGACCACATCAGCGTTGTCCGGAACAATCATCAGAGCACGTACATGTCTCCGTGCTTCCCCCTTCAGCGCCTTTTCTAGTCTTGACATGTTCTGGGCAGGGGTAAATCCACAGTCTTTGGTAGACTGCCTGTACTGGTGGGCGAATATTGGCCAGTCCAGAGGGTTGCCGGAGAAGCTGGGTAGCTTGCTTCCTTCTCCCTGACGGGCCACAAATTTCTCAGTAGTCACGTTCTGTGACTTCAGGGCGGTGATGAGGGCATTAGCCAATGCGTCAGCTAATCCACTCTCAGGTTGATTCTGTGGCACTTTACTGGCTTTTGTTGTTGCAGATGGTGGTGAACTCGGTGGTGGCGGTTGGTGCCCATGGGATGCGGCACCTTGCCACTCGTCTTCTGCTTCTTGCCATTTGTCCCTCCATCCTGTCAAAGGCTTAGATGAAGGTGCTTCTGGAGGAAACCCATATGACGCGGGTTCCTCCCAGTTGTAGTAGGCTTTGGACTCCGGCTTCCGCTGCTCCCGTTGTTTCCTTCCCTGTTCACTGACCCTCCATCCCGTGGAAGGCTTGGATGGAGGCGCTTGTGGTGGAGCAGTGGAACCTTCCTCCCTATTCTTCCAGATTGGAATTCGAGTAGACTGAGGCGTGGGCATGTAATGAGCTCCTGCTGGTGCAATCGCAGAGAGCTCACCGGAAAACGGCTTCACCCCGTGGGCATCCTGTTCCTTCCCATCCTCCTGGTCGTCCTCGTCTTCAAAGTCCGCGTATCTCTCCAGATCGTCCATCTTGGCCTCATTCTGCTGGGCTGCTCTTGACATTTCTGCCCTTAACTCTGAGAGACGATCCAACTTTTGACGTATGGATCGCTCTAAAGTAGCAAATTCTTCATCCAACTCCACCCTTGACCTGGAGCTGGCAACAGAGACTTTCGAACGGGCGTCATCCTCCACTTCCGGTGTCCTTTCAACCTTTTGTGGCGTGACAAGTGTTGTTCTCTGCATGGCCACCCCAGTGGTCGTTCTGTGGGTGCTGGTGAGAAAGGATGGCAGCTCTTCCTCGGCGGCCCAATCTCCATAAAACTCTGGCGGTTGCCCGAGATTTGGACGTCTGCTTCTTCTGGGACCTTGACCTCCACCTCCGTGGGCTCCTTCCGGAACTTGACCGTACTCCATAGCGCGGATTATCCGGCTCGAAGGACCAAATTATGTCCCCAAACTTGGAACATAAGATGGTAATGATTATGCTCAAAAAGGACCACTCACTAATGTGAGACAACTTCTGGAACCCCAATGCAATTTAATGCTGGGTCAAACTATTCCAGACAGATATGGAAATAAATAGCAAACGATTCCAGTAAACTTAGGAACTTCAACTTTATTATTTCCCAAAATAGACAAATAACGGTAGCTTTGTTAAGTGTCTCTAGTCCGAAGACCGACTTTCTTCTCTTTGTTGGCTCAACCTTGAGAGTTTGTGGGCTTACTCTGCTTGGTATGATGCCTCAAGAGGACTGATGACAATTTACAATTTTCATTCCTTATTTATACTGAAACTGGCTACTCCGGGTTCGAACTCGGAAAGTTACAAAAATGGCAAGTAACAAAGAAACGTTTCATGACGAGCTTTCATGAAGCGACAAAATAGAACCGTTTCCGGTTTTACAGGAAAAGCTATCATTTTCCGCACAAAGAAAGACAAAGGAAAATGTGCACGTTTATCAAAGTCCAACTTACGTTGGAACGAACCCGACCTTTCCACCGGAAGTAGCCATTATAAATACAAAGTTCATAATATTGGATTTTAACAATAATCATCTTAGCAATAAAAATGAGAAATACTGAACGTGAACAAAGAAACAACGAATTTACAGTTTTGAAAACGTTCAGTTAACAATGAAATGGAAAATTATAATAAAATCCAGAAATTCCATTTCCTGTCCAATTCGAATCCAAAATCCCCCGGAACACTTCATATTTTTTATTGAAAAGTTTGTTAACTTTTATCCGTTTTTAAACAACAATTTACAATTTACCGTGTCCACGAATCCAACACAACAAGCAGGAATTCTTTATTAGTACTTTGGTATATTGACATCCGTAGCATAAGGTTCTGCAAATTTAATCAATTTCATAATGCTTCCAATTTGCACACGTTTTCAAAATACGATATTGAACAGAACACGAACTTGAAGGTCTTTTCAAGTAATTTTTGTTAACGCCAGCACTCTAATTCTGTTTATCCATGCCCTTACTTTTGTACAAATCTCTCTGAACAAATTTCAGGAATTTTCGTAGCAATGTAGAAATTGCATGCGGGCAATCGTAAATTGAATTGTTGTCTTGACAGTGACAGGCGCACAAATGATGAAGAACTTGAGCGAGTGAGCATGCACGACATTAACACGGTGAATACATGATCACAGCAATTTTATAATGTAATTTTGTGTTTGATGAGATGGGATTCCGAACAGGACAAGTTACATGTAAACTAGTTTTGTGCACACGTAAGCACTATATTAAAAATGTAAACTTGCTGGACAAGCAAATTATTCGAACAGTTTTTTTCGGTGAAAAATTGGAAACGAGTTCTGGCTTAAAAAAGTTAACATGCGTTTTTATAAAGCAGAAAAATTGTAAATGGAGCAGAGGAATCTGGAAATTTCGGGTGTATCAAAAATACGACGTAAAAGAAATGTGTCACTAATCCAGGATATTGCACAAGTCCGATTTTCTATTTTTATGCAGTTTAGTAAAATGGGCTTTTAAACTGCCTTCGGTTTTTAGACGATCTCCACAAAATGCACAAACGAATCTTCTCTTTTTGTAAAATGACAGGTGCAAATTTAAAAGAGTGTTTCTTTCAAAGTTGACTCCACAAGTGCAATTGTAGCCCTGGTTAGATTTTGAAGTGTCGCGTTTGTGAGTTATGAAGGCAACTGAGGAATTTTGATATTGGGTGATAGTCACATCATTTTCTTCATCACTGCTCAAGTCAATCAATAGTGGCTCAGTATTCAAAACAACAGGTTGTTGCGTGGTATTTGAGTCTGTGAGCGTAGCTACTTTTTCCTTCTCTGAACAACTTTTCTCATTTGTGGTAGGTTGTATTGTAATTGGCGGATTAGAAAAGCTTGTGCTCGCACTGTTTGCATTTTGATGCAATTCCGTATTAGGTACATTCACAAATTCATCTGTCGTTTCAACTTGCACATTTTTTAATAAATTATTCATAGGAGCATTAGTTAAGACTTGAATTGAAGAGTTTATATTTTGTAAGTGTTGAACATCACATTGGTTAGCACAGCAAATTTGTGTACTGCGCTGATGAAAGTTATTCCCGGTATGCTGATTGAAATTTGAGCTAACTTCAATATTAATAGATCCCAAATGTCGTACAAGTTCTGCCGCAGTGGAATAATTGATTCCACATAAGCAGGGATACTTCATATCCGATTTTGAGAGATCGAAACCATGATTTACTACTGAAGATGTTGATTGGTAAGGATCAAAATTCAAATCCGTTTGGGTTTCAAGTTCTTCTAAAATTTGGTTAATTTCGTCGTCTTGCACAACCTCAAGCAGAATATTGCTTGGTGTGAATAGCGCACTAGCAGATTTTCTGCCTAAATCATCAATACCGGTCGTATACATCGCAGTTTTTCACCCAAGTTGTTTTTAAGTCTTTTTAAAAACTGCACTACACAAAAACCTATTTTTGTCGAGCATTGACTTTATTAATATTAATATCTTCAGACTCAACTTTCTCAATGCAAGCACAAAGCAACAGTTCCTTTCTTCAGTTGTTGTTGACTGTGTGTGGGCTGAAAGCAAAATAAAGTTTTTATTAGACCATATCCCAAATTCCATTTGCTATTTTTAGAAACAGTATAAGCATTATCTAGCTCGGGTTTGACTTTTATATTATTTGACATTTATAGAAAATATGGAATAAAATAAAATACCTGTTTAGTATTAGACGTATAGCGAAAATCCGTTGTTCATAGAATTTAATAGCAAGGTGGCTACGGGTCTTATTAGATATTGATTAGATAATTACCTTTCAGCTTGTGCTGGCTTGTGTGTGCTTATATGAGTCCACTGGTTTAATTTTTAATGTCTAAAATCCAAGAGAATAGCAAAGCACAGTTTTATTTGTTACACTATATTTACTTAAATAGGTAGCAATTGAGCTGCAAGCCAACCAGTAGCTAAACAAGGTCAGGTCCGGCCTGCGTTATGCATAAAAAACTTACGAAAAGTACAAATCTAAAGCCAGGTACATAGCAGTGTAAATAAGTTTGACCCTACAAATAAAAGCCATCAATTTTGAAATAACAACTATGCACATTTGTATGCATTGATTGACAAATTAAACAAATAAATAGTAAATAAAAATATAGGTAGTTGAAAATTACGTAATCTTAGTATTAATGTTTACGTTTGGGAAGACGTAATAATACGTTCATTGAGTACGTTTTCTAATGCGGGAAAACGGAAAATTCCGTTCTTGCAATCTGGTTGACTGAGTGGTAAAACGTATTATTACGTTTGGTCAAAAACATTTTGCTGGCGGAAAAACGTGTTTATCCGTAGCCCCTATTTGATCAGCTGAGCGGTGAAACGAATTTATCCGTTCTCGCATGCCGTTACGTGTCCGTGGGAAAACGTATTATTACGTTCGTTTCCCTTGTAATGTAAACAATTCCCACGTCAAAGGCTGAACCATATTTTTGAAATTCCCATTCCAGCTGATATCTGCTCCAAAAGAATTCCCACTTTGACTGTTTGGCTTCCCCATTTTAATTGCCATGTATCCTTTGACAACATAATAATTTTAACCCCACTTTAAACACAAAATGGTCGTATTTAATTGCCATGTGAAAAGGTTAAGCCTAACATACAGAGGCACATTCCTAAATTTTCAAAAGGACTGTAAAATGACACTGTATTTGAATCGCAATCAAATGAGAATTGTAGTTATTGACATTCAAAAATTTTGAAATCTTAAGATTGTTTTGCTCAAATTAATAGAAAAATGTATGAGGTCTTAGGAAAAAAAGACAAATTTTATAAGACAAACGGAATTTAGATCGAAGGAAAAAAAGGCAAAAAGGAAAATAAGACAAATAGGTAAAGAAGACAAAAGGAAAAAATGACAGTGTAGCGGAAAAAAGGGCAAATTCTTGTTCTAACAAGGTAAGCTATTTGACTGTTAATCGCAAACCAAGATGCGACCTATCACATCTTGTTCAGCTTTTTACGCAGATTCCAAATCTGGTTTCGTTTTGGTGTAAAACGCACATTTGGAATTTTAATTAATTAAATAGTAATCGTAATTAACGTACAAATACGCGCGCTTGACCCCAGCAGCTTCCCCCAGGTGCTCCTTCCTCTACACACGCAGCACACAGAACAATGGCTAAAGCATGTGCTGGTTCGTGTGCTGCGATTTTGCTCTTGCGCATTGTTTTTGTGCGCGCGCCTTATAAATGTGCTAGTGTGTCAAGTGTAATCTATCAAAGTCCTTAAAACAAGACAAGGTTCCTAAATATGAAACAGTTCGTTCTAACAAATTTGTGTTGGCACAGTTGATGCTAGAGTACAGCCATGCACGCTTTTTCTTAGCAATGTAACTCCTCTTCTACTTCTATCTTCAAATGCATTTGCCTTTTTGACATTTTGTCTTTCTTTCCTATTTGACTTTTTGTACTTTTGTCCTGTTTTCCTATTTGCCTTTTTTTCCTTCGGTCTAAATTCCGTTTGACTTTTGGAATTTGTCTTTTTTTCCGGACACGAAGGTATGATTGCGGTAAACTTTATCTATCCAACAACAAAAGTCTACCATTCCATAAAAATCCATTATAAAAATCGGCTGACGAAATTTCTACAATTGTTTTTTGGTCTTAACATAAAAAACAAAATTATCTTTGTGAGACTTTTATTGTAGTTATTACAAAAAATGTGAGTTTGTTTGCATGTTTTCTTCTACTTAAAAACAGGTATTGGGAAAAGTATATAACAAATGGATAAATACACATTACATGGTGCTATTAACCAATGAACTTCCAGTTGTTTGTGGGCTTTATGGAAACCCACAATGTAAGAATAGTTTAAGTACCTCTGCCTGAAGCGCAGGCGTTTAAATAACTAATGGTTTTCCAGAATTTCAACACAGGTGGCTTTAGTTTTACCAGTTTTACTGGTCCAAGAAGACCTCGTATTAATTCAAAAAAATTCTGGGATCAGTGGATGATCAAAGAGCATCACCACGGGCCCGTTGACACCCAAAAAAATTTTCGCTTGAATTTTCAAAACTTTTACATAGTTATAGTGCCCAAGTGTCCACAATACGGTTTACCGATTTTCAAGTCCATATGTCGTTCTGAAGCGGCTAGACAAGGGTTTAAGTTTTTAGTGCTCGAAAAATGAAAATTTGTTAATATCTCGGATTAGAAGTGAAACAGGCCAGTAAATGTTTTTGCGATAGTTGGGTATTGTAGGACCCTTTTTTTTTGGGCCACCAAACGCGCTAACTGATTTGTGCATTTTTTCACAAATTCAAATTTTCTAAATTTTTGGATATTTTTCAAAATCTTTTAAAATATTTGCCGTGTATTGTTTTACTTTGTGGCATATTTTGATAGATGCCCATCTCAATATTTGCCTGCTCTATCTAATGCAGAAAACCGCTTGCAAAAATATTGAAGTTTGCAAAAGTTATGGCGAAGAATGTACAAAAACATGAAATTTTCTGGCAAATTGGAGACACTTAAATTAAAATTACTTCTGCAATACTTATTTGATTTCTCAAATGAAATGCACACCAGAAAGCCAGATGTTTATTCTACGGAATACGGTAGCAACATGTGAACTTTAAGCAGTTTTAAGGTTGTTAAGCAACACAAAACAAATAAATCAGTAGCAAGCAAAAATTGTACCAACGTTAAAGAATGCCTCATAACTTTTCGTAGAATCGGATTTTTTGAAAAACGTTGAAACACCTAATTTTGTATTTTCATTAGCAACAATTTGATACCATACTTTTATATGTCAAAGCGTTCAAGGGTGACAAAAAAGTTGCTTACATTTTTGCAACACGGAAAATCTGAAAATTCCATGAAAACTTTTTATTTGAAAATGTCGTTAATTATGACGGAAGTTAGTGTCTGGAGAACCGGAACCGACATAATAACAAATATTCTTAGTGTAGCGATAAAAATTCTCACAAAATTTCGAAATCCAATTTTTTTGAATTATTGAGATTTTCCGTGTTGCAAAAAATGTAAGCAACTTTTTGTCACCCTTAAACGCTTTGACATATAAAAGTATGGTATCAAATTGTTGCTAATGAAAATACAAAATTAGGTGTTTCAACGTTTTTCAAAAAATCCGATTCTACGAAAAGTTATGAGGCATTCTTTAACGTTGGTACAATTTTTGCTTGCTACTGATTTATTTGTTTTGTGTTGCTTAACAACCTTAAAACTGCTTAAAGTTCACATGTTGCTACCGTATTCCGTAGAATAAACATCTGGCTTTCTGGTGTGCATTTCATTTGAGAAATCAAATAAGTATTGCAGAAGTAATTTTAATTTAAGTGTCTCCAATTTGCCAGAAAATTTCATGTTTTTGTACATTCTTCGCCATAACTTTTGCAAACTTCAATATTTTTGCAAGCGGTTTTCTGCATTAGATAGAGCAGGCAAATATTGAGATGGGCATCTATCAAAATATGCCACAAAGTAAAACAATACACGGCAAATATTTTAAAAGATTTTGAAAAATATCCAAAAATTTAGAAAATTTGAATTTGTGAAAAAATGCACAAATCAGTTAGCGCGTTTGGTGGCCCAAAAAAAAGGGTCCTACAATACCCAACTATCGCAAAAACATTTACTGGCCTGTTTCACTTCTAATCCGAGATATTAACAAATTTTCATTTTTCGAGCACTAAAAACTTAAACCCTTGTCTAGCCGCTTCAGAACGACATATGGACTTGAAAATCGGTAAACCGTATTGTGGACACTTGGGCACTATAACTATGTAAAAGTTTTGAAAATTCAAGCGAAAATTTTTTTGGGTGTCAACGGGCCCGTGGTGATGCTCAAAACGAAAGTTAAGCGTGCTGAAAGTTATTAAACTGAGTTTGAGCATTCTGTATTCATGAAGTTTAAGCATACAAAATTTCACTCGTAATTGAAATGATAGAACTCTCTAATTTATGGATAGAAGACTTTACAAATAATAAATACTGGCATCTGCTCAAACGCAAACTTCTCATATTTCTAGATAAATCTATACAAAAGAGACATTTTAACTTTAAATGGGATTTTTTAAATTAAGTTAATTTGTGGTTAAGACACTAAACATATATTATTTATCATGACTTAAATTTACTTTAAACGTTGATGCCTAATGAAATGCTGAGACTTGGTGCTTAGGAGCTCACCACTAACGTTGCACAAACGGTTTTGAAAGCTACAAATCAAAAAATATTAATAATTTGGTTTTAAGATGAGATTGTCTTAATTCAAACTGTTTTTTAGATTCATCCGTTTTAGGCTACAAATCTACCTCTCAAATTTCAATTTGCCAAATATGCTTTAACAATTTGTATATGTAAAAATATATGTGAAAAAATGATACGATAGGCTTATTGTTATTGCTGCAGCGGTATAACCAATGTGGGTTATTTAAAATATGTGTAAAGTTATACGAGCTTAACACCAAAATCGAACAAAAACCACATGTGATACATTTTACTGACGAATTTTTAGTGTAGAGTAACTTTATCGTAACCCAGATCTAATACCTTAATAGTTGTTGGTTGGCAAAATGTTTTATTGGGTTCTAGTATATAGAAATACATTGAAAGATTCTGGGTAACTCTAATCCAGCCTTATTTTATCGTGGGAAGAATTCATAAGGGTATGGACTTATATAAATTATCAAATTGTGTCAATTTGTTTGTTGCTAGTTTAAATCCC
Organism: Entomobrya proxima; assembly: GCA_029691765.1. Taxonomy (NCBI): domain Eukaryota; kingdom Metazoa; phylum Arthropoda; class Collembola; order Entomobryomorpha; family Entomobryidae; genus Entomobrya; species Entomobrya proxima. The sequence goes on along the minus strand of CM056171.1, from coordinate 52,057,567 downwards.
GATCACTTTTGGAACTTGAAATGAGAAGTTGTAAAAGACGATTAAAAGATCTTTAGAATATCTTTAGAATCAAGAGAAAGAATAGTAAATCTGATTTAAAAAATCATATTCGTGTTCATGGAATGCATTTATACTAGTGAAATTTAAAATTAGTGAAGCTAGAAGGTGCAGATAGTATTGCAACCGGTGAATTTATTATCCTTCTAATTAAATTAGCCTATTAAAGTGCATTTTAAATCTTGATAACAATTTTTTGTTCAAATCATATATATGCTAGAAAGACTCTAATTGCAAAGTACAAGCATTTAATAAGGACTCATTGAAAACGCCAATTCAATACTATTTACAACTTTACAAGTCGAAATATTCCAGTGTCTGATTATGCACAGAATCTTTTTGGTAAGCGCTTAGTATTCAAGCTGTAAATGTGTAAGTACTAAAAAGCCAGTAAAGAGTTAAATTTTGTGAATAAAATTTTTGCTTAGTCACCGGTCCGGCCCATTTGTGGTCCGGCCCGCGTGACGGTCACGCACCAGCACACGCGTCAGTTAGCCCCTGAAGCCAACAGAAACGTAGATCGAAAAAACCAAAAATACGAATATTCAAATACCTTCATTTCTTCCCTCTCTACACGAATATTGGCGAATGGAAACTTAAAAACGATATATAAAAACTTTCTCTTACTTTTTCACATTCGACTTTTTCTGTTGTGTTTGATTGAACTCCATATTTTTTACGAAAACCTGATGGCAATTAGGACGCAGAGTATTATATGGTTTTCTTTAATGCACAAGCTTCATAAGCCTAGTTTTTAGAAAATGTTATTTTGTGTAAATTGTTGAAACAGAAAAAACAGAATATCTTTGTTTTGCGTGTTGACTCATTCCCTGCACAGGTAATACTGAATTTGGATAGCAATCGAACGGCTGAAATGAGCTACTTGAAGTTAGGCTGCAGTAATAGTAAAGAAGCTATTAAATATTACATGTAAAACGTGGAGTTGTTTCCAGTCGACACCTTCTACTAATTAATAATTCATAAAGAAAAATTACTGGGGAAACTATGGAAAGGTATTTGTCAATATGCTGTTTGAATTTGCACGACAAATTTTATAGTATACATATTCATCGTATATTTACATTCAGTACGAAAGCAATTTAATATGACACTTGAATGAGCACTAAAAGCCGCTATTGCTCATCGTTATATGAGCATATTCCGTATATTTTCTGGATGTTTGAGTATTCTGTGAATAATTGAATCATGCTTGCTGTGCGACGTTTGCTAATGCTGAGTGATATTTTTGTTGAAGAGTGTGTGGTGAGGAGCTTTTTGGCTGAAAGCTTGGGCTTGTGTTTTTATCGCTCAGACAAAGAGAAGCGCAACACATGCAGGATAGCTTTGGCAGGTGGTGGTCGTCTCAGCTGCTCAGCTCACTTGTCATTTTATTTCTCAACGCTGTTTACAGTAGTAGTAGTAAAGGTAGGTTCAGACACCCACCTAACATGGGAGGGAATAGCAGCCTTTAACATTGGCTATCTTCCCCATGTATTTTAGGAGACGCCGTGGTGGTTTTACTATGGATAGGTATGTAAACTATTTATTATGGAGCAGGTAGGGGAAACCCTATTCTCCCAGCTAGTATTGTAGGGTATGGCAATGGTTATAACATGGTAACATGTAAAGTCCATTTACAATTCACCCATCCCATTCTTCTATGTATAGGGAAATAACAATGGTAAGGTGGTAGTATAAGCATAGCAGTAGGGGAGATTCATAATATAATGTAGGGGAGATTCATAATATAAGGTAAGGGTATATTGTATGCAGTGTATATAGGGGAGAGCAGTAGGAAAGAATCTATACACTTAGTAGAGAGGCATAGCGTGTCAAAATATAGGGAGACGCGCAAACGCTCACTGACTCTAGCAGCACTTTTGTTAAGCTTTCTCGGAGGATTGTATCACGAGAGCTTTGCTCCTAACAACTCAGTTTCTCTCCAACTTTGGATCCCTCAACTTCTCTCTCAGCTTAACACCATGGATATCTTTCGTCGAGTGATTAAGTGCCCTATTTGCACTAACTTTACATCCATCTCTGTCGATGCTGTTATACCGCACGTAATTGCTCACAAGTGTGGGCTGTGTGGATTTATCCACAAGAAACCCAACAAAGAAAAGTTTTGCCGTAAAAATAAGCGCAAGCGTCCATACCACCAATGTTGGAAGCTTATCTGTACTAAAGAGTGTGACAACCTTCAAGATCTGATTCGTCATATGGTTAAACGCCATTCATGTGAAGTTTGTAACCTTGTTACGTGTGAATGCAATTACGATGCAATGCTTCAACATGGCACCGGACAGGATGAGGACCAAAGGTCTGAAGAACCAGGCCCTTCCAAGCGCCAGCGTACTCCCCAGGGGGAGAATCTACCTCCCCCAAACCCACCAAATGTCAAAGCGGTTCTCAAAGAAAACGAACGGGAAGAGTACTATCGTCTTCGTGACTCAAGATGTCCCTATTGTCTAATGTCTTTTGAGACCAAGGAGGACTGCCACAGGCATTGTATTCATACACATCCCGACAAATGCCAAAATCTTGAAAAGATTGAAGGAACTGACCCATTATCTTTGGAGCTCACTCGCACTGCCTTTGATGATGCTTATCATCTCTATGAAGTGGATTTAGATAGTGTCAACGTCGAGGATATAAATGCCATGTTTATGGCTATTCGAAATACCTACAAAAAGGTTATTAAACAAATGCTTAGCAAGCAAAAAAACTTTAAAATGCAATTTAAAATCAAGTGCCAATTTTATCGGGAGGATAACGGTGTTATTACTCACGCGTTTGTGCCCATGGAGAGTTTCAACTTTGTTGTGGAAAACAGGCAATATGCAAATTTTGCCTTCAATACTGCTTTGTCCAACTTCAATGTGAGAATTGAAGATTTTCAAGAAAATGGGAGCGGTTGGATCTTTCAACGTCTTAACGAGTTTTCCATATTGTTTTCTGAGTACCGTCCATTTACCGGAGGTAATAATATAACTCTACCAGAAACATTATGTCAAAAGCAGTTAAATCTTGTTAACGTCCCAGCGGACGACGGGTTGTGCTTCAGGCGATGTCTTATAGCAGCACTTTATAAGGAGGAGGCTTCTAGTCATAATAGAAAGCGTACATTGCAACGGCGACAGTTTTACGATGATCGAGAGTACCGTCTTGAAAAGGATCTTAATTTGGAGGGGATACAGTTTCCATTTGACATCAAGCAGGTGGCCAAGTTTGAACGCCAAAACCCAGACTATGGACTCAACATATACGTTTATGATGAACACCCTGATGATATTAATCGAATTGAGTATGACCAATTCGATAAGATACCAGAAGACGAACTTGCCGAAGAGATGCTTCAACATGACATAACCATGTCAAGTGCCACATATAAGGAGAAGCTATGGTATTATGAGGAGATTCGAGCTAACATGTACCCTATCAATATATGCAAGGAGGAAAAGAAACACGTTATTGATATCCTACTTGTTATGGATGGAGACACAGGACACTATGTTCTAATTGAGAACCTTTTGGGACTATTACGACATCCGTCTCGTGCTAATCAAACAATGATTTGCAGATACTGTCTTCAGACATTTCACAAGATGGCGGACACCCACCAACAGTACTGTGCAGCATTAGGCAGAATGCGCACCGACTTTCCAAAAGACAAGTTTCTTAAGTGGCAAAAATACAAGAACACCATACCATTGCTGTTTCTTGGTGCCATGGACTTTGAGTCTCGACTCACCCCAGTAAATATTACAAAGGGTAATATTCGCAAAATTAGGCGCCATAAGGCCGCTGGATATGCTTGGGCAGTGTGTGACAATGAAGGGAAGCTTAAGTCATGCAACAGATACGTTGCCAGGGAAGAAGCTGAAGATGTAGCAGAAAAGATGCTACTAGAATTACTGGATCAGGCAAAAGATGTTGCAAACACTGTGGAGACATGGAATAAGCAAGCCAATACACTTGCAAAGCTATCTAATGCGACAGCTCACGAAATTCATAAAGACGAAGTTTGCAAGTTTTGCTCTAAACCTATATTTACTGACGACAATGTAAAATATGTGCGACACCACCAGCACTACCCACCATTCAAATTTGAGTTTTACGCCCATCCTGAGTGCAACTCTTGTGCTACCACTAAACCCAAGTTAGTGGTTCTTGCACATAATCTACGCGGTTACGACTCCCATTTCCTCATAAAGGCTTGCGCCCGCAAGAGTATTAAATACAAAGTGGAGGTGATTGGGTCTTCAAGCGAAAAGTTTTTCGCTATAATGGTTGGACCACATCTAATGTTCATTGATTCACTGAACTTCTTCTCAGCATCCTTGGAAACCGTGGCCAATACATTGGATAAGGCTAACGACTTTCCGTTATCCCGAGGGTATTTTATGAAGCTATACGAGGAAGAAGCTAAAGTAGAACTTATGCTGAGAAAAGGAGTATACCCATACGATTATATCACCGAGTTGTCGAAGTACGACGAGACTGAACTTCCCCCACCAGATGCATTTTATGACAGCTTAAGTAAAAAGAATGTGGACCCAAATGAGTATAAGCATGCTCAGAACGTCTGGAAGGAGCTTAACGTCAAGGACTTGAGAGAGTATACGGAGCTATACAACATCTCAGATGTTCTACTGCTACTTGATAGTTTCAACAAACTACGGTCTGTCTTTAGCAAAAAGTTTGGACTTGACCCCGCCCACTATTTCTCTTTACCGCATTTAACATGGGAATGTGCACTTAAGTATACCAATGCGGAACTGGAGTATATAAAGGTGTGTTGTTTTGTCATTTGCTTGTCTTTTTGTGTCTTTTTTGTCATTTTTTGTCAATTTTTACACATTTTTTTGTCATTTGATAGGCATTTTTGCCATTTAATCCCTGTTTTATTGTAATTTTTCTCATTAAAACCTCAAGGTTTGTCAGTTACGAATACGTTTTTTTTACATATTAACGAATAGGATGCAACTATGATGGCCTGGCTTGAGAGTGGATGTCGAGGGGGCGTGGCTTCAGGACTCGAATACCGTACTGCAAAGGCTAACTCACCCTTTCTTCCAGATTACAACCCAAATATTCCCAGCAGCTACATTATGGTACATGATGTAAACAACCTATATGGCACAGCATTATGCTCCTATCTACCCACAAAGGACTTTAAGTGGATCGAAGAAGCTAAGCTTAACGAGATACGACAAGATCTCAAGGCATTTGTTGAGCAGTTGACGGATGAAGCGGATACTGGTTACTACTTTGAAGTGGACTTGGTGTTTGACAAAGGAATACATGATAACCTCAAGGGCCTCACACCAGTACCATACAAGAGGGTTATTACCCATCAAGAGCTGTCACCTGGCCAGCAAGAGCTAGCCGAGGAACTTGGAGTTACAGAAACATCTCTGAATGCCCCAAGACTTGTTACTGACTTACATCCTAAGAAAAACTATGTTGTACATTACCGTGTGCTAAAATTGTATTTGTCGCTTGGTATACGTGTAACTGCATTACACAGGGGCGTGTCATTCAAACAAGAACCCATACTTCGACCATACTTACTAGAGTTAGCCAAGCTTAGAGGGCAGGCAAAGAGTAAATTTGAACAAAACATGTGGAAGCTTGCTGCTAATGCATGCTATGGTAAATCTGTAGAAAGTGTACGTAATAGATGCAGCTTTGTACTAGTAACAGACAGAGAAAGGGCATTGCAATATAACCGAAAACCCACTGTAGCCCAGGTTATACTCCTAGAAAATGAGAATGAAGGGGAGGACATTGCAGTTATAAGACTTAAGAAGCTTCATGTTGTATTAGATAAGCCCATATACCTGGGTATTACTGTATTAGATGAGTCCAAACGTATATTATACGATTGGTTTTACAACTACGCTAAACCTAAATGGGGCACTGGTATACACACCCTTGCTACTGATACCGACTCAGTAATAAGTTTAATAGAGACCGAAGACATTTACCAGGACATGTATGACGACAAAGAAAAGTTCGATATGAGCGATTATAGCAAGACAGAAGAACCATGGAAACAATATTATTGTCGGGATAACCATAAAGCCCTTGGGGTAATGAAAGACGAAAATGCCAATAAATGTATATCTTCCTTTATATTTCTACGTCCAAAAATGTATGTGTATGACTATGCATCTAAAGATGGTATTGATATTGATGGTAGTAATAAGTATGTAGTTGGATGTATGAAAAAGGCGAAGGGGCTTAACCGTCAGTGTGTAAAGGATAACATTTCTATGGGAGACTACCAGGAGGCCCTCGAAAAGCCCATACAAAAGACTGTAAGCTGTACTACTATACGTAGTGAGAAACACGAGTTGTATACAATGGTAGTAACTAAGAAGGGATTGTCTTCTTTTGACGTAAAGAGGTATATATTACCAGATAATGTATCTACTTTACCATTTGGGCATTATCTTATAAGCCACGAGGACAATAGTCCCGAACAAGTTCTTGTGAATGAAGATGTTATGGAGCAGTAGATTTACATGTTATATACATATATGTAGTCTTATGAGAAGTGTGTGAGAAGCATATGTGCTTACATATTATATGAACATTATGTAATTTTTTGCATGACAACGATGTTGATGATGATGATGATGATGAATAAAAAAACTCGAATTCTTATTTGTACATAGGTATATATAACTATTCCTCACAGTTGGACTGATTTTTTCACATTGCACAAATGCATTTAATAGAAATTTCATGTAACACAAGCTTGAATTACGGCGTCTTAGGTGTCACTCAGACACTATTAAATATGTTAACTGTTATAAGTGTGTCACATTCATCCGCCTTTATAGCCCAAATAAGCGTTTAAGTATTACACTTGTCACTTTTGGAACTTTTTCTATAAAACGTCAGTGTTATACTCAAAAACAGTTTTAAGTTTTTCCCTATGATCAATACCGTAGAATGCTACACTCTATATTTCGTTTCTACACGATCACGTTTCATAGCTACACATAACATTCGAATTGCATGTTAAGCAAGTACAAATTTGTTGGTAAGCATATAAGGTAGTTTTCTTTCCATACAACCTTAAAATCTATAGTATTGCCACAAATCATAACTGCATCACACAAAAAATGTCATATGCAAGGTTTGCATTTACAACGTTTAGGCTGATGCAAGGTCTGCATACCCATAATTTGAAGCAATACAAGGTCTGCATACCCATATTTTGAAGCAATACAAGGTCCGCATACCAATATTTTGAAGACAAGTATAGTATAAATACGGGGTTTTCTTGTGAAGGTAGTGTTGTAAGGTAATTCATTTGCATTTTTGGCATCTTTCTTGGTTTTTTCCAGTTGCAGTTGCTAAATGCAGACGCAAATATGTTTTTACACAAACACACAACTGGAAAAAACCAAGAAAGATGCCAAAAATGCAAATGAATTACCTTACAACACTACCTTCACAAGAAAACCCCGTATTTATAATATACTTGTCTTCAAAATATTGGTATGCGGACCTTGTATTGCTTCAAAATATGGGTATGCAGACCTTGTATTGCTTCAAATTATGGGTATGCAGACCTTGCATCAGCCTAAACGTTGTAAATGCAAACCTTGCATATGACATTTTTTGTGTGATGCAGTTATGATTTGTGGCAATACTATAGATTTTAAGGTTGTATGGAAAGAAAACTACCTTATATGCTTACCAACAAATTTGTACTTGCTTAACATGCAATTCGAATATTATGTGTAGCTATGAAACGTGATCGTGTAGAAACGAAATATAGAGTGTAGCATTCTACGGTATTGATCATAGGGAAAAACTTAAAACTGTTTTTGAGTATAACACTGACGTTTTATAGAAAAAGTGCCAAAAGTGACGAGTGTAATACTTAAACGCTTATTTGGGCTATAAAGGCGGATGAATGTGACACACTTATAACAGTTAACATATTTAATAGTGTCTGAGTGACACCTAAGACGCCGTAATTCAAGCTTGTGTTACATGAAATTTCTATTAAATGCATTTGTGCAATGTGAAAAAATCAGTCCAACTGTGAGGAATAGTTTTATATACCTATGTACAAATAAGAATTCGAGTTTTTTTATTCATCATCATCATCATCATCAACATCGTTGTCATGCAAAAAATTACATAATGTTCATATAATATGTAAGCACATATGCTTCTCAAACACTTCTCATAAGACTATAATATGTATATAACATGTAAATCTACTGCTCCATAACATCTTCATTCACAAGAACTTGTTCGGGACTATTGTCCTCGTGGCTTATAAGATAATGCCCAAATGGCAAAGTAGATACATTATCTGGTAATATATACCTCTTTACGTCAAAAGAAGACAATCCCTTCTTAGTTACTACCATTGTATACAACTCGTGTTTCTCACTACGTATAGTAGTACAGCTTACAGTCTTTTGTATGGGCTTTTCGAGGGCCTCCTGGTAGTCTCCCATAGAAATGTTATCCTTTACACACTGACGGTTAAGCCCCTTCGCCTTTTTCATACATCCAACTACATACTTATTACTACCATCAATATCAATACCATCTTTAGATGCATAGTCATACACATACATTTTTGGACGTAGAAATATAAAGGAAGATATACATTTATTGGCATTTTCGTCTTTCATTACCCCAAGGGCTTTATGGTTATCCCGACAATAATATTGTTTCCATGGTTCTTCTGTCTTGCTATAATCGCTCATATCGAACTTTTCTTTGTCGTCATACATGTCCTGGTAAATGTCTTCGGTCTCTATTAAACTTATTACTGAGTCGGTATCAGTAGCAAGGGTGTGTATACCAGTGCCCCATTTAGGTTTAGCGTAGTTGTAAAACCAATCGTATAATATACGTTTGGACTCATCTAATACAGTAATACCCAGGTATATGGGCTTATCTAATACAACATGAAGCTTCTTAAGTCTTATAACTGCAATGTCCTCCCCTTCATTCTCATTTTCTAGCAGTATAACCTGGGCTACAGTGGGTTTTCGGTTATATCGCAATGCCCTTTCTCTGTCTGTTACTATTACAAAGCTGCATCTATTACGTACACTTTCTACAGATTTACCATAGCATGCATTAGCAGCAAGCTTCCACATGTTTTGTTCAAATTTACTCTTTGCCTGCCCTCTAAGCTTGGCTAACTCTAGTAAGTATGGTCGAAGTATGGGTTCTTGTTTGAATGACACGCCCCTGTGTAATGCAGTTACACGTATACCAAGCGACAAATACAATTTTAGCACACGGTAATGTACAACATAGTTTTTCTTAGGATGTAAGTCAGTAACAAGTCTTGGGGCATTCAGAGATGTTTCTGTAACTCCAAGTTCCTCGGCTAGCTCTTGCTGGCCAGGTGACAGCTCTTGATGGGTAATAACCCTCTTGTATGGTACTGGTGTGAGGCCCTTGAGGTTATCATGTATTCCTTTGTCAAACACCAAGTCCACTTCAAAGTAGTAACCAGTATCCGCTTCATCCGTCAACTGCTCAACAAATGCCTTGAGATCTTGTCGTATCTCGTTAAGCTTAGCTTCTTCGATCCACTTAAAGTCCTTTGTGGGTAGATAGGAGCATAATGCTGTGCCATATAGGTTGTTTACATCATGTACCATAATGTAGCTGCTGGGAATATTTGGGTTGTAATCTGGAAGAAAGGGTGAGTTAGCCTTTGCAGTACGGTATTCGAGTCCTGAAGCCACGCCCCCTCGACATCCACTCTCAAGCCAGGCCATCATAGTTGCATCCTATTCGTTAATATGTAAAAAAAACGTATTCGTAACTGACAAACCTTGAGGTTTTAATGAGAAAAATTACAATAAAACAGGGATTAAATGGCAAAAATGCCTATCAAATGACAAAAAAATGTGTAAAAATTGACAAAAAATGACAAAAAAGACACAAAAAGACAAGCAAAAGACAAAACAACACACCTTTATATACTCCAGTTCCGCATTGGTATACTTAAGTGCACATTCCCATGTTAAATGCGGTAAAGAGAAATAGTGGGCGGGGTCAAGTCCAAACTTTTTGCTAAAGACAGACCGTAGTTTGTTGAAACTATCAAGTAGCAGTAGAACATCTGAGATGTTGTACAGTTCCGTATACTCTCTCAAGTCCTTGACGTTAAGCTCCTTCCAGACGTTCTGAGCATGCTTATACTCATTTGGGTCCACATTCTTTTTACTTAAGCTGTCATAAAATGCATCTGGTGGGGGAAGTTCAGTCTCGTCGTACTTCGACAACTCGGTAATATAATCGTATGGGTATACTCCTTTTCTCAACATAAGTTCTACTTTAGCTTCTTCCTCGTATAGCTTCATAAAATACCCTCGGGATAATGGAAAGTCGTTAGCCTTATCCAATGTATTGGCCACGGTTTCCAAGGATGCTGAGAAGAAGTTGAGTGAATCAATGAACATTAGATGTGGTCCAACCATAATTGCAAAGAACTTTTCACTTGAAGACCCAATCACCTCTACTTTGTATTTAATACTTTTGCGGGCACAAGCCTTTATGAGGAAATGGGAGTCGTAACCGCGTAGATTATGTGCAAGAACCACTAACTTGGGTTTAGTGGTAGCACAAGAGTTGCACTCAGGATGGGCGTAAAACTCAAATTTGAATGGTGGGTAGTGCTGGTGGTGTCGCACATATTTTACATTGTCGTCAGTAAATATAGGTTTAGAGCAAAACTTGCAAAATTCGTCTTTATGAATTTCGTGAGCTGTCGCATTAGATAGCTTTGCAAGTGTATTGGCTTGCTTATTCCATGTCTCCACAGTGTTTGCAACATCTTTTGCCTGATCCAGTAATTCTAGTAGCATCTTTTCTGCTACATCTTCAGCTTCTTCCCTGGCAACGTATCTGTTGCATGACTTAAGCTTCCCTTCATTGTCACACACTGCCCAAGCATATCCAGCGGCCTTATGGCGCCTAATTTTGCGAATATTACCCTTTGTAATATTTACTGGGGTGAGTCGAGACTCAAAGTCCATGGCACCAAGAAACAGCAATGGTATGGTGTTCTTGTATTTTTGCCACTTAAGAAACTTGTCTTTTGGAAAGTCGGTGCGCATTCTGCCTAATGCTGCACAGTACTGTTGGTGGGTGTCCGCCATCTTGTGAAATGTCTGAAGACAGTATCTGCAAATCATTGTTTGATTAGCACGAGACGGATGTCGTAATAGTCCCAAAAGGTTCTCAATTAGAACATAGTGTCCTGTGTCTCCATCCATAACAAGTAGGATATCAATAACGTGTTTCTTTTCCTCCTTGCATATATTGATAGGGTACATGTTAGCTCGAATCTCCTCATAATACCATAGCTTCTCCTTATATGTGGCACTTGACATGGTTATGTCATGTTGAAGCATCTCTTCGGCAAGTTCGTCTTCTGGTATCTTATCGAATTGGTCATACTCAATTCGATTAATATCATCAGGGTGTTCATCATAAACGTATATGTTGAGTCCATAGTCTGGGTTTTGGCGTTCAAACTTGGCCACCTGCTTGATGTCAAATGGAAACTGTATCCCCTCCAAATTAAGATCCTTTTCAAGACGGTACTCTCGATCATCGTAAAACTGTCGCCGTTGCAATGTACGCTTTCTATTATGACTAGAAGCCTCCTCCTTATAAAGTGCTGCTATAAGACATCGCCTGAAGCACAACCCGTCGTCCGCTGGGACGTTAACAAGATTTAACTGCTTTTGACATAATGTTTCTGGTAGAGTTATATTATTACCTCCGGTAAATGGACGGTACTCAGAAAACAATATGGAAAACTCGTTAAGACGTTGAAAGATCCAACCGCTCCCATTTTCTTGAAAATCTTCAATTCTCACATTGAAGTTGGACAAAGCAGTATTGAAGGCAAAATTTGCATATTGCCTGTTTTCCACAACAAAGTTGAAACTCTCCATGGGCACAAACGCGTGAGTAATAACACCGTTATCCTCCCGATAAAATTGGCACTTGATTTTAAATTGCATTTTAAAGTTTTTTTGCTTGCTAAGCATTTGTTTAATAACCTTTTTGTAGGTATTTCGAATAGCCATAAACATGGCATTTATATCCTCGACGTTGACACTATCTAAATCCACTTCATAGAGATGATAAGCATCATCAAAGGCAGTGCGAGTGAGCTCCAAAGATAATGGGTCAGTTCCTTCAATCTTTTCAAGATTTTGGCATTTGTCGGGATGTGTATGAATACAATGCCTGTGGCAGTCCTCCTTGGTCTCAAAAGACATTAGACAATAGGGACATCTTGAGTCACGAAGACGATAGTACTCTTCCCGTTCGTTTTCTTTGAGAACCGCTTTGACATTTGGTGGGTTTGGGGGAGGTAGATTCTCCCCCTGGGGAGTACGCTGGCGCTTGGAAGGGCCTGGTTCTTCAGACCTTTGGTCCTCATCCTGTCCGGTGCCATGTTGAAGCATTGCATCGTAATTGCATTCACACGTAACAAGGTTACAAACTTCACATGAATGGCGTTTAACCATATGACGAATCAGATCTTGAAGGTTGTCACACTCTTTAGTACAGATAAGCTTCCAACATTGGTGGTATGGACGCTTGCGCTTATTTTTACGGCAAAACTTTTCTTTGTTGGGTTTCTTGTGGATAAATCCACACAGCCCACACTTGTGAGCAATTACGTGCGGTATAACAGCATCGACAGAGATGGATGTAAAGTTAGTGCAAATAGGGCACTTAATCACTCGACGAAAGATATCCATGGTGTTAAGCTGAGAGAGAAGTTGAGGGATCCAAAGTTGGAGAGAAACTGAGTTGTTAGGAGCAAAGCTCTCGTGATACAATCCTCCGAGAAAGCTTAACAAAAGTGCTGCTAGAGTCAGTGAGCGTTTGCGCGTCTCCCTATATTTTGACACGCTATGCCTCTCTACTAAGTGTATAGATTCTTTCCTACTGCTCTCCCCTATATACACTGCATACAATATACCCTTACCTTATATTATGAATCTCCCCTACATTATATTATGAATCTCACCTACATTATATTATGAATCTCCCCTATCTACTCTGCTTACAATATACCCCTACTTTATATTATGAATCTCCCCTACATTATATTATGAATCTCCCCTATCTACTCTGCTTACAATATACCCCTAGTTTATATTATGAATCTCCCCTACATTATATTATGAATCTCCCCTATCTACTCTGCTTACAATATACCCCTACCTTATATTATGAATCTCCCCTACCGCTATGCTTACACCACCTTACCATTGTTATTTCCCTACCCTTTCTCACCTATACATAGAAGGATGGGGTGGAGGAAAATATATATTGAGTTTACATGCGTTTAGCAGAGATTCCCCCTCCTATACATGATTGTAGAGATGGAGGAATCGGTATATGGAGTTTACATGCTACCATGTTATAACCCTAGCTATATCCTATAATACTTTATGGAGGAGCCTGATATCCAGATATCTGTCCACCAATAAGTACCTTGCATACTGTCCTGCATTAAAAAACCATTATCCTTTCTGTTTAACATGGAAAGGATAGGCTCAATGAAAAAATGCCCTATCCTACAACGCTAAGTGGAGTATGGGACATACTCATACTACTACTACTGTTTACATTTTAGCAAACTCCGAGTGAAAGTTACAATTTTGTTAGAAACTTAAATAATGGCAGTTTGGAGTGATAACTTGAATCTCAGGTTAATAACCTGCATTTCAAACAGGTGCATTTGTATTGTTGGCGTCCACCGTAATATGTGGAGCCGAATAAAATAATAACAGCTAGAAAATATTGTTGTTTTTATTTGGGAACAAAACAGGTAATAGGAAAGTCAAAAGAAAAGCAATTCACAGATTTTATTTACTAATATACACTTTCGAGTTTTGATTGATTTCAGGCTTGTCAGCAGCAGATGTGGAATGAAACCGTGAATACATGGACAGAGTGGTGTTTCAGCCTTTATAAAAGCCTTAAAAGCAGAAGCCTGCAGAAGAAGTCATCAGTGTGAACGGTAAAACCAATAAGAATATTGAACGGCAGTGAAGTTTGAATATTCAAGAAAACCACTACAAATTTGGTGTTTGAATTTGTGTATTAAGAGGATTATAATCAATTTTCAACACATTGAATGATAAATAGGAAGGAAGGAATCATTTTGTTCTGCTGAGAGAGACAATTTAAAATGAAACATACTGATGACTTGATGAGTTCATGTAAAATTATAAAAATATGTTTTTGGTATTATTTTCATATAATATGTTTATTGGTACTGATTCTCGGTGTATGATCATTTTCTCGAGGTAGGCTGAGTACAAAATAGGTCATATTGTGATGCAAAGTGTGGGACTGCACGGCTACTGGCATTATCAAAAGTGTCGCTGACCACGTCCGAAATGTCCGAAATTCCTGCTACCCCTAACTCATCCAATCCCCCGAATTCTAATCCATTAGACAAGTAACCGAGTCGAGTACGTTGATGGAAGGTATTGGGTCACTGCTGAGAATTGTCATGCGTTACAGTTGATCCTGACAATTGCCTTATCAACAATGCAAAAAAAACTATTTGAGATTTGAAAGTAATTGTTGCACATGCGAAAATTTAATATAGTATTGTATATTGTATAAAAATAATCTACAAATGTTATATTATGTTTACAGTGCCTGTGAATATTGTTTCAAGACAAGAAGACTAAAACAACTTTTCAATAAAAGGACACGGCAGAAAAGAAAGGCTTAAAATATCTCTGGAATGAGTAATTTGTAAAATAAGCTTGCAAAATCAAAACCATTGAGACACATGACTGTTCAAAAAGGCTTACAAATAGAGAAATTTCATAAAATATTTAAAGCCGAACGTAAACGTAAAGGTTAATTAAATACCTTGTTTAAGTTTGTGTTAATTGTTCTTGGCTACCTTAACGCCACCACAAGTGTTTTTCCCACGTTGTTAACATTGTTATCTATAAAAGATGGACAATCCGGTTTCCCACTTGAGTATTTTTGCAATAATGTAAAATTTAAAATTATTTTTTAACAACGTTGCATTGATATTCTGTTATAAATATGAAATTTATAATAGTTTATTTGTTTATTGGTGTTCAAGCTAACATGCAACACCTGGACAATATATATGGTTGCACAATTTATGAAGAATTATAAAAATCATAAGAAAGCACATGTGTACAATATTTAATCATAATTTAAGCATACTGGTCCCCCAGTGGTTAACACTACATGTAATTCAAACATATAAATTAACATTTGTTTAAACTCCTTGGATTTTTACTGTAAAAAACAAAACAACGCGGAGTGAAAATGATTATGGCTTGTTGCTGTTACGCGCCATTTAATACACTTTATAACAATACTGCAGTTATCTTAATTATAGATGCATTGGCGTGAAAATCCATGTATTTGTATGTTAATGCAGTAAGAATCTTACTTTTCTTGCTCCCTTGAATTGTGATAGTATCCTTAAGAATAAAATATTAAAAAACTGGTAATTAATGAGATCTTAACTATAAACTGAATAACAGAATGGAATCAAGTGGGCGTGCAACATTAAAAGATTCATTCAAAACTCACTAAAGATGGTTATGAGATTTGTTTTTACAAATTTCAAATAGGCAATGATGAATTGGTCAGAATACTTTGTTATTAGCGTAATGGTAAAATACGGAACTTTAAAAACACTAAAACACGAGTTTTTGGTAATGATGTACGTATATAGTAAATAGTTTTGGCATGATCTCGTAATTCCATTTAAAATGGTAACGATAACTTTTAGAATTTTGACATGGTTTGAAGCCAATTAAAGCGATTCCACATTATAATTTTCCAATTTCTAAATTTACTATTTTTTGCGCTGGGATAAGTATGATTGCCATTTAGAATGATGGCTTACTGACTCTTAATAGTAATTTTTCATTCAGGGAATTCTATTGGTTTGGTGTCAATTAACCAGCAAAACCATACACATCTAATTCAGATAATCCTGTAAATATAGCAATTATAAACCTATCCAGAGCACCTTCTTCCTAATTAGAAACCAATATCAATTTCCACTAAACGAGAGTGAATGCACCTAGTGTTTTGTGCGAATGAGCTTTATTCTCGTTCATACCAACCAGGCATGCTCAGCAAAACGAACTCTAAGCGCAGAAGCAACTTATTTCCCCCTATCTGCAATAAAGGGGGATGTAGCTCAGTGGTAGAGCGCTCGATTCGCATTGTCACGCTTTGCTTTGAAATTTTGAGAGGCCCCGGGTTCAATCCCCGGCATCTCCACAAATATTTTTGCTCCAGCAAAGTCACCTATTTATTTTTATTGCTTCTTTCCTCTCAAAGTTAAAATTGCATTTTTCTTCATTACTCAAATATATTTTATGATTATCCTAAGCATGCGCACTGCAAACATCAATCCATATATTTTGAATACAAATCAAATTTTTATTGCTACATGTCTTCACATTTGCAGCACGGTAATTATCCCCACGTTTACTTGCATGCTTGTTTGAAAAAAAAATACAGACATTTTGCTGAAAACTAATATTATTTGAACTTTTAGTATACGCCTGTGGCGCAATTTAGATCATATTTTCCCTGCATGCAAATTTTATTGCTATTCAATCGTCAATCAGTTTTATGCTGGCAACGTACGCCGCAAAAAACCTTCAAGGTCAGTAATCTTGCTCTGCGGTCAGGACACAACTGTTCATAGTTCAGTTTTAGTTTTGACTCTAAAATGTTCGCACGGAATTGAATCGTCTCTCGATTTTTACAAAAATGTGTAATTTTGTCAGTTTATTTATTTTAGTGGCTATTTTACCGCAATGCATATTTGCAGCAAATATTTTATTTTTCCATCTTATGGCTACATCTAGTCATCGCACTTCTATTTGGCCTCTAGCAGAAAAATTAGCTGAAAATGGTCACAATGTCACCTACATATTTCCTATGGACGCTAAACCACTCGGCACGCATCCAAAAATTCAAGAATTGGTTCCCTCAAAAATGCTACCAATTATCAAAGATTTTATAGGCGACTTTGACATAAATATTAGACTAAATTACACAGTGAACGACTGGAGTTATCAAATATTTAAAAAATCAGTAGAATTGTGCGAAGCTTTTTACAAAAGCCCGGAAATTATAAAGTGGCTAAATAACCCAACAGAAAAATATGATTTATTATTGATCGATGGCATTATGGGTGAATGTGGATACGGTTTAGTGCACAAATTTCAAGCCAAGTTTATCACTTTTTTGCCCACTCCAATAACGCCGTTTACTTATGACGGTATTGGAATTGTTCCTGAATCTGCCAGCATTCCTGATCCATTTTTTCACAAAAAGCCGGAGAGTTTACCAAATAGTTTGTTAAATCGACTAATGACCACTTTGTCATCATTTATTTGGAGATTGGGTGCATTGGATTTTATGCGAAGAGTGTATCCCATAATGTCAAAAAGTTTTCCAAATACGGAAATTCCCAGTTTGTTAGATATTGAAGCAAATATGAGCTTATTGCTGGTTAATAGTTATTTTGTGGAAGATTATGCAATGAGCTTGCCGCCGATGATTCAGTCTTATTCGGGATTATGGTGCAGTAAAGCCAAATTAAAAAATAGAAAGGAGTTGCCTGCTGAGCTAGAAAAATTTATTCAAGAAGGAAAAGACGGATTTGTTTACGTGAGTTTGGGCAGTGCTGTGGATGTTTCTAAAATGCCAGAAAAATTAAAACAGGAAATTTTTACTGCTTTTGAACAATTTGAAAATATGCGATTTTTGTGGCGATGGACTGGCGACTTAAAAAATATTTCGGAAAATCTGCCTACGAATGTAAAGTTGAGTAATTGGTTTCCTCAACATGATTTGCTTGGCCATCCGAAAATAAAAGCTTTTTTGACACAAGCGGGAAGGCCGAGTACGCAGGAGGCGTTTTGTCACGGAGTTCCTATGATAGCAATGCCCATATTTGGTAAGTCCATTTTTAAATTTTTTGAAATATTTAAAAAAAAATGAAATTTTATCTGTTTTTATTAAAGCTGACCAGGATTACAACGCCGACAGACTGGAGCATATTGGAGCTGCTGTTTTACTAGACATTGAGAGTCTAACTGCTGATAAATTAAAATCAGCAATTATTCAAGTTGCATCCACTGACAAGTATAAAACCAGAGCAAAAGAGCTATCTGCAATATTCCGTGATAGACCAATTGATCCTCTAGAAAATGCAGTGTATTGGGTTGAATACGTGCTAAAATATGATACAAACTTGTTAAAACCACTGGGAATGAAACAACACTGGTGGCAACGACGACTGCTGGATGTTTATGTTGTAATTGGATTTGCAGTGGCAACTGTGATAATGATTTTGCTTGTGATAACCGGTTTTTGTGTTAGGAGAATATTCTGTGCGAAAAAGAAAACAAAGACTGAATAAAGAATATCAAGTTGTAAATAAAATGCTCTAAAATGTTGTATCTTGCAAAGCAATATTAGAATTTCTATGCGATATTATATTTTCATTGAAATCTTACAAAAGAAATACCCACCTGCTTTAATTCAGTATCACTCGCAGCATAACATTAGTATTGAGTCGTCAAGGTCACCCACTTTTTCTGCTTTTCTGTGTGCAGCAGAGCAGAGACGCTAAGACCACAAAGCGAGCTCTGTTCACACAAGAATCAGACTTTTCTATTTTCTGACGTTTTCCTCAATGTTGTCAATATGACTTTTCTTTCCTATTCGACAGTAATATAATAAGCATTCAAAATTGATTGGGTTGTTAAGCGATTGCTTAATTCGCATTAAAATTTTATTGCGTAACTTAAATGCCCAAATAATAAAATATTTCAAAATCCACTAAAACTGACGAAGCAGATTGGACTAACCTACCGATTATCTACTCTTTAAAATTATTGTAAAATCAAAAAATCGATAAAACGCCTTCTTTCCTTATTGATTTCCATTTAAATTTTTTGAACAAAATCGATAACCCACGTGGACGCGTGGGCAACTTAGTAGGGCTTATTATGAGCAATAAGTACCCGTAGCGTAGTCCTACTAGCAAATGTCAAATATGTCAACACCGAAATCTGTTTCACCACGTAGCAACTTCTCACTCTAATCTGTAAGGGCTTACAACTTCTTCGAAACTTTTTCAAAAATCTTCTTTTCTTTCCCGAGCCCCAAATAGCTTCTGAAGATCTAGCCCAGCTTTTAATAGTTTTTGATGATTCCCTGACAAGCTTGCTAAGCACATGAAGACACACTATCATTATAAAATTAGCTATTAGTAGAATAGATATGTAGATAAATTTGGCAAACAAATGCAACTCTTTCCATTTAAGAAACAGACTTACTAAAACAAACACATTTAACTTAATCATTACCACATGTACTAAAAATATTAGGTCGCCTACTACTTGAATAATAATATTTTGTATAATTTGCAATGCTCTGTAATGACACGTCAGATTATTAGCTTTTCGTAAACTTGACACTGTTTCATAACATTTTTTGCTTAAAGCATTCCAGCCAAAACGAATTTCTTTTCTTAGAAAATCCGAACACATTACTATACAAATTATAGCCGCATCTGTTAAAAACATAAAACCAAACATTACTTTGCCCACTATATAAGCATTTAGCGCTCCACAAAACAAAAATGCAGTCCAATAGTAATTTGGAAATATATCAAGTAGATAATGAAGTATGTAAGCAGAGTCCTGTGGAAAAATTATAAAATGTAAAGAGGAGCCAAAAGTGCCACAAAACACGTAAAATAATTTAAGAAAATGAACGCAATCCCATAAAGTGTTAAAGAGACTGGTATTGGCGTTGTAATATGGTCTGAATTTCACTGCGATATTCTGTCCAAACTGAATCAACAAATTAACCATGAACAAATTATTCTCTAAATAAAACGTCAGCATATAAACTTGATAATTTGTGGCAATTGAAAATATCCAGCAGAAATACGCGTAGCTAACTTGGTTAATCCTTCCATTGTAAATTAAATACACATTTTCTAAAGTTAAGTAAAATAGCCAGAATGGAATCACGATACACGTCGCTCTGTAAATTCCAATTCTGGCTTCACTTCTGGTGTACGATTTTGTATTTAGGTTCCATTCGAAAGGAAACGCTTGAAATAAAGTGGAAAGTTTACATTCCAGTTGGCGCAATTTACACATTCTATCTGATAACATGTACATTTTGATAAGTTTTATTAGAACTTTCCAAAAATAAGTTTATGTTCCCGTTTGTAAGAAAACACTGTACAATGGAAATATTTATAGCAAAACTTGTAAACGGCTTTATGGAACAGAATAAAACCCGCACTGCGGTATTTTAACTTTTATTTTTTCGACATGGACAAAAATTGATTGCGACTTTATACTTTTTTGAATAACTGAAACTTGTGCAATCTTGATCAATATATCAATATCCAGTCGACCTGATACCATCAATAAATTGATTGTTATGTAGCATGTTTTTCATTGAAAATTAATTGCTTGTTTATCTGCAAACCAAATTAATTGACTTTATAATGCATTATTGTTTTTATCTCCAAACCTTCATTATTTATTTTGACAAGTAAAATTAAAAAATACAAAAATAAACTAAATTTTACCTAAATTCATACAAACCCAGCAAACTATAAATTACTCACAGAAATTCATTTCCCACTTATCATTCATCTATTTCCCATTATTATACGCTGCCATAGTTTTATCCAACAAATTATTACCATATCTACTCAATAGATTTCTTATGTTAAAATTTTTAATGCCAGCCCAACTTGTCGTAGGCGGAGGACCGCTTGGAAGGGGTCCGTTTGGTGGGCCGGGGTAAGTTGGAACTTGCGGCCTATTTCTATTTTTCTTTCTGTTTGGAAAAGCAGTTGGCGTTACAGTTGTGCTACTTTTATTTCTGGATTTACTTCCTTTTGGCCTTTTTCTTTCTGCTGAACTATATCCTGGCACTGCGCTTGGTAATGGACTATCATGAAATGTTTGAATATCTTTCAATCTCTGCTGTTGTTTTGTTAAGCTATGTCGATAAGGCCTTCTTCTAATATCAAAACCCAATAACGGTCTCCTTCCCTGCCTTTCCCCACTGTCACTATACTCATCATCATCATTCCCCAAGAATTCCGGATGCTCCGCGGTACCCACCTCACTCGCCTCACTTAGCACCTCCGCACTTTCTTCATAAAGCTGACCAATTCCCATCGGCGGTCTATTCCTAATATGCAAGCCTCCCGGTTGCGGTTGAAAATGCACGCTGGATGGCTCCTGCTCATCATCCTCTTTAACTAGCGGTCTTACAGTGCTACTTAACATACTGGTATAAATAGTACCCGGCATTGGGCCCGTAGCCACGCTATAACCCAACTTTTTATTACTATCTTGGTGTCCACCCGGACTTTTGTAAAGCAGTCTTCTTTTCGTGGGTCGTTGCACCAAAGCCTTTAACGTCGTTACATCTAATCTCGGCGTAGTTACCATCTTTTCAGTTGTCGTTGAAAACATAAAAAGTGGCCGTCCATCATTAACATCTTGATTTTCTAAAATATTTGGCGTAGTTTTAGGCGTTCTAGGTCTCTTCGTCACTCTGTACCTATTTGGCTTGGGAGCTACAGTACTTTTTAAAAACGCCGATCTTGCCATTTCCGTAGTGGTTTCTGGCGTTTCTGTAGTAGTTGGTGCCGAAACTGTGCTAGAAACCAAGTCATCCGGATTTTGACTAGGGTCGATTATTAATGGCCCATTAGCAATTAGTTCAGCCAAAAACTCCAAATCCGCTCGTTTCTCCTTTTCTTTGTCATCTCCCTTCTTGTCCTCATCTCCACCTCCCTTTTTATCCCCGTCGCCTTTTTTATCCCCATCCTCCTCATTACTCCACCCCGACTCACAACTTTCTTTACTCCCTTTCTTCTTTTTCTTCTTCTTCTTTTTTCCTTTTCCCTTCCCCCCACAATCCTCCTCACTACTATCATCAAACAGTCCATCAAAACTATTTGGTCCGTAATGCGGCACAGGAGGCGGTGGTGGATACAAAGTTGGTGGGGGTGGATCCGGTCCTGGTGGACTGCCTAAGGGAGCCGCAGGAATTCTACTTTTTACACTAGGCGGCAAATATAATACCGACCCAGTAACCTTCTTTTTTAAATGGTTAAAGCCTTTTTTAAGTTGTTGGTTAATTTGACTTAAAACTGGGCCCATGCCATCTCCCTCAATAAATAAAGAGGGCGTGCCTGCCGTCCAATGCACTTGCGAAATAACCGCAGTAGCGCCTTTATTCTTCTTTCGTTTCTTCTTTTTCTTCTTGCCTTTTTTCTTCTTCTTTTTCCCCTTTTTATCATCTTGCGGCACATCATCCAAAATCTCACTGCGTAAAGCGTCCAAACTTAATTCTGGTTTTTCTGCCTCGTTGTCCTCAATATTTGAACTGCCACTACTTGTGTGAATTAACAAAGGTAAGCTTGCATTTCTAATTTCCCCATTACCGCTTTGCTCTTCTCCCGAATTTGAATGCACCGTTGTAGGCGTTCTGCCCTCAATATCTTCATATGAATGAATATAAGGCCTGTGGTGACCTGGCACAAACGCGGGGCCAAATTGATGTGGATAGCCACTATGCTGCTGTTGTTCCGGACTATGTCCATTTTGCATACCCATCATGCTACTAAACCAGCTACCAATTAGCGAACTTCCTCCAGCGCCAATATTTACGCTACCAGTAGCTAGCTCTCCTGGTGGTGGACCCTCCGCAAATCTGGTTTCCATATCTTGTCGAAAATAAGGCACGGCTATAATAGTTTTTAAATTTTCTCCAGTTTCCCCACTTTGATCACTCTGATCGTCTCGGGATTTTGGAGGCAGTCGACCTATTCCTGGGGGACCGGGTCCGGGTAGTGGAAGGTGACCTGGAGCAAATTTGTTTTCTTCGTCAAATTCACCCGGACCAAATTCAATGTGATTTTGAACCTTCTTCTTTTTCTTTTTGCCTTTGCCCTTGCCTCCTTTTAGGTCGTCATAAGGAGCCTCTTCATCTTCGTATTCCTCAGCTTCATCTTCTTCAGAGCTACCGGCTTCCCCGCTTTCTCCACTTTGAGCATCGGTATATTCCTCTTCGGCTTCCTCTTCATTTTGAATTTCTTCGTTTTCTGTGCTAGCTGCCGGTTGCCTTTGTGGCGGTGGGGGTCGAGCCGGTGCCACAGGTCTACCCAACCCTGGCCTTTGATAACCAGCAATTGTGCCATTTTGCCTATTTTGATTCTTTCGTTTTTTCTTAGCCGCGGGATTTCTGTAACTTGGCCGCTTCTTCTTATACTTTTTATGAAACTTAGGATGCTGTGGACTATCCTCATGAAATTGACTCATATTTACTATTTTAGTATCTTTTACAAAGTTTCCAATCTTTTCAAACTCTTTTGTAACCGGTGGAGCCGCAGGTACAATAGGCTTATCATCAACATCCTTAATAGGTCTTTTGGGTCTTAAAGGCGGTGGAGCAGGCGCAGTAGGCAGCAGCACTTTAGTCAATTGTGTCAACTTTTTCGTCTCCTCCGAACCAAATTCAGAATCATCCGCGGCACTACCCACTTTATCTGGACCGCTACCAGAAGGCGCAAAAATTAACGTAATTTTTGTAGGATCCACTTTCCCAATATTAGGCTTCGCCTGACCGTGTACTTTTAATGGCACCTTTCCCGGTTTTTTCGTACTTCCAGTCGCTCTTGGTTCGTCCTCATCCTCTTCCTCCTCATCACTATCTTCCTCCTCTCCCACCACCTCCCACTCTTCTCCACTCTCATCACTACCATCTTCCTCCTCATCTCCATTATCCTCCTCCACTTCCTCTTCTTCCTCATCCTCCACCTGATCCTGCTGTACCTCTTCAACCTCTTCCTCATCATCCACTTCCGGTTTCTTCTTCTTTTTACCCTTCACCTTAGCTTTGACAGGTGCTTTATTATCTTCCTGATCATCATCAAAAATCTTGTCCCCATCCACCTCCTTATCCTTCTCATCATCCACCTCCGGACTAGCATACTTTTCCGTCGTTGTCTTCCCGCCCTTCTTTTTCTTCTTTTTATTTTCCCCCGGTCCTTTAATCTTCAACAGCACCTCCTTACTCTTCTCATCACTGTCTTCATCCCCTTCTCCCAAAATTTCTTTTAGCGGAACTTTACTCCCTTTCTTCTTTTTCTTCTTCTTTTTCTTCTCCCCCGCAATTTCAAAAAAGTCCTCCTCACTCTCTCCTCCTTGCTCCTTGGTATCACTTTCCTTACTCTCCTCACTGCTTTTACCACCGCCCAAATTAGCCAAAAAGTCATTCGCCGCCACAGCCAAGCTGGCATTATTCATTTGATACAAGCCCAATAGCGTTTCCTTTAAACTACTTAAATAATCCTGAAGCGCATGAATTTCCTCTTTATTTGGTGGGTCCGCACTAATGCTCCCGTCATTACTGCCGTTATCATCATCAAATAAATTATCCAATCCTAAATCAAACGGATCATTATCTTTATTGCTTGACTTTAACGGTTTTATTCTATTTCTAGTTTTCAACGGCGTTTCAATAAAATCATCCAGTGACGCCACACTTGGTCTAGGCCTTTTAAAGCTGCTTTGCGGCCTGTTATTTTTTTGAGGCATTTGGGGCATTAGCCATTCATAAGTTTGCTCGTCTTGAATGGGTTCATCCGTTTTGTTAAAATTTACAACGCCGTATAAAAAATCAAGCAACTGCTCTTCTCCAACAGGCTTTAAGGTTGTTGTGGTTGTGGTAGTCGGATAAACATATTGCGGCAGTTGCCCTAATCCACCTTGAGCTGGTGGCAGTGGCGGGGGTGGAATTTGACTCGGAGTTGGTCCGGGGTTAATAACCCCGCCTTGAGTTTGTGTTGCATACGGCATTCCATTTTGATTCAAATGCAAAATAATTTCCACTTTACTTCCGGGATTATTTGCCGCTGCAGCGGCCGTTTTTTGCATGGCGTCTACTGCCGCTTGTACCGCAGCGGGTTTTGCAGTGCTTGGTGGAGTTAGCAAAGCTGTAATGTTTCCATTGCTATCTATTATTCTTCTTAGGCCAACTACCAAACTGTCTATTTGTTTATCGTCCAAAGGACAATCGTCAAATAGTAAACGGCATTGCCGACTATTGCGAACGCCTAAAGTGCGACCGGTGTCAGCAGCGAGATTTAGGCGCTTTTTGAAATCCTTTTCGTTTTGTAATTCTAAGCGCCGTTTGGAAATAAATTGATTAACGTTCATTTCGGAGGAAGTGCGGAAAAAGCGTGGGCCTTGATGATAAGTTTGACGTTTGCGACGAACTGGTGTATTTTCTGAAGTTAAGTTGCTTGTAACGTTATTGCTTATCCGTGGAAATCTAGCCATTGATAATCCCGGCGGTGGATAAAAATATGGTGGCAAGCCACCACGAAATCCGGGTGGTCGCATTTTCTGCCACTTCTTTTCTTCAAGTTTCATAAACTTCAAAATTGCGGGATCATCAGCAACCAGTTCTTCATCTGCTATTTCAGCCAGTCTAGGATTATAATCGTCATCTAAATCTGAAGCAGTGGGAATAGGCTTTCTTTCCTCGTCAGATGAATCATCTCGGGTGAAGATAGACAGCCCAGGTTTCTTTTTCGCTTTTTTACTTTCCATTGCTTTTATTACGGCTTTGGTTTTGGCGTCTTTGCTCTCCTCAATGCTTTTCTCTTCGTCCCTTAAAATAGAACAATAAAAAATATAAAAATAGAAATCATGTAATTGAAAGCTTATTAAATATTCATTAGTTACGCGACAATACAAATTTATTACAGAAATCTGAAAAAAGAGATTCATGAACCTGTGTATTGGTAACAATGCAGTACAATTTTGTAATTTTTACATCCGGCTTTAAAACAGCTCATAAATTTGAATTGTTTTTAAATTGTCAAATGACTCAAATCGATAAATAGGTATATCCGGAGTAACAAGCCGGTCGTAAATTACTGCATATTATAACGCCATTACTTTTATTTCAAATAGAATACTAATTGACATTTACGCATTTCATTCGTTTTTGCAACAATAGACGTAATTCAAAATAATTCCATTGTTTCAAAGAACAAGCTTTCAGAAATTTTTTAAAAAGGAAGTCGGTTATCAAATCCATTGTTCGTTGTTGTAAAAATACTCAAAGGTTATTACCGCACACAAGAAAATCTGTTATGACATTTGTTGCCTTCTAGAGAAATTAAAATTATAGCAAATTATCCAATAAATATTTAAAATGGTTTGCTTCATTTTTATTGTACTTACTCAGTCATTAGCTCATTCATCAGATAGACGTAATCATTTAGCAAATCCGTCTTTGTGCTTGGTGGCCTTGCCCCCAGGCCGCAGATAACTTTCGAAAAGCAATTCTGTCTACTTAAACTTCCCACTAGAAATCTGGCTCTTTGTCTTATTTTTCTCTGTCCGAGTTTGCTACCTCGTTGAGCAAATAAGCTGTCTGGAAAGAATTGCTTGATTCTACGCCGATTTTCTGCTGATGCAGAAAAGCTGGTAAGTAAATTTGATACGCCGGTAGGTGCTTTTCTGCCATCCTTTTTTACATTGTTGCTATTTTGTTGCGTTAATGTGTGCGACACTGTAGAAGTTTGAGGTTCCGTTGTCGTGGGAATTTTGCCAATTGCACGTACACTTGTAGAGCCCGCACCCGATAACAGCGACGAGAGTGTCGATGAACTTACTGAAAAAAAGCAAAAAACAGCCAAAAAATTAGGCCAGGGAAAAATTTCCCTTTCGTTTGTCAGTGCACGAACAGCGTAGCTACGTATTTACCTTTTTTGTAAACCTGTATGCCTTGCGTGAAATAAAGTGGCTTTTTTGTTAAAGGTATTTGTGCCACCACTTCCATTTCTACATAAGCACGACAGATGATACACACGGTAAAATACTTGAGCTTGGGTTTGAGCAGCAACAATGTAGCAAATTAAATTGTTGCACTTGTTACATGTACAGAGATAAGATTACGGTAAAAACCTGTTCTTCCTGCAATACAACTCCCTTTTATCTTGTTGCACGCATTTACTGACTACTGCCCAAATGAAATGATACGTCATGCATTCAAGCAAATAAAAACTCATCATAACTTGAATAACAGAGAAAAGTGCAATATAATGTATTGATGTTTGGTATCGGTATTGATGTCACTAAAATGCACTTTCAATTGGTTTGTAGGGAGGTAGATTTTTCCTTTCGTATAATTGCATGAAGGAATGCGCCGATATTTTTGTTATATTGGCTGAACCGAATGATAACTGAATTCATACTCGATGAAAATTTGACGATTTTCTTGAAAATTTATTTGAATCTGAATGAAAATACTTATATCAAGATTTACATGCAAAATTTTTACGCCTCATTTTGTTTCCTTTTAGAAAATCAAATGTGAATCTTTAACAGATTGGATTTTAGGAAGTGCAGTTTTTTATGAATGTTATATAGGCTTACCTTGCGAAGATGAATTAAGTCCTAAAAATCCTTGAATTATTCCTCCACTAATTTGTGAAATTCCAGTATATGGTAAATTTTGGCTTGAGTCTATTGCAATTGACTCCACAAATTGCACATTGCTGCTAATAAATATTGCAAGGGAATACAAAATGGACACTAAAGAAACCCTACTAGACTTTCTTCTGGCGTGCAACATTTTCAAAAATAGTTTTCTAGAGCAGAAGTGGCAGTTGCTGTTCCACTTCTGGGAATTGCGCTGGACTCTCATTTTCCTGGCTCCATCAAACCATGTAAAATATTTAACGTGTTTTATTAAGTTGATAAAAATTCTGACATTTCAGAATATTCCTTTTAATTTCAACTTCAAGACTTTGAAGCTTGACACAACTTTCAAAAGTATTTTCAAAGTTGCTAAATTATTTATTTACTGAGCTCAAGTAACAACACTTATTCACCAAACTGTACAAATAACACTGAAAAGAAATTGATTTTTGCAATTGCAAAAAGCCAAACATTGTCATTGGCTTGTAGTCACTTCACCAGTTTTTGCACCAATTTATTTCCTTTTCCTTTTTATTGCTCATCATCCCATCATCACAGAAGAAAGACCACGCACAGAATAAAAAATTCTAGCAATTTCAACCAGCAAGAAAAATAAATGAACCAACCTTACCAGTTGCTATGATTACCACTAATGACTAAATACGAGATTTTGTACAATGTACTCGGGTTACTCTACAACAATTTATATGATTGACGGCAATGCATTAGGTAAATTCGCTTTTAATTTTGTGAAGCTTCATAATACTGCATAATAACACAGAAGCTTTCGCTTGATGAAAAGTGCACTTGACTGCTTTGTTGTTCAAGTTCAGTGTTGGCTGATGCACACGTCAAGTTCAATGTGTCTCTGGGACGCTGCTGGTGCATGTGTGGCTAATACCTAGTTATATGAATGGGAAAGTGGAAGCGCAACTTTGCTGTTCAGCAGAAACTCGAAGCTTTGCTGCTATTCTGTTGCCACAGCAAGCACTTTTGTTTTTACAGAGCAGTCCGTCAACTTGAGTTTACGACTGAGCGTGTATACCAGAAAAAATATGTTGGGTGGCATGTAAGCAACAAAGACCAGTTTTATAAGCACGAATAAGCTATTGCTATTGTGTGAGGAATCTACCTATGTATGAATATTTTGTTTTTGTTGGCTAGATTGCTTCCTTTTCTGCTTGAATGCAAACCCTTTGCATAATAAACATTTAATTCGTGAGAATCGCAATTTACATGTCATTAGGGTGTATTAGTGTGCAATCAAATCCGCAAGTGCCGTTTCTAAGAAAAGCATTGAATGCAAATTTATGAAAGTGAATGTTGGTTATACTGACATGATTTTTACTGCCAATAAGCCGTGAATATAAAAAATGGCTTGGAGAAACTTTTATTGCTGAAGTTGGTGCAGTTTGGGCTGCAGATTAGAAAGAAATATGTTTTAATTTTCTTAAAATCAAGCCGTTTTTGTAATGACTAGTGAAATAACTACTTACTTACGTCACTCTCGTAAGGAATTACGATGCATAATACCATGGATTTCACATAATAAAAATTTATACGCAACTCATGCAAAAATTTTTGTGCATTTTAGTAAATCAGAATGTATTTACTGTAGTAGGTAAAAGTTGTATATCTGATTAGCTGATATGAACAACTTGAACACGGCCAAGAACACATTATTACTTTTCATGGAAGAGACAAGCGAATTATCTCTGAACAGAAATGTAAAAAAACATAATGCATTGTAATGTTTACAAGTACACTGATAATTTCAAATTCGACAAGTTCATTAAATCCAGCCAAATTCATTTTTTGTTGTTCTAAGTAGACTAATTTGATTTTTTAATGTAAATGAATTCCTGGTAAGAATATGTATATGTTAAATGTCGAATTACATTTTTTTAAAATGTGAGCCGTGCTGGTGCAACAGGTAGATTTATCGTTGCTTTAAATTGGGTATTTAATAAATCACATTGAGTTTGTATGGTGCAAGTTTTCCAGAAACTGGTTTTTAAATGTCAAAGTTACACAACCTGAATCATTTGCATACACATTGCATAAGTTTCTCAAAAAATTACACAAAAAGACTGTACATTTGCAGTGTTCAGAAGAATAAAAAGCCGCTGGTAAAATTTATTCTTATTTCAGTCGTATGAATTCAGTCATCCTGAACACAAATAATTTTTACAGAACAATGAATAAGTATTTAATTTTGGTAATTCTTGTGAGATTTGCACATTGTCAAATTTCTTTTACACAATCAATTTACAGGGTAGACGGGGTACCCTTAATGAACGCAAAAGGACCATGTGCAAGTGCAGGTTTTCCCATTGAGGACTGGTATAATGAAACCGGAACCGTGGCAAACAATTTTATGCCCAGTTCTCCGGGCTGTCCAGAATCTCACGAAGGACATCCCTGGAAATATATTGAAATACAAAATAGAACAAACTGCTACCTCTCAGGATTTCAAGGACCGTGTGCTAAAGGTCACACGTTTACTGTTCAAAATGGAAGTTTTTACGGAAGCTGTGCTTGTCAGTGTGCCCTGAATCCTCCACAAAATCAGGCCAAAAATCAATACGTGTCTTGCGATGTTGGCTTGTATGCAAAACAGATTTTCGACAAAAAAGAAAATCGCTGCTTTTTTATTGGCGAGCAGGGACCCTGCAAAAACTCGGAAGTTGTAAAAGAGCATAATGGAACATCGGTAACTTGCATGACCGCATGTGATGAAAAGGATCCGGAATATATTTCCAAGAAAAAATCTGGGGTTTGTTTGGAGGTAATAATTCGTTTACTAAGCTCACTTAAAGTAATATTTTTTCATCTTCAGTAAAATTTAAATGTTCGTTTTTGCTGTAGAAATGGATTGACGGTTCCTGCCGCACTGCAACTGCTGGAATTCGATCTTCTGCTTGCCCAGCCGGAACAAAATTTAGTGACACTTTGAATAAATGTACAAAAATAGTATCCTTAAATGGTTAGTTTTTGCTTCTTTGTAATATGGCATGAAATTGCAAATCTGTAGACAAATTTTTAATAAAAAGAAAAAACTGATGCATTCTCTACCATATTAGTAGGCTTTAAAAATCTACAATAATTAAATACAAGAATTAAGGAAAAAATGTCGCTGTCGTCGTCCAAGTCTTACGATTATTGCCACGGTACAAGCAGTAATGAAATTACAAATTCAAACTGGAAATTCATGAAATTTTGAAATTTTAAGGTGCTGTGAGTGTGTATTGGATGGTGAAAGTGCAACATATTTGCTCAGCAGAAACTCTGCTGCTGCTGTTGCCGCAGCAAGCCCTTTTATTCACAGAGCAGTCTGTCAACTTGATTTTATAAAAATGCAAGTGCAAAAAAGCTAGGGTGGCATATATGCAATTTTAGTAACAACAACTAGTTTTATTAGCATGAATGACGTATTGTGCGATGTATCCACCTTTAGAATTTTTTAACAATTGATAATTTATGAATCAGTGTAGGGTAGATAATGTAATATTAACTTGATTACTTCGTTTTTAGTGAATAATTATGAATGCATAATAATACATATGGATTTTTGAAACTGCTGCTTTCATTGTAGAAAAATGTAATATTTTTGTAGCATTTTATTAAGTCTATATTCTATCTAGAATTATTTTCCATAGTAAGAACTTGTAAAAGGTTTATTAGTTCATATAAAAAATGCCTACATCATTATATATCATGGAAAGCTTTTCCTAATTTACAAAAATGCAACATATCCGGACACTTAGTAAAATGCGGCAAGTGGCACGTGTAATTACAACTTAAACAAGTTTACCAAATCCCGCCAAATATATCTTGGTTGTCTTTAGATCCAAGCAATTTTTAGAAGGATTTTGGTTATGGGTTGAATTTAAAAGGTTTTCAGGATGAAATAAATGAATAAGAAGCTTGTATATTATGTTTTTTCCAGAAACTGGTTTTAAATACTACTGGTGTTACGCAACTGGAAACATTTGCATACAAATGATTTTGGTTTTGTCAATGCTACACAATAAATTATGTTTTTGCAAAGTTTTTATGTAAGTAAAAAGCTGCTGGTAATAATATCCCAAATTTATTCCGTCTTGTCGTTTAAACTCCAGAAGCTAGTAGATTCTGTCGATATTACAGATTTGAATTCTCCCATTCTCCATTTTCAATTCTACAGTAAAATGAATACCTACATTATTTTTGCACTTTTGTTCAAAAATGTCTTCAGTGAAGTTTTGCTGTGGTCTGAGTCTTCCAGCAAATCAAACGTAGGCTCGGTACGTGTCGTGTGGGTTTAAGTAGACAGCAAATATTCGATATGAAAGAAAATCTCTACTTTTTCTTGGGCGAGCAAGGACCATGTAAAGACTCGGAAGTTGTAAAGCAGCATAACTCAACTTCGGTAAATTGCATGATCCAATGTGATGAAAAGGACCCGGCTTATGTTTTCAAGAGAAAATCGGGACTTTGCTTGGTGGTAATAAAAATGTTTAGTATAGTTGCAAAATATATTTAAATCTAGTAAAAATTCACTCTCGAATTTTTTTGCATTAGAAATGGTTCCTGTCGCACTGCCACTGCTGGAATTAGGTCTGCTGCTTGCCCAGAGAGAACAAACTTTAGTGACACGTTGAATAAATGTACAATAATAGTAACGTTGGGTGGATAATTTAGAATATTTTGTAATAAAACAGGAAATTGCAATCCTAAGCACAGAATGACAATAAAAAGTTGAAATTTTCTGTAGTGACTCGTTGGGTTAGCAGATCTACATCACAATAATATTAAGTCATTCAGGAAAAACGTGCCTATGGCGTCGGAGTCTTACGTTTATTCCTACGATACAAGCAGAAATAAAATCCAAAAGTAAAATTGGAAATTCAAATAAAGAATTTTTCCACTTTCAATCCCGTTTTCACATTTATAAGAAATTCATGTGTTACTAAATTTTGAATTGCTTTATTATGCAATTTACTAAAAACTAGTAAAAACAGAACTTTTCTAAGTTCAATATTTTGGACCTTACGCTTTTCATCACTAAAAATGAGCAAGGTGTAAGATTATCAGGTGCTGTATTGTACTGACCATTAATGGGCGTACATTTCACATGTCAAAGTCAAACACTAATAAATTAGAAGAAACTGGAAAACTTCAAGTACTCATGAATCTAGACTACGTGAAAACTCAGCAATCTGTTTACTAAATCTCCACTTGCTACTGTTTCAGTTCATAGAAAAAACGAGTTATTCTGATTTTTAGCCACATATCAACTCGGAACAACTGGAAATGGCCAACACGTCAATACATTCTAGGAACAAGCAGTGCTACAAGTTAAGAAGCAAAAAAAGGCCAGGCACGCATTTATTCTTTTATGTTAAACATCTTTGTTGTATCAAAATATGCAATAAAATATTATCCAAAATGTTAGGCATCTTTCCCGCAGGTTGCGCTTATCTAATGTAATTAATTACAGGTTATTATTTAAACAGAGACTACACCAAAACCGGCTTTTTGCAGGTAACAGTAACAAAGTCACGCGTAATCAAAATGCACAAGAAAAATTGCTTGCGCCAATCATCAATTCATAAATGCATATTAAGCTCTGTCATTACACTGTAATGGTTTTCAGACCAACAGACTGTTATATATAAATTGTGTTGTGCGAGGTATTGTCAATCAGTATAGCTTGGGTGAATTAGAAGTTACGTTCCAGCAATTTATTCATTTTTCATTTTTGTCGGACAAAATGGGCACAGAAAATGACGCTGTTGATGGTGCCAGCAGCACTGAAGAACATACACGGCCAGATGAATCTGGCGATACTGTAAGTGAATTCAAATTTTGAAGATATAAATATTTTTAACATTCTGTAAAAACTTTAACGTTCACTTTTAGGATAGTTCTAAACATGAAGTGGAAGAACCAATAGTCGTTGCGACAAAACATACTCCATGGAATTCTCTTTTTAAGGTTAATCCAGATAACTATTTGATTATTTTTAAAAAATGAGTAAATCCAACAAGTTTTAAAACTCACACTAATTAAATTATTGTTTGTAGAGCGCTTCTACTGGTAAAAGAAATCCTTACAGTGCTAGCTCGATGCAACCAAATAGAAACATTAACAGAGAAACGGGGTTGGTGTCAAGAAGAGGAATGAAGCCGCCATAATAACTTTTACCCTTGTTTGATATTAATTAATGTGAGTAAGTAATTACTTAAGCAATCAGTGCTTCACTTGGTGTTTATATTGAACTAACCGTGTAAAGAATAAATACATACTAGAATTTAAAAACACAATTTTTTCAGTATTGCGTAAATGTTTTAAATGACAGAAAAAAATATTAAGTTTGTGCTCGTGCATTGGAATTTCCTTACTTAACATTATTATTAGGAAATTTCCAAACTACTACTTACCACTATTCCGCCAAAGTTGTGCAGTGCATATTGTAACATGGCTTTAAAGACGTTTGTGCTTTTCTGCAATTAATTATTCAAATAGTAGTGCTACATCTGCAATTTGGAAGCTGAAAACAGAAATGAACTATATACAGAAGTCCAATAAAAAAATACAATTTAATCTTTACACATTTTGTATATCAGCCAATATTTTTTTCTCATTGCGGCTTGCAACAGAAGCAAAAAAAAACATTTTAAAAACCTGTTTGACATTTATTGAACCAAAACGACAAATGCGATAGGGTATTCTAATCTTGCTTTTTTTTATAAATCACTCTTGTCCAAATGTGCGCTACCATCGTACGCTTCCCTGTTTTAATTCCATGGGTTCAATTTTGAAATGACTTAAAGTAACGTTGCATTTTTGTATTAATAATAGATTCTTTTAAAAAGTCGTCTCTCCCCAGAAACGTGGCAGTAAGAAGTAGAAATTTATGTTTTCTATGCGCCCGTGGGTTCTCGGGATCTAAAACAAATTTTATAAAAACATTTATGGAAAAAAGTTGCCATGGTCGTCCAATTCTAGCGTTTTTATATTCTTACGGTCCAAGCAATTTTATAACGACAAATTAAAACTGAAAGTCATGAAATGATAGCTTCTGATCTGCTCTATTTTGCAATAATAAAAGTAAAGATTCAGCAAAATGATATTTTGTTAAAACCGAGGTTTTGCAGTTTACGCTTTTTAGCACCAAAATGAGCAAGGCTTACCAGTCTGGTGCCCTTGTGTGTTGTTCCAGAATAGGTATGGTACATTTCCATTTAAATAAAAATAAAAATGTGAAGCTCTAAAGACAATTATGAGCCAAGGTTACATGACAATTCAGCAATCGGATTCTTGAATCTCTGCTTGCTACTGTTTCAAATTTCTAGAGAAAACGGGTTTTCCCTACGTTTAGCCACTATCCTATTTCATTATTCACACACGCCAGCAGGGAATGATCAACACAAGAATGCATTTTAGACAAAAGCAGTGTTACAACTTAAGAAAGAGACCCAAGCACGCATGCATTTTGTCTGTTCAAACAACTTTGCTGTATCAAAATATGCAATAAATACTATTCAAAAATATTTTATGTCATAAATCATCACCGCAGGTTGCACTTATCTAATATAATTTGTGGGTTATTACCTTAAATAGACAATTCACCAAAACCGGCTTTTTAGCAGTAACAGACGAAAAATTCCTTGCGCAAAAACATCAATTCATGAATGCATAATATTTAGTTTTGGCAATTTCCTTTAATACTTTTCATACCCACTCTGACATGTATAAACTGTGTTTTGCAAGGTCTTGTCCGTCAGTAGAACTCAAGTTATTCCGAGCAAAAGTTCGAGTTCCAGCAGTTATTCGTTTACTCATTTGCATATACAAAAATGGGTAAGAAACCACAAGTTAAGAACGGAGCCCAACAGAGTCCCAACAGCAATGGGAATTCGGAAAAATCTGGTGGATCTGGTAAAGATGTAAGCAAATTCAAGAACTTAAAAAACACCTCTAGGGAATTGTTGATACGAAATATATACAAATTTGTTTTATAGAAAGTTTCAAAAAAGAAGAATAAAAAACAAAATGGTACTGATAGGGGGCAAAAATTTGGAATGGAGCAACTAAACGAAAAACAAAATTGTGCGATAAGTAATTATACTGATTACTTGATTTTCCGGAATAAATTAAAATATGCATGCTAAAATTATATTTCACAATCAAAATTAAATGGATCAAGGCAGGTTAAGAGCATTAAAATCTGGTGTGGTTAGAACAAATATAATTTAAGTTTGATATTTTGATTTACTGGAATAATCATAAAACTTGCAGGCTTTACAGGGAAATGCAAGAGGAAACACGAAATCTCTTACCCATGGGATGCTAGGAGGACGTGACCTTAGCTCGGTTAATAAATTAAAAGCTAAAAGAGGTTTCAAACCTGGGAACGTATCGATAAATTAAAAAAATTATTACAATGCAAATTTTGTTAAAACCAAGTTTCAAAGAGAGTAAATAAAGTATAGTTGTATGTGCAAATAGGATACTTCAAATAACAGTCTTACTTTCTTAGGGTATCAATTTTTAAGTGCCCATTAGAATCACATTTGGATTTCAAATCACTCATAAATTCAGGTAGCACCATTAGCATTTACATCACTGATGATTTTATTTGGATGTGGTAAATACCGTTTTTCACCAAAATAAATCAATTTAAAAATTGAAAATATTTCAAATTTCGTCCCTTTCAAATTTTGGCTGAAAATCTAAAATCTCGTTTAAAATTGGAGGGCCAAAATCCACGTCCGATCTGTCCACACAATGAATAAAACCTTGACAAAAATTAATCAAATTAAATAATACAGTTTTCTAAATTCTTCTAGTCTTTGATTCTAATCCAAATTACGGTTTACAAATCTTATGGATATGTTCTGCATGTTTCAACTTGACTTGACACAAGATGCACGCAGCACATGTGCATTTTTTAATTTCTGCTACTTAGCATTCAAGTAGTGGTTTCGAATGATTAATATGAAAAACAGCAGTTCATATTTATGACAAAATATAGGTGTCCAGTGGTCACTAATTGAAACTTGCATTTTTTATCGTTTTATTCAACTTTAGTATACTTGCTTTATTTCCACATTTTTTCCTTTTGCTGCCTGAAAAAGAATCAACATAATATTCTAAAAACTTGTTTTGCATGTTGCGTACGAAGAAGGCAAATCGGACGCATAATAAGTCCTGTACTATAATTATAAATCATTCATGTTGTAGGTGTATGCTACCATCGTTACACAGTCGGTACGTATACTTGTACGGTAGCATCAATATTAAAATGACAATAATAAACGCTTTAATAAAAAATTCACATAGTAGATAAATTGGAGTGTGTCCAGACTTTTAACTTGATGTTATCACTCAATTGCATGTAAACGCAAAAGTTCACGATTTCAATGCATTTATTTACCTAGTCAGAACGCCCCAAATTATAAAACAATTCTGGACAAGTAACCTACTCAATAAAATGCATTTTATGTTTCAATTAATTGAACACAATAGGTTACATCTGCATAATAATCAGCAAATGGTGTTCACGTGAAAAGGTGCAGGAGAACTTCTTTGGCGTGTCAAAACATGCCATGAAATATTTTCGATCATAAATCATTTTCGTTCCTAATCGTTGCAGTTATCTAATATAATTAGTGGGTAATCAATTTAAATAGAATGTACCCAAAAAACCGGCTTTCGGAATGTTAGAATATAATATGCAGAAAAAATGCACAAGAAATATTGGTAAAAAATCGATTTATATTTTCAAACCTGACTTTTTGCGTTTGATTTCAGTTGAAACTATTCCTTTTCTTTTCAAGCTGAAATATAGAATCGTGAGTACAGTTGATCCCATTCCTACTTCCTCGGGAAATATAAGGATTTCCAAGGATCAGAGTAGTTTAAACTGGTTTTTCTCTATTGTTTCCTTTCTGTCTCCGAACCATGGAAAGGTATGCAGAAGCAGAGCAGAGGAAAGAAATAGGTTGTTAGGTAGATTCATCAGGTATCACTTCCATGCATTTCTCGTTGAAAAATTAATTTATGCATAAAACCTTCGAGCTTGATAACAACATAGAAGTGATACCTGATGAATCTACCTAACAACCTTCTTTCTTTCCTCTGCTCTGCTTCTGCATACCTTTCCATGGTTCGGAGACAGAAAGGAAACAATAGAGAAAAACCAGTTTAAACTACTCTGATCCTTGGAAATCCTTATATTTCCCGAGGAAGTAGGAATTGGATCAACTGTAAAGCTGGTAGTTTTAGCAATTTCTCAGTCAGTGTTTTTTGTATACAAAAATGGGTGAAGAAAATGACGCTCCTGATGACCTCCCCACACAAAATACAAACGACAATGGAGAATCGACACAGAATAACGGATCTGCTGCTACTGATCCTGTAAGCACATTCAAAAACTAAAAAATAAAAAGATCTCAGAATACTTTTAACCTTTATTATTTGCTTTTAGGTTGCTCCAGAAGTAGCAAATGTTGAACAACCTGATGCCTTACGCAAACACCATGTAAACTTCAGTCAATCAAGCAACTCCCGATTTGTAAATAAAAATTTAAGTTTAATGTGATTATTTGAATTATTGGAATATCGTAAAAATTAGACGCTGTCAAACACATGCTAATTTCTGTTTATAGAGAAGCGCACAACCTTTCAGCCAAAAACCATTCTCTATGGGTTCAGCTAAAAAACATAACAACCTTGACCCGGTTACAAACCTAAAAACGAACAGTTTTAGACTAGGAAACGTATAGATAAATTTTGCTTCCATCTAAAATAACTCAAACAAATAAAATTGTTTTCATTGTTTCAAATTGCAGCAAATTACAATATTTGAGAATATTATCTGAATAACAATTGGGCCATTTTTGCTCTTTCTTAACAGAAAGCATTTTCAAACAAAATTGATTTAGTGTTGTGTCAGTGTTAATGAGAAAAACAAATAAACAAGTGATATGCATTAATAGCAATGTAATTTTTTTTTTGAATTTTTTACTCTTCATTATTCTACAGTAAAATCAATGAACGATTTTGCGCCCATTTTTATCACAAATTCTATCTTATAATGCACATTTGCTTCAAAGACAAAACAAAAATTTTACAAAGCTAAAAAGTTGGCCAATGCCCAATAATTAAAGGCTGATTTTTTGTTCTCTTTTCAAAGCTTTTCTAATGCTGGATTAGGTTCAATAATTTACCAACAACTTTTAGGTATAACTGTGCACATTTTGACTTTACAATCTATACAATGCATACCTTATATGAATATGTGTACTTTTTGCTGTTTTTTAGTATAATAGTAATTCTAGATGATTAATTTTGGATGCCCATACAGCCTTTTGGGTTCATGTATCAAAAACATAATATTCCAGTATTCCCAAAGGGCAATTTACATTTTATCGTTTTATTCACCTTTACGATACGTGCAATTTTCCAACATCACACAGTTTCTTTGGGGTTTGCGAAAGAAGCAAAGAAACACTCAAAAACCTGTTTGGAATTTTATCAATCAAAAAAGACAAATCGGACGGATTACAATACTTGCACCATGATTATAATTAAATATCACTTATGTACTGGCAGCACGCTGCCGTCGTACGCTGTGAAATTTATTACGGCATAAATATTTAAATGAGAAAATGCTAAAAACTGAAACAATTCGCAATTTGCAAAAAAAGTAGTAGATTCTGGTAATTTTGATAAAAATATTTTTTTGTTATAAATTTTATCCAATCCGATTATGACTACAAATCTATGGATTTGCACAGATATCATTATCATGCAAACAATGCACTATTGTCGCTGAACTAAATCAAGATAAATTGGACTGGTATATCCCACAAGAAATCTAGCTCCCGTTTTATAATTCACCCTAGTATCCACTCTCTTCTCCACCCTAAAATTTTTCACCAAATTACACGTAAACAGCTTCAAGGTCTCATAACCAAATCTCATCCCAATACAATTTCTCGGTCCAAATCCAAACGTAGTAAAAGCATAAGGCTCCAAACTTGATTTATTCTCAGGCAGAAATCTCTCCGGTTTGAATTTCTCCGGTTCATCAGGATACGCTTTAGGATTTACATTAGCTGCCCAACTCGCTAAAATTACTAAAGTACCCTTTTTAATCTTTATGTCCTTAAAACTCCAGTCTTTAGTGCACAATCTTTCTGGTCTGATAACTGGTGGCGCTAAACGCAATGACTCATTTATGCAAGCAATTATATACGGAATTTCTCCATCTTTCATTAACTCATATTGAATTTCTTGCTTATTTGCACGTCCAAGAGCTTCTATCAATTCTCCATGCATTTTATCCTGAATCTCGGGATTTTCAGCCATAAAATGTAGCAAATGTGTTAAAGTGGTAGCAGCGGTGTCATATCCACCCAAAAAGAAATTCACAGCTTGGGCTAATATAGTAGTTTGGGTGATTCCCATATCCCGGAATTCTTTGGTAGGCACACGATCCCAAAGCGAGCATAAAACGTCAAGAAAATCTTTTTGGTTGCTTTCACCGCTTTGCTTTCTTGCTTCGATTATTTGTCGGAATGTGGATTCTATGAGTTTGCTGGGACCGTCGTTTAAAGCGGGAGCGAATCTTGAGAGAAATGGAAATGCCACTGAAATTTTTTTAAGGTGCAAAAAATATTACAATTATTTGCACTTTTTGCAAATTTTGTATAAAAAGTAAATTTTTAAGAAAATATTTACAGCCAAGTGAATAAAGTTGATTATATTGCTCATCATCTGCCATCATTTCTCTGAAAGCTGTAGCAAATTTATTGTCCGGGTTTTTGGCATCTTCCAAACGAACGCCAAGTGTGGTTTGGGCAAACATGTCAATTAACCACGCCGTTAGTCGTCTGTTACAAATTTCAAGGAACAAATTAAAAGTAGATCCCACCTGCTACCTAGTTTTTGTGACATAAATCTTACTTTCGAGTATCGATTTTCAAGCGCCCATCGGAATCACACTCAGATTTCAAATCAGTCATAAATTCTGAAGCGCTGTCAGCAATTACGTCACTCATTTGCTTTAATTTTGAAGTTGTAAATAAGGGACTCATACTGGTTCTAAGCAGTTTCCATTTTTCACCTAAAAATCAATTTTCAGTTTCGAAATGAAAATTTAATTTCTGGCTTGAAAATATTACAATTTACCTACCTGGCTGAAAATCTAAAATCTCGTTTAGTATCGGCGAGCCAAAATCCACATCCGATCTGTCCGCAAAATGAATAAAGTCCTTGACAAAAATTAATCGAATCAGTTCTGGGTCCGCGATGTAAACTTGTGGCATTCGTCCAACGTACGACTAAAATTTGAAATAAAAAATTAGAATGGAAAATTGATGCTTAATATTATATTGATGTGCTTACACCCCAAATTCCTCCAAATTGCTTGAATCTTTCAATATCCGCCAAGTGTAGAACAGTTTTGTGAATTTCTGGTTCGCTTCCCAGAAATAAAGTTGGCTCCACAACTGGAATTCCACATTCTTCCAAAACTCCATAATTTTCTCTGGCTTGTGTGAGCACTGCTAATATGAGTAGAACAATTACAGCAAGCACGGGATTAACTACACTTAAGAAAACTAGACAAAATGATGCCACCAAGCCTGGTGGGTGGTTAGGAGTAATAAAATTTCTGAGACCAGCCAACATTTTCAGTATTGAAAATTTGGAAGAGTAATATTCAGTCTGTGAGCCCGTTGATTCATATGCAAGCAAAACATTCAGAATGACATGTAAAAGTACCAAATCAAATCATTCTCTGAAAATTATCACGGTTTTTTGTCCCGTCAAGGTTATCATCATGCACGCGTACATGTACTTGACAGAGCGAGAGCAAAGAAGCAAAAAAGCAAGTGTTGCTACGCGTTCATGTGTAGAACTGCTGCTGGAGTGAATGAGTGCTGGTTAAAATGACAAAGTGTTTTTCAGCGGTGCATTTGTCAAGCAAAGCTTGTTATTAAAATGACATTGCATTTTTTACTTTGCCTTTTTGCCCGAGTAAAATGCTGTTGTTCACTCAGGTTATTTGATAACAGGATTATGTAATCTGTGTGGCATTGAAATTTGTTTTTGTAGACAGTGCAAACAAGTTGAAAGTAGTATGATTAGATAATAATCATAAAGTAAGCTGATACTTTGTTTCGATATAAAGTCGTGTGTACAACATAAACTAATATGTTAGAATTGCACGCCGAGTGTTAAAAAGCATGGCAACAGATCAGTCGGCTACACACGCAGATAGTGAGGTCGTAAGTGTGTTGTGTACGAAGACATGCTAGAGGAGCCACACTTCTGAAATGATCCCAATGCTCTATCTAAAATCGCGATTACACTTCTTTTGGCCAATTAGTTGATGCAATTGGAATGTAAAGTTGCCAAATGGTTATAAGAAGGATTTAAGTACACAAATGCACAATTTTTACACCATTTATGCAAATACAAGGGAAAACCAATTTCCTGAATATTATCAAAAATGATGTGTATAATGCTTCTGCATTTCACCAAGCCCATAATTTAAGAGTTGTAACTCACATTGTAGGTTTAAAATGGAGTACCAAAAGGTTTTTTGCCTGAAGGCCACGTGCAAGAAAATTATTGCATTGAGTAACAGTAGCACAGTATGAATGGGATCAGATACATTGAAAATGTTTTATAATATTTAAGTGTTAAATTAAGTGTTATATAATACTTAATGATAGGGTTCCAACCAACCGGTTTTCCGCATCTACGATTTAATAATATTTCATCCAAAACTTACACTTAATAATAAAATAGAATAAAATGAGACTGATTTCTCGCACTCTGCTTCATTCACCAAACAATTCCTACTGTTGCCATGTTCCATTCGAAAAACTTGTTTTATAATTTCAAAATGAGTTTCCAAAGTAAAAATATTTTCAATATGTGCATTTTTGCATGTGTATTGCAGTGCTATTCAAATTCGGTTTTGAAGGCTGATAAAAGTGAAAGAATTGTTGGGAATGAGCGCCAGGGAGGAAATTGTCGAAATGGTGAACCGATAGAATACTGGTACAACGAAACAGCATCTCTCCAGAATAATTATCTTCCAAGCTCACCAGGATGTCCCAAGTCTCTTAAAGATTCACGCTGGGTTTATTTTGAAGATCAGTCAGACTGTTGGCTTACTGGATACCGAGGACCATGCAGTTGGGGACACATTCTAGTTGCTCAGGATGATTCATTTTACGGAACCTGCGCCTGCAAATGTGCCACGACTCTGAAAGCGAAAGCAAGCAAACGTCGTTATGTCTCATGTAAACCTAAAATTGGCGACCCTGTGCAAATTTGGGATAAGAAGAGAAGTCGCTGTTATTTCGTTGGCGAGCGGGGACCATGTAAAAACTCTGAGGTTTTAAAGAAAAGCAGAAATGGTTCCCCAATTTGTATTGCAAAGTGTAATAAAAAGAATCCCAATTATAAGTCAATGAAAGCTAGTGGACGTTGTGGATTGGTAAGAACTGAAATAATACTCTAAATGTAAGTACTCTAAGAAAATGAGAGTGTAAGTAGGTGCTTTTTTATTTTAGCGCAAAAAAGATGTAGAATGCGACGAATCTACCAATTATGCTGGGTTTGAAGATGTTGAGCAAGTTTCATGCCCGCCGGGAAAAACATATAGTGAAAGGACGCAGAGTTGTGTAAGAATTGTTAGACAACTTCAGTGACACGCTTATTTTAAATTAACTGAATACGTAAATATTTTACTAGCTTTATAGCCGTTAAAATCTGAATATGGAAAATTAATAACAATGTAATAAATAGTTTGCTGTTTGCTATAATAAAAAATAGTAGACAAGTTTTCAGTGAAAATCTTTGATATTTTTCTTTTCGACATTTTTAGTGGTTTATCATCCGTTTTGTATTGAGGAAAGTATATAACAAAATGTATACTACACCTCAAATATACGTAATTCAACTCGCATTTCCTACCAATTATAAAACTTCATACTGAACTTTGACGTCGTAACTTTTTTTAAACAAAATAAAATGCAGTTTATTTCAGGTAGATTATAAAGATGTAGAGGTGGATTGCTTGTTATCTAGACTGACAATCATTCATTCTCGGCATTTATTGTAAATAAACCAAAATACCATTGCATCATACAAATCAAAATAATAAATGAACTACCCGTACTAAGTACATTTGCATTTGAGAGTTACGCTTATCAAATCTAATATAGATAATAGCATTGCAACGGGACAGAATGTCGTAGTACCAACTTGCATTTTATTGCTTAGTGTGCGTTTTCATCTGTCACCTCAGGCAAATATTGACTGACAAGTTTGAATTGGTAATGAAACTGGTTCCAGCCTTGAACACAGAATGAAATCTATACAGTATTTCTATAAAATGCGGCATCATATTAGACTTTGAACTCAGGCAGAAACTCCAAAACAGGATTTTGCTGATGAGCTTTTAGTTAAGCAGTCGCAATTCAGGATTCACATAAACTCATTGCACATATTTACCTACCCGTATCAAATAAAATATTTTGTCATGTAGACTGAACTTTAGTAAAACACTCGGAGGTTCAGCAAAACCAGCTTTCTCAGCGGAATTTTGCTTCAGTTGAATGTCCTCTCTACTGGTAGAAGTTTCTAGAATTTAGCCGTTCCTTTTTCAGTTTTCAAGATGAAGACCCGAATACACTTTATTTTATTTTGTGTTTCTCTGCAAATTTTATACGCGTTTTCACAACCGCTAAACATTTCAACGTTTAGAGTTGTTGGAAGTGAATCTCAAAAGGGAGGCTGTCGACGTGGAGAAAAAATTGACTATTCGTACAATGAAACTGCCACACAAGAAAACAAATACTCACCAAGTGCACCCGGATGTCCCAAGTCAATAGATGGATTCCGCT
Source organism: Entomobrya proxima (assembly GCA_029691765.1). Taxonomy (NCBI): domain Eukaryota; kingdom Metazoa; phylum Arthropoda; class Collembola; order Entomobryomorpha; family Entomobryidae; genus Entomobrya; species Entomobrya proxima. Next base: position 52,012,971 of record CM056171.1, on the reverse strand, counting down.
GGGTTTATTTTGAGGATCAGCCCAGTTGCTGGCTAACTTGGCATCAGGGACCGTGCAAATGGGGATATGTGCTTGTTGCACAAGACAACTCATTTTATGGAATTTGTGCTTGTAAATGTTCCCTTAATGAAAAGGCAAGAGAAAACAAAAATAGGTACGTGGAGTGCAAAGATGACGCGGAGAGTCTGGGACATGTGCAGATTTTTGATAAAAAGGAAAATCGTTGCTATTTTGTTGGGGAGCAAGGGCCGTGTGAAAGCTATGAAGTGGTGAAAGAGCACAATGGTGATGAAGTAACGTGCGTGTCCAAATGTGATTACGAAAATCCGAATTATCGCACAATGGAATCAAAGGGACTTTGTCTTTCGGTAAAAACCTACATTTTGAAAAATAATGAATTATATAGCAATTTTGTTAATGTACTTTATGTTTGAATTTTTAGGGTAATCAACAAGTTCAATGTATTTCCTTAGTAGCCACATTGGAGGAAGCTGAGTGTCCACCTGGAACTGAGTTTAGCACGAAATTGCAAAAGTGCACAAAAGAGCAGATACTTAATTAAATGTTTGCTTTGTTAAAGCAGAATGTAGGTTTGGAATTTTTGCAAAAATAGTTCACTTAAAAATAAATAATTTTGCCTGGTTTAAAAGTATAGTAGTATGAAACAGAAAATGAAATGTCAGCAGAACCAAGCAGTTAGTTTTTAAAATTATACCTTTTTTAACATTTAATACGTAATAAGTTATATAAAATGTTATACAAATAGCATTGATTTGAAATAAAAACAAAATAATTTAACCCCTTTCCTGTGTGAATCATGTATAATATTTTTTAATGGTGTGAAAATTGAGCACATTTCAACGACCACATTACTGATTAGATAAAATATCTACTTGTATTTACCTGAGCTCAGTAAATACCTATGTAAAAAATGCAACTTTTAAAAACTGTTGTAAAAGAGTGGAAAGAAAATGTATGACTTGCGTACCACAATTTTTCTATTTCATGGTTATTCATTTCCATTTGCCTTCTTTTTGGGGTTTTTTCAAGTTTTAAGTTTGTATTTATTTTCCGATACATGCAATTAAAATAAAAACGTGTACGCAGAAAGCCGTTGGACAACCAAAAAAAGATTAGAACCTAAGTATGCAAGAAAATTGTTTGGCTAGGCATTCGACATCGACTCGACAGTCTGATTAATATGCATATTGCTGCATTGCAACAGCAACCATAATGAAGAAAAACATTTTTATTTGTGAATATAACCTTCTTACATTTCAAATGAGAGACTATTTCACAGTCAGTTTAACATCCGCCTCATGTCATTGTGCAGTAGTATTTTGCTGATATACTCATCTGATCAATCATGACAAACAAAGTGACATATCCTATGGTATTCTTAAATATAACTGATCCCGTTTACCCAAACGTAAACGTAAACTGTCATTGAAAGTCAATCATTTTCTGAAATATGCACCAGTGTAATTAGTTGCCATAAAATAAAGATATCAATACATTGTATTTATTGTTTATCTAATTTTCTAAACAACACATGATGTTTTACTGTTTACGATAAAATTTCAAATACTTATTGGCATTGATTTTTTTGCTTCGTAATTTTACGTTTAACTCAAACTTAAAACGTATTAGGAATCTGCAGGAATCTGAATTTAAACCGTGGATTAAGTTATCTGCATGAAAATATTAGATTAGTTTTTACGACAACAACACTTATCAGATTTGTGAAGCAACACTGACACCACACCACAACACCACCGCTACCTGAAATGGTACTTGGTTTTTGCATCTTGAGTGCTCTGAATCTTTTTACGAATTAGAATAAATACAATCCCCATTTTCAACTATCCGTATGTTAAAGTGCAATTAACAATTTAAAAGATTTTAAAAGGTATGGTATGCTCAAATTAGTAAAAAATTTAAGCACGACGTAGACACGAGTCCTGTTTACCTACTTCTTGACACATTCGTTTTAAAAAATGTAAGGCTCGCAAAAAACGTTGCATTCAACGGTTGTTGTATATGATCAAGTATAATGTAGGAATATAATCGACATGACTTGGCATATGCTAAAAATTTGAGAAAAGTTTTTGTACATTCATCAAATACGTGAAGCATCACTGACCACGCATATGTAATGTGACTCTAATTACTGCATGTATGACACTATGACAGATTTGATCAATGCATGCAATGCAGTAAATATGTACCTTGTCAGTTATGACGTGTAATTGCAAATTACTAAACTGGAAATGTTTGATAGAATTGCCAAGCAAATATTGTGAAAATGTACCCTCAGAAATATATGTTTACTATACAATAATTGCTGTATTCTGGACGTAGGAATCAAAAACTGATTGGATCATTGTGTTTGTCTATTTGTGATGTAGATCCTCATATTCGTTCAAAGGGTGCCGTTAAATTCCACTGCCTTATTTCTGCAACAAGCAGCAGATTTCAACGAGACTGTATTGAAACTCACAGTATTGTATGTTTTTAAGCGCGAATACATGGAATAATATATTATTCAACTTAATATAGTAGTGTCAGCAAAAACTGGCCAGATATTTAATGTGCCAAATAAGTGCAAGTTGGAAGTTTCATGTTCATTATAGGTACCTAAATGAAATCAATCAGACATAAAAATAATGTATAAAAATTGCAAAGGTCTGGCTTTAAATTTCAAACCTCAAAAATAATCGGTATACCACTAGAATTTTCTGAATTTTTAAATTTTACTGAAATCAATCGGTATACCACCGTCATTTTCTAAATGTTTTAGTCTTATTATCTCACGCTTTAAAGCTTCTATGCTCATTTTAAGTTTTGGAATTTTGTATGTACCAGAGCAAATTATGAGGATGTAACAAAATCACACTGTATATAATCCTCACTATATGCTTATTTTCTTAAACGTTTTTATTGGTAAGTCATGTCAAAATACAAATATGACAACAATCTAGAAAACGTGCTTCAATGAATCAATGAATCAGTCTAATATAAAACCGTTTCAATCACTGTTTTAGGGGTTACTGAGGATTACTAAGAATTTCATACAACTCGCCTTCCTTTACACCAAGACCAATGTATATGTTCCCGAAGTGGTACTTGATTTCTTCAAAAGCTTGTTTGGATAGTTTTGGAAGGAATTCTGGTCGTTTGAGTGTGTTGAAGAGGTTGCTAATTTCCCGTCTAATGTTACTTAAATAGTGTTCTACAAGATCGGTATCCAATGTTTGGCTGGTAACCTGAAACTCCATTTGCCTGATGCGTTCACGAATATGACGTGCAATGTAGTTCACTTCATAGGCAATCGGGATGGTTGGGTTGTCATTATATGCAACGGCTTTAATCTTATCAAATTCACCGTTGATAATGGAGACCTGGATTTCCTGAACCTTGGCACTTACAGCAGTCCAGTCAATGCTTCTTGGAGCTACAAGTTTAACGCTTATTTTAGACAAATGGTTACAATATTCACGGAGTTGACAGAATTTCGATTACATACCGGTAAGAATATCATTAAATTCTCCTTGTTTCAAATTTAGGGAGCTATTAATGTCACTAAAGTAGCCCTTAATTTCTTCTACTGCTTTTTCCGACAGCTGGGGAAGAAACTCCGGTCGTGCAAGAATACCAGTGAGCGTGTTTAGTTCTCTTCGAACGTTGCTAAGGTAGTGTCCAACAAGACCTGTAGTCAGTGTTTGGCTGGTGACCTGAAACTCCATTTGTCTGATGCTTTCACGAATGTGTCGCGCAATGTAGTTCACTTCATATGCAATGTTTACGTTAGGGTTGTCGTTTCTGGCAACAGTATTAATACGATCAAAGTTGTCGTTGAGAACTGAAACTTGGATTTCGTGAACCTTGGCGCCCACAGCAGTCCAGCCGATGGCATTTGGAACTAAAAGTTTAAATCATGAAAATAATTTGAGGAACTCTTGGATTTTGCACAACAGTAAAAGCTTTAAAATTACCCGGGATTCCCTGCGTGGTGGCTACAATAAAAGCTGCAGCAAGAAAAGTCGTTAGAAAAACTTTGGCCATGGTTAGTTTGAATTGAAATTTTGCTGGAAGAGCTATTGATTTAGGAATAGAGGTTGTCCAGAGGTAACTGAAGAAGAAGAAAATTTGTCAATTTTGGATTGTAAATTTCCAACTGTTTTATACTTCCAGTTGCTAGTTTAAGCCCTTAATTTTGAATTCAATGATTGCTGGAGAAGATATATAAAGAATGAATGAAGAGCTTTGAATGATTAGGATGTTAAAATGCCGTCGGTTTATATACTATCGGGGATTAGTTTTTCGTTATGAATATCACTATTGGAATTCAAGTCATGGCTCAATCTACGCATTAATTCTTTACGTAAAGTACGTTCACGTACTTAGGCTGACGTCTTTAAGGCCAACATTCTAAATTAAGCATAATGCTGCATGCAATGTCCAAAAGAAGGTGGATGCGTGGTTGACGTATTTTAAAATATATAGATGAAAATAAGCAATACAAGTATTTATAACTGACAAAATACTTAGTTGTTCAATATCTTATCATTGATATTGGTAGATTACCCTTGCATACGTTTGACAGATAGGTAATCCGATACATTTGACATATCTGGTGTAGTACATATCCATTGTTTCATGTCAAACTAATCCCGTAAAAACTTGATTGACATTCAATTATGATGCATTCGAATTTAATATTTAGCTGTCATCAAGATTGTGCATCATGAAAGCTTTCCATCTTCAACAAGATTTTCCCTGCCGATTTTAAGCAAATAACTCATTCGTGCAAGTTTTAAAAACCAGTGTTAATTATTTGACTTAGTTTTTCATTTGTATGTACACCGTATCGTAAAATATTTAACCAAGCGTAAAACACTTAAGATGATTACAAATTCTATTACTAAAAAATCTATAGATTTTGTACTGAAAATTGCAATTTCAAATACAAGTTTCACAAAACCCGAATTTTACAAGTTTCATTTTCCACAAATATTCGCACATTAGTAGAGTCCAAATAGATAGGTTGGCTATCTTGACGGAAGGTGATTATATTGGACAGTTTACATAGACGTCCACCATTCAGTCGGCTTTCAATATATCAATGAGGTTTTCATAATCCTTTTATGACAAGGTGTCAGACAGCAGTATAATCAGTTGGATGTGTATTTGTCAAACTTCTGTGGTCAGAGATTAGCAACGCAGTTAACGCAATTTTGTAGTCTTCAGTTGTCAGTCGTCACTGCATCTTCTCTGGTATTAATCAAAAAGAACAAGCTGGTTTTAATTTTAAAGACGTCATGATTGTTACGTGTATTAAACGTATGTCAATTTATTCTACGTACGACATTTTAGAATAGCTTAGCTACGTAAAACCTCAGCACCTTACCAAGAGTATAAATATGGACGGAATTTCAAAACCCAAGTCATTCACACTCCTTCAGTCATTGATAAACCATCATTTCGATTCAAGTTAAGCATGGCCAAGGTTTTCCTAGCAAGTTTTCTTACGGCAGCATTCATCCTTGCCATACATGGAATCCCAGGTACCTCTACTACTAAATTTGTCCCGTGTCATCTTAAAAACAAACAAATTTCTAAACGTTTATTTTGGTCTTCAGTTCCAAGAGCCGTTGGCGCCAAGGTTCACAAAATCCAAGTGTCAGTCCTCAACGACAACTTTGATCGTATTAATACCGTTGCCCGGAACGACAAGCCAGACGTGAACATTCCGTACGAAGTTAACTATATTGCTCGTCACTTTCGTGAAAGCATCTGACAAATGGAACTCCAAATCACCAGCCAAACTCTGACTACCGATTCCGCTGGACAAAAACTTAACAACGTTGGACGAGAATTGGAGACACTTACTGAAATTCTTTCTCGTCCTGAGATTCTTCCCAAGCTGTCGGATAATGCTATTGAACAAATTAGGGCTATCCTAATGAACGTTAATACCTCTTTGAGCGACAAACAGGGAGAAGTCAATGCCATACTTAATGGTAATTACAAAAAATTGAGATTCTAATTTCAAACGTATTCATGATAAACGGATTCTTGTGGCTAAAACTTAATCAACATTTTATTAACTTATAGCTCCCAAGTGCACTGATTGGACTGCTGTCAATGCCAAGGTCCAGGAAATCCAAGTTTCAGTTATAAACGGCGGCTTCGATCAAATCAAGGCCGTTGCATCCAACGACAACCCAACTATACCGATTGCATATGAAGTGAACTACATTTCGCGGCACATTCGTGAAAGCATCAGACAATTAGAGTTCCAGGTTACCAGCCAAACATTGACCACCGATCTTGTAGGACACTTCTTAAGTAACGTTAGAAGAGAACTATGCACGCTCATGGGTACTCTTTCACGACTGGAATTCCTTCCACAGCTATCCCAAGAAGCTGTTGAAGAAATCGATTCTCACTTTACCACCATTTACAGTGCTCTTGGTGAAAAGCAGGGAGAATTGTACGCTATTCTCAGTAGAGCATAAAAAAAGAAACATATTGTCAAGTGTCGCCTTTTTTAAATATTAAGACAAATAAATTCAAATTTGTATCGTAAGGTCACATATTATTGCAAATTTTTTTGCACGTATTTAAACTTCATGCATGTACGGCCAACACAGATAACCCTCCTTTGATAAGATAAAAGGCGATTTATAACTAAATAGTAATACTATTTTGACAATTATAAACATTTATAAACATTGTACATGCATCAAATAGATTTCGGTGATTGCAATGGTCTGTTGCAAACTTTACAAGGACAAAGTTTGGTTTCAAACCATTGTATGAAATTTCATTTTTTCAATTGAATTTTGAAAATAACAATAACAACCACAGCAAAACGTTTAATAAAAGGCATCAGCTGGGACCTGCTTGTTTGTGATGTGATTGGTAGTTTGAAAAATATTTCATCCAAAAACAAGCATTACCAAACACGTAAGTAAATATTACAAATCTGAGAATTAAAAAATTAAATCCAACCGGAAAATTTAAACACCAGAATTAATAGGACTAATACACCAATAACAACAGAATTAGGAAGTAGCATTAGTGTTACACTACACACGTTGCAAATTCTGTCTGTCATAGAGTTATCCATTCGTTTAGTAGGAATCAGCCAGAATTTTGTATAAATTCCAATACACTTCGCTGAACTCACATTAAAAAATGTTAAGCTTTATTCACTAAGGCTTTGACAACCTAAGATTTTGGCGAGTTTCTATATTTTAAGGCTTATGTTAATCAAAGAAATAAAAATTTTTACTAGTTGTAAAATGTTTGCATTTTTCAGAATTTTGTCGCTGCCTTATAATTCCTTTGTTATATTAGTAAAAGAAATATATTTTACTACATCATAAAAAAGTTATCAGGTATAGAGAGTACAACTGCTTATAGCTGTATAGGGAAAAGTCTAGCACACTCATCACGTAATATACCGGAACTCTGAATTTAGTTCCTTGCAACATAATGCCATTTTAACTAATTAACTTTGAATTATTGAGCACCAAATGGGTGGAAATTAAACTTCCGACGTGTTTGCAGACGGGTTTTCTCTTAATAGCATTGAATGCAGTGATCAGAGAAGCTATTTGTTGTAGACGTTATGTCAGAAATGTCCTGGTTCTATGGAACTTGAAGGAAATTATGTGAAAATATAAAAAAATAATTAAGGAGTTCTTTGTGGCTTGTCTAAAGTTTTTTCTTCGAAATATTCGCCCATCGGTTTCATACACACTGCTCTTCAATAGCTTTTTCCCAATTAATGTTGATGGACTCACAATAAGTAAAGATGATAAGCTCCCATGCATATTGATTTGTAGGAAATAGCAAAACTCAATATAACTCAATTTAAGTTTTACCTGATTTCATATTAAAGTAAAGGCCATAAATATATTCATATTTTATTGACTATTAGTGTGTAGTTTGGACGAATAAATTGACCTTGTAGACTTCATCAGTTTCTCTGTTTTCCACGTCTTCCAAGCGTTTTTTATATTTTTGTTATAATAAGTGGAATAATTTGATTTTAAAAACATTTGAAATGAAGCTCTCGATATGACAAAGAATTAAGAAAATTGCTTATCGTGCACTGTGATGTTGTTGATCAGTAATAATTTACTTGTACACAAGTTTACTGTTTTATTGAATAATTGGCTATCCCGATATAACGACAATTTAATACTTCTGCTTTCGGTAACACGCAAACTGATCTTAAAACGTCAATCACAGAGTTTCCATTTCTAAATATCCATATGATAAATTGCTATAATATAATAGGAACAAATTCAAATTTGGCGTGGAAGTGACAGCTGTTTTAGGAGTTTCATTTTCTAACGCACTCCTTCTAAAAAACTAAGGTTATAAATTGTTGCGGTTAGATATTGCGGTTGTTGAATACAAATTGTAATGTACGTAAGGGGCGTGTACTTGTTATGGAGACATTTTTAAAATCCTGATATCTCGGAGCATTTAGGCTTTATTGAACTACAGTATTTTTAAACATTTAGTACAACTAATAGTTAACAATATTCACATAAACTATGATTTATTGGTGCGTTTGTATCCAGTGCTGTAAAGTTCTTGTTCGGCTTATGCTATAACTCCATATCCCGATTTTCCCGATCATGCTGCCTCTTTAGCGGTGATATTCTTCCAATAAATATTGAAACCTTGGGGTAAGCTGTGTGGGTTTTGTAGATTGGACTATCCTGCCTCACATGAATCCCAAAAAGATTCGATGGCTCTTGCCAGTAGAATATTTGGAGCATGTTTTGATTTTGGTCTAGGTCTTAGAAAGTTATTTTTGTAAACAAATTGGGGTCTAGATTTTGCTCGCGGCTCCTGATCCTTGATTTATGGTTGGTACTTCCGGCTTAGTGCAGGCTTTGATGCCCAATTTCTGGGCTTTAATTTGACCCAGCGTTTGTGGACTAATGTTGAGTTTGTTGGCTGCAACACTAATTGAGTTTGAAGGCTTCTCGTCGAACAACCTTGAAGTCGTCTTCATACTTCTTAAGAAAGCCACCGTTACAATACGTCCTTCAGAGAACTTGCACCCTGGTGTTTTTGTAGCTTTGTATCCCTGAATTATTTTGTATATACCCGTAAGGCGCTTACCTTCTTCTACAAAATGTTCCACTGATTTGATCTTTGACCTATTAGCGAAATTTTTGAAGTAGGATATAATCCGTTTCGCAAACGCTTCGTTCTCCCGGGATCTCTTGGCCATACGTTGTTTTCGGAAAACCGAAAAATGCATCATGGTATCCCCGGAAGATGAGCTATTTCATGATGCATTCGATTTCTTATCACTTGCCTTCATTTGCATATTATCTCTATTTACATGCATGTCTCCACAACAAGTACACGCCTTTTATATTAATATAGACTAGGCCTATGTTTCAGATTAAATCATGCGACACGTGTAGTGTATTTTTTAAACTTCTCAAATTTGTATGGCTTGCCGTTCAAAATTCATTCAAATTTAACTACCTGGTTTATGCAGTATACAAATTGAAGCTCACATCAATGTTTCATTAAAATGAGAGTATTTTCTAAAATGACTACACGGGACTATATTTGTGTCAGCCAAACCTGGCCGGATATTTGCAATGTCCATAGACAATAATATCTTAACATTTATTTCATGTTCCCCTACCCACTAAAGTACACAATATTATGTATTAGGTTCCATTACAATAAATGTGCAGTCTACTAATTCAATCAGACAGAAATAATTATGCACAAAACCTGCAGTTGTGCAAGTAATTGCTTAACTACAAAAAGAATCAATTTTCCAACAGCATATAGTCAATGCTTACATTCTAATACCACACGCTAAAACGTTTCCATACCAAACTCATAATCAATAATCTTGTCTAAAAACAACATATTATGGGAACAAATTAGAAAAACACGGCATATAAGCTCACCAAAATGATTGTTTGCTTCAAAAAATATATTTGCATACATTTTATGCACTATACCATTCTAGAAACATTTTTAAAGACTACTGAGAATATCATACAACTCGCTTTGTTTTACACCTAGAGCAATGTATAAGTGTTTTGAAGTGAGAATTAATTAACAGCGTGTTTGGAAAGTTGTGGAAGGAATTCTTTTCGTAAAAGAGTATTCATGAGGGTGCTAAGTTCCCTTCGAACGTTACTCAAAAAGTGTCCCACAAGATTCGTGGTCAATGTTTGGCTGGTAACCTGGAACTTCATTTGTCTGATGCTTTCACGAATATGGCGTGCAATATAATTGACTTCATATGCAATTGGAATAGGGTGGTTGTCATTCAATGCAACGGCTTAAATCTGATCAAGACCACCATTGATAACGGAGATCTGAACTTCCCGGACATTAGCACAGACGTCAGTCCAATTCAGGCATTCAAAAGTTATAAATTAAAATTGAGCCTTATCATCGCCGAATCTACGCACCATTTCTTTTCGTAAAGCTCTTTAACGTAATTAAACTGACGTCTTTAAAGTCAAATACAATGCAGTGTGCATTGTGCGGATAAGGTGGTTGACAAGTTCCAAGGTGCATATAAAAGTACAATATTTGTATTATTATTTTTACTTGGCAGCATACCTAGTTGCTCACTATCTTATCGCTGGTTGATCATCCTTGCAAAAGTATGACAGTTAACAAATCCGATAAATGATTCTACATACACTTACGTATTTATTGTTTGCTTTCAAACTAATCCCGTACTCAATTGACATTCGATTATGATGCAGACGTATTCCATAGACGTCATGTCACTGCTTGATGAAAGGCTTCCAAGACCAACTAGGCTTTCCTTTTTTGAATTGCGTATATAAGTGTCGTCAGTTTATTAGGTGAGTGATAAAATAGAACTTGAAAGCTTTGAAAGTTTCTATGCATACGGTTTTGTTTAAAATATGTGCAAAAATCAGTTCAGAAATTTATAGATTTTATTAGCCAAAACTAAAGGTTGCAAACTCAGCAATTACGTTTATATATGGTTTCCTCTAAATACAAATACAAGTTCCATTTTCCTGAAATAACTACAGTTCCAAATTCCAAAAGTTTGCTATCTTGACTAAACCTGAGTATTTTATCTGACTGTTTCCACTTCAAGAATTTGATAGACTTTAATTCAATGCATGATGTCCTCGTAATCCGTATATGACAAAGTGTCTGATAATATCTTAATCTGCTGTATGTGTATCTGACAAACTCTTGATGTCACGAATACGCAACACTAATGCTATTGCTAAAAATAGTTCCTGCAATATACTAGTCTTCTGTTGTTGGTCGTCACTGCAATTTGTATGATGTTTATCAAAGAGAACAAGCTGGACCAACCTTTGGATTACAGACGTAGATCAACATTACGTAAATTATTTTTAGCTCGACATTCAAATTTGTATACCAACTTTTAACCTAAGTATCTCTCCAAGAGTATAAAAGTGGACGGCACTTCAAAATTCAAATCATTCAAACTCCTTCATCCATTCTTAAACCATCAGCTACCCGAACACAATTTCAATTCAAACCATTCAAATTTAATCATGGCCAAAGTTTTCGTAGCAAGCTTCCTTGCAGCAGTAGTCATTGTTGCCACACATGGAATCCCAGGTACGTTTATTAGTAAATTTTAGATCCAGTCAATTATCAATATAAGGCAAAATATTTCTATGTGTATTTTAAATTTCAGTTCCAAGCGCCGTGGGCGCCAAAATTCTCGAAATCCAAATTTCAGCCCTCAATGACAACGAGAAACAAATAGAACCCAATGCCATACATAATGGTAAAAATATTTCTTTAAATCACGCATTTTTTAGCGCAAACGTATTCTTGTTCCTAAATTTATACAAGCATTTTTAGTTGTAGCTCCAAAAGAAACTGACTGGACTGCTGTAAGCGCTAAAATCCAGGAAATCCAGGTTTCAGTAATCAACGCAGGTTTCGATCAAATCAAGACTGTTGCTTTCAATGACAACCCTACAATTCCAATCGCAAATGAAGTCGACAACGTTGCACGCAATATTCGTGAAAGCATCACGCAAATGAAGTTTCAGGCTACCATTCAAAGACTGACTAAGACGTTGGTATACTATTACTTGAGTAGCGTTAGATGGGAACTTGTGGACCTCATCGACACTCTCTCACAACCAGAATTCCTTCCACAGCTCTCGGAAGAAGCTGTTGAAGAAATTAATTCTCATTTCACAACCATTGACAGTGGTCTTGACGAAAAGCAAGGAGAATTGTACGACATTGTCCCAGCAGTTAAAATGTAAGAAGAGTTGAAATTTTTTAGTATGTCAAATTTTATATTTGTGGCACATAAATCAAATAAAAGCAAGATTATATCGTAAGAAAAAAGGTTTTTTATATATTTTTTCTTTTGAACTTATCTGAATTTCGTGGTTGTTTTGCAACCTTTGATAAGCCGCTTTTTATGCAACGAATGTTGATTTTGAAAAGCTGGTATTACCTTTTTAATGATAACAATATGCAAAATTGTTTAACGTGCAATGAATTGCTTTCGATGATTGCAATGGTTAATTGCAAACTACTTATAAAGACCAAAGTTATGTTTAAAAACATGGTTTGCTTAAGAAAATTGCATGGGTGTACATTCAAATTTTAAAAGTCAAAAAGAGATTACAATAAAAGCAGTCTCTTTAGCCAAAAGTGAATTCTACAAAGTTTAATGATTTACTTTAAACAAACGGACCACCATTGCACATTTATTAAGCATCCGTCAGAATTTTCTAAGAATGAATTTTGGCCGCAGCAAGCAAATTTTCCACAATTGTACACAGTTATAAAATATAAGTGTAGAACATTAGAATGAAACTGACCATGTTGGCCTTATCATATTTGCATTTACAATGTAAATATCATATATAAAATTTCATTCGCAATTACTGTGAATCATTGAGAATTAAGGCTCGGCACTGGCTCAGACTGAGGTACGGAAATAATCGTACTTCGTACCGTACACCGTACATTGACCAAAAAACTTTTTCGTACTTCGTACTGTACCCGTACCTTAGCTAGGTCGATCCGTAAAGTATTCGTACTGTACGGGTACGCGTGCGGGTATGGGTATTGTACGGTAGCAAATCGTACCCAAAGTACGATCGTACGCCAAATGTTCACCACTGAATCAGAAGTTTCAACTGTTTTCTGTGTTATGTAAAAAACTAAACTGTAGAATGATAATAACATTTTCCAGCAAATATCGCAAACATTTACTCTAAAGCAATATTAGTACTTTATTAAAGTTGCGGTATTCTGAACTTAGGAACTAAAAACTGTTTTGGAAATATTTGCTTTTTAAATGCTTAAGCTTTATTAACCAGACAAAGTCTGTTGTTAAATAAATACAAAGGCCACATTCGTACATGAAAGTATCAAATAAAATCGTATAATATTGTTCCTTGCAATATATTACCGTCAACAAAAACCTGAACGGCCATAAATACAATGCGCTAGGTACATAAAAATAATATCATTATATATATTATTCATTCCACTACCAAAACAATGATCTAAAATATGTATTCTGTTCCACTATGAGTACATATAAAGCCTTGGAAATCAATCAGACAAAAAAATGGAAAACTGCATAAGTGTACATTCAAATTTCAAGCGTCAAAAAGCCCCAATATATCACCAACACTTCCTCAAAAATTCCGTTGTCAAATGCTCAGACCGCTTTCATAATCCTTTCAAGCTAACAAACCTTGTATGCAAGTAAACTAGAATGTGTACATATTAAAAAAATATGGCGTATAGGCTTAACAAAACGCTTGTTTTGCGTCAAAGTTTTTATTAATATGTATCTAATTTGTATGTATTATTCCATTATAAAAACATTTTCAAGGCCTAATAAGGATATCAAACAACTTGCTTTGAATTACACCAAGGCAACTGTAAGGCAAATGTTGCTGAAGAGTAAACTGATTTCCTTAACGGCTTGTTTGGAAAGCTGCGGAAGAAACTCTGGCCGCGAAAGAGTGTTGATAAGCGTATTCAATTCCCGTCGTACGTTGCTAATTTTTTGCCCTGCAGAATCTGTAGTTAATGTTTGGCTGATAATTTGAAATTCCATTTGTCGGATACTTTCACGGATATGGCGAACAATGTAGTTGACTTAGTTAGTATGCGATGTTTACATTTGGGCTGTCGTTCCGGGTAACGGTATTAATACGATCAAAGTTGTCAATGAGGACGGAAACTTGGATTTCGTAAACTTTTGCACCAACAGCTGCCCAGTCAACGGCTTTTGGAACTATAATTTGAAATCATGAATTAAGTCTTAGGAACTTATAGATTTTTCGCAACAGTAAAAACTTACCCGGGATTCCATACGTGGTGGCAACAAAGAATGCTGCTACAAAAAAGCTTGTCTAATAAACTTTTGCAATAATAATTTTGAAATGAAAAGCTGTTGGAGGAGCTCTTCTTTCTGGAATAACGGATGAAGGTTGAATGATTTCGATTTTGAAATGCCGTTGGTCTATATGCTACCGACTATTAGTTCTTGCATCTGATAATCCCATACCGGCTTTCATGTTATGGCTGAATCTACGCACCATTTTCTTACATAAAGTACACCTGCGTTCTTAAGCTGACATGACGTCTTTAAACCAAGCACTTAAAATTGAATATTATGAAGTGTAGTATATACAAAGAGAGCTGGATGCGTAGTTGACGCTTTTAAGACGCATAAAAAATAGACTACGTAAGTATTTATAACAATCAGAATACTTAAGTAAGTTAGTTTTCATTATCTTATCATTGGTAGATTATCTTTGCAGAAGTATGAAAGGTATTTACAGTCGTCATGTTACATCATGAAAACCTTCCAACGTCAACGAGGTAACTTCTGCTGATATAAGGTACATACCTTTTCCTGCAAGTTATTATATGTATTTTAAAGAAACTGATTTGTTTTTATTTTAATGTACAAGGTTTCAATCAAATTTTGATTTGTTTACGCACTTGTTACCCATAATTCCAGGCTAAATACGATTGAAGCATAAATAAGTACCATGAAAAAGCTATAAGGGAGTTGTAAGCAATATTTAAGAAATTTTGACAAATTTCTGATTCTAGTAATATCTGCAGTATACCAAAGTTCCTAATTTTATATTTTTACTTTGGTATCTTGACAAAACGTGATTATATCTGACAGTTCCTGCAGACGTCCCGCATTAGATAGACTTGACTTGAATAAATTGAGTTCCCGTAAACCTTGTATAACAACTTGACAAATAAAAGCCGAAACAGTTGAGTCTATGCGGTATGCGTATTTTTTAAATACTGGTCGTCATGGACCAGCAACGCTACTGCTGAAATGGTATCTACATTTTTAGTTTTCAGTTGTTGGTCGTCACTGCATCTTGCCTGATTTTTATCGGGAATATCAGGCTAGTTTTAAAGGCGTCAATATTCGTTACGTAGATAAGTATTACGCAAATTTACTTTACACACAAAACATAAAATGGCTTACCAACACTTAACCCTAAGCATTTCTCCAGAAAGTGTATAAGTGGTCGAAACTTAAAATCCAAATCATTCAAATTCCTTCAGCTATTCCTAAATCATCTGCTACCTGGAAAATACTTTTGATTTGAGTTAAATATGGCGAGTTTTCCTAGCAAGTTTTTTTGTAGCAACATTTATTGTTGCCATATATGGAATCCCAGGTATGTCTAAAACTAATATATTAATTTTGTTCAGTTTCAACTTAAAATTTTCTAAATGTGTATTTTAATTTTCAGTTCAAAGCACCGTTGACTGGAGTGCTGTGGCAGCCAAGGTTCACCAAATCCAAGTGTCAGTCCTCAACGACAACTTAGATCGCATTAATACCGTTGCCCGGAACGACAACCCAGATGTAAACATCGCGTACGAAGTCAACTACATTGCTCGTCATATTCGTGAAAGCATCCGACAAATGGAGTTGCAAATCACCAGTTAACCACTGACTACCGATTTTGTAGCTCAAAACTAAACAACATTAGACTTGAACTCCAAACGCTTACAGACATACTTTCTCGGCCAGAGTTTCTCCCCAAGCTTTCGGAGAAAGCAGTTGAAGAAATCAAGGGTCACTTCAATAACATTTATAGCTCTCTGGGCGAGAAACAAGGAGAACTCAATGCCTTACTGAATGGTAAATATAAAAACGTTGGAAACTTAAATTTCACACGTTTTTAGAATAAACACAAGCTTGTTGCTAAAATTTAAACAACTATTCTAACTATAGTTCCCAAAGGCATTGATTGGACTGCTGTCTGTGCCAAAGTGCAAGAAATCCAAATTTCCGTTATCAACGGCGATTTCGAGCAAATCAATAAGACTGCCCGCAATGACAACCCAACTATTCCAATTGCCTCCTTCTTAATGCTAGAATGAATAAATACAAGATTATGGCATGAAACCTTTGTTAATTTGTTATCCAGCAAATAAAATCTATATTAGTGAAATGCATAATAAAATGCTTTAAGCAAATTTTGATTTTTTATCGGTCTACAGCAAAAATATATCTATACATGGGACAAGTTCTCAGATATTAGGAGTACTACTGGTTTTTTACTGGAACCCATCTAACACTTTATATATGCAACATTCCTGAATCGTGAATTTAGTTTCATTTAGAATAGCATTTTAACTAATTAACTTATTTGTCAAAGGAGTCCGGCCCGTAATAGCACAAATTAGCCTGCAGCCTAATACACTTCACGTTGCTAAAACTAATTTGCATATTAGATAAGAAAAAACCATTCAAAATTCACGATCATAAAAATGGAAAAAAATGCGTATTCATGCATCTTATCCCTAAGCTTAAACTCAACAAGGCCTGCTACAGCTTCCTGCTCTGACGCTGGCAAGCACGCATGCTAGAACAATGCTAGAAGAGTTTGTTGGCGGGACCCGATCAGTCGAACTTTTGGAACGTAGTTTATGAACTTTCCCTTTCTTATCTTATTTGTGTTGTAGTGTAACCTCTGGGTGTTGAAAGTTGGATCTGTAAGCTCATTTTTCAACATACAACAATTGTTATATGTTAAAAAATACATTTGCAAAAAATAACCAAATTCTTCTAGAGTTGTCATAATTAATTACACTCAGTCTTAACAATGCCGTAAGTGCTCTGGAATTACATAATGTTTTAAGGGCAGCTAATATCGCCATTCTAATCACCTTTATAACTAAAAAAAATTGTTTGCTTTTGTTATTCCACATTACTCACGGTTCAGCATACATAATCGTTAGTCATGCACATTCTGATATCAGAATACATTTTCTTATAATTTGCCATCCATATCAGCACCGCTTGTATCAATGGCTTAACTCAGCGTTGACGTAATGTCCTGTCCTGTCAGTCAAAAAGAAATTTTCATGCTCTTACAAGCAAAACAAAATTGTTGCATTGCTTATGAATTTTCATCAATATACGATCACGTAAAATATTTACGATCCTTGCGCAAAATTTGTTAATCATACGGATTTTGATATCGGAATCTGCATGTGTGTCAGAATTTATTGTATTCCCAGCTCAGACATCTGCGCAGTTACTGTAAAGTCGTCATAAATCCAGATTAGCTTCCTAGTTTTATCTGCTTTGCAGTTTGCCTAATTAGTTCACTTAGTTATGCAATTCAATTTGACATTGAAGCAAAACAGCGGTCAACTTTTGCTCTACTTGCCGCATCATAAGATTTACCAAACAGTTTTGTTTCATATTACTACGACAGCCTATGAATAATCAGGGGATGTTTGTTATACCGAGTTGTGTATATAACGCACCCAAGAGCCATGAACTTTAGAGCCTACGCCCGGTTTCTCGTCAACAATATTTTTTGGGTGTAATACACAAAATGCTTGAAAAATAAACATTGCTAAGGTCAAATAAAAAAAATTAATGCTCAGTTTTCCCTTTCCGTTATTATGCCCTCAATCAGTCAAGGATCAGACAGCATTTTTGCTGGCCACCAAAGACAGCAATTTTGCTGTCCCCGACAGCATTTTTCATGTCAAGATAGCAACAATGCTGTCTTGGACAGCAAAATTGCTGTCTAAAAATTAAATTAAATTCTAACAAACCAAAAAAATTAAGTCTACAAGCGGAATTTAAAGTCTACGCGAAAACAAACCTTTATATGCATCTTTACAGCAAAACACAATTTTGCAATTTGGCAAACTTAATTCCAATTTGGCTTTTTTGAAATAATGGAATTTTAACTTAAGAAATTGAAAAATGTCAATAACTGGACTACAAAACGTCACAAAAATCTGATTATTTTTTCCATTGTAAAGTATATTAAGTTAAATATGATAACGCTGTGAAAATAATTTATCAAAAGTATAGTGACTTTTTTGTTAATTAAAACAAAAACGAAAGCATTTTTGCTGTCTAGGGCAGCAAATATGTTGCTATTGGACAGCAAAATTGCTGTCTTTTTTGTTTTTCTGTTGAAAAATTCCAAATGAGCCGTTATTTTTTGTTTATCAAAGTTAAAAGTATTTATAATCTTGCAATTGATTATTTATCACTTTTTATGTATGAAGAATTTATTTTAATTCTTATGTCCAAAGAGAGCAATTTTGCTGTCCTGGACAGCATGTTTGCTTTCAAGGGCAGCAAAATTGCTGTCGCCTCAAAAGACAGCAAAAATGATGTCCAGGACAGCAAAATTGCTGTCGGATCATTGACTGGCAATAACTATCCCGGGACTTTATCCTTCTCCAGTAATGATATACATACAATGATTAAATTTCAAACAGTTTATTTGTTTTTGAGTTAACCCTGAAATTTGCCCATGACGCAGAAGATTTTCATTACAAAGTATTGCTGCTTGTTTTTGGTTCTTGCGCAATATTAGTGACAATGACAGGTATGTATTCTGCGGATCTGGCGTATGTTCAGATTTTGAAGATTAATTAGTTTTATGTATTCACACCTTTTTTACATTTTCTGACCATATATTTGACTGGACATAACTCACTATACGTACTCATGTAGTTCATTATATAAGTACATGATAAACGTATACTAGGTAAACCTGACACATATATACCACCACACAACTCGTGCGCAAATGATTGCTTGATACAAGATAACCTTGACAATGACAAAATGATCTCTGGATTAGGAGGTTCCACTGTAAGTTTAAACGCAATCATAGGAACAACGACGCTTAGTCAGTCAAAAACTTCACACTAGTTCACATCATTTTTGTCGTGCTACTTTGTTCCACTTTTTGAAAGACTACTCCTATATGGTAGAGCTTAGGCTAAAAATAACAAAGGATATAGTTAATTTTTAAAAACATGTATATGATATCCATCAAACTATTTGGTCCAAATTTTGGTCGCAGCGTATTCAGTTAGGTAAGTGAATACCTATTTTTATATCAGATAGAGTTGTTTTGGTATAAAAGGCCAGAGCCTTGATACTCATTGATTTAACACACCAATTTACAAAATATTTCCGTAGAAGCTACGTATTTCAACCAGTACGGATTATAATAAATTTTAAATTTAGGTGTTAACATTTGTATAAAATAACACTCAAAGCAAAACCCTTACCTAAGATATTGAATTAAATGAAAAATATATAATTTCACATCCAAATTTGAAAACGTTGCAATTAATGTTGAAAATCCCGGAACATGCAGTGTTGAAAAATTATTACTTTTGGCAGATTAATGATTTAATTAATTTTAATAGGACTTCAACACAAAATACGTTTGATTGAGAGCTGAATTTGGCACTGTTTGAAAATTTATCCACATAGTTTGCATAGTTATTGTGACCTGACATGACCATGTTTGACCTGACATATGTATTCATTTAATTGAAATGTCATGCTTGAAAACGCAAACTTGTTTTAATGCAATGACTCGATATTATAAATGACTAATTTTAACATAGGTGTAATATTTAGCTGTCCAGAGCAAAGCACAGAATGGACTATTTTTGAGCAAATAAAATCCATAAAGAAATCCATTTGCGTCGCATTAATATTATAAACATTTTTAAAGAAATGATTCATCCGGATTTTGAACCTTGAACTGTTGGGTATAGCGTTTGCGGCGTAATATGTTTTATATCTAAAAGTGGCCAAAGCTCATAATGCTGCCACGTGCATACTTCATTGTATAAAGTAGAACGTTTTGAAGTACTTTGTTTTGAAGGCTTGAACAAGTGACGCATTAGTCATTGTGTGAGTATAGTGATAGCATAGCGCGTGCGCAAATCTGTCAATTATACAGTTTCTTATATCAATAGTGCTTATCATACGAACGTACGTACGTTTACGATCTGCACCGTCTCCATTCTGAATGATCATATCATAAACCATGAGCCAACCTTGATACTCTAATTATAAAAAAATGTTGATAAGTCGGAGGTCGGTATTACCTGTGTATTTGCGTATTGTACTTTTCAGCTTATAAGGCATGTCCGGAGTTTCCTGCACCTTTTTTGAAAGCTAAAATTGTCAACATCGCAACAACTAAATTGAACAAGTGGCACTATTTTTAGAATCTGCTTACCTTAAATAGTATAAATACTTTTAAAAAATTATCTTTCTCAAATACCGTTTTATCATCATTTCAGTATAAATACTTGTTTGGGGAAAAATCTAACGTTTTCATGCTAATTAAATTGTTAGTCGATGTTGTTTATTTTAAGCGGCGTTATTCCCACTGCAAAAATTACACGTAATTTTTTTCTTTAAAGTACGCTTACTTTTTAACAACAAGTTATTTTCTTAAAGTGTGTCTTATTTTGGATACTCTATTGGGTCTGTAATCTAAATAGACATCACTTGGTCAACACACTTGTGCTTATCTAGTGGATATCACCAATTAATTGACGCAAAGTCTCAAAATGACAGTGCATATTTAATTTGCAAAATTTGGAGCCTTCACAAATTTAAATGAGCAAAGTAATATACTATTCGAAACCGTATAAAATATGCTATCACCACAATATAAAACCCAACTGCACACCTGTATACAATGTTTCAAAAATATCATTTACTTTTTTTGCGACATGTATTTTCATCTTGTATGCATGCGACTGTTTTGCGTATGCGTATGTTTTTTGCGACATGTATATGCTTGTAAGGAAAAATCAAAAATGTTATAGTTCTATCTAACCTACCTAACTTTTTACACAAGTAATAAAATTTCAGGGTCTTGGTATCAAAACAATTACAATAAATAGTGCTACAAAATGTCCTTTCACATGAACCATATTTGGTACATATACACATACCAGACAACTTAAATGAAAAAACTGACTGAATGAAAACAGGAATAAAACATTTATTATTATTTTTCTGAAGCAAAATTAAACGTATACTAAAACATATATAACTTTCAATAAGACATGTATTCTAGGGTATAAAGTATGTAGTTTTCAAAAATATATGTGGTTGTTTTCTCCGGTGTTCACGTTCTTCAAAATAAAGATATTAATTTAGGTGCAGGTAACTCCGGACAAAGTAATTCGGGTTTGTTTGGAAGGGCTTATATAAGTGTATGAGCTGAATCTAAGTGTGCGCAGATAATATTATAACTTTTAATATGTATTTCTAAAGTGGCTTGTTTAATGATAAAAGAGGTTGGAATTTTCATATCGCGTCACACATATTTTGCTTACAAGCAATATTTTCACAAATGTTTTGCTCTCAGTGTGTTTATCACTTTTTCTTATCACACTCAGAGCATTATTATGCGCTGTGCAAATTTCTCTCTCAAAACCCGGACTGACATTTGCAACATATTTTATTGACGTATTTGTGTTTTGTTTTGGTAATGATAGATAAATGACATGAGTTTACCATTCCTGTCATCATTATGAACTATTATTTGCATTTCCTAATTCCTGTGCATCCTTTGCTAGTGTTTCTGTGTGATTAGCTATTAAAAAAGTTTTCCTGTGTAACCGTATTCATAGGAATACAGAACACAGAGAGAAAAAAATTGAAATGCGGTCAGAGAAAAATAAACTATTGCAAGGGACAAACGTTAATATTCGCTTCATACCCAATGAACACATGATTCTATACTTACAATTAGTTTGATCACTGCAAATCACAAATAGTAGTATATATTTAATTAACTTTACTAAATTAAAATGTATTAATTTTTTGCGAGATGAAAATTAATAATTTGTCTGTTCTCGTTTAAGCTACTGTCAATAAAATCACAATGGAAGAGTGGCAGCGTAACCACATTAAAAACAATCTACCAGACCTCCTAAGGCTAACAGTTTGCAACGAACTTTTCTTGGCAGAATTAAGGAAAAATGATATTCTTGGAGAAGTTGACCTGGATACGATTGTAAATTTTTATTTTAGAATACTAATTTACTGCTAATGGAACAGCTAATTTATTTTTATTTACCTTCCAGAAGGGAGACAACACACAATACGGAAAGGCTGGCTTGCTTTACGAAAAGTTAGATACTAAAGCTAATGGTTATTTCGGTCTAGTCGACGCCCTTCACTGTACTTTGCAAACCGGAGCACTAAAAATACTCCTTTTGCCAGTCCCTATTGGCGACCTAAAAGTTCGCTTTTTGGGGAAAGTGAGTACAATCAAAAGCTTATTGGACGATTCTCAAATTGAGTCCCTTCAGAAGTGGTTGCAAGCAAACATATCATCTCAAAAATGCATTGCTACGCTAAAAAATACTTTTTCAAATCGGAAAAGCGCATTGGAGCTGGTATACGACACAATTCCAAAACGATATTATTTGTACTTCCCAAGGCTGTTATTTCGCCACGTAGAAATATCACCAAAAATCTTTGAAAAGACGTGCCTGGACGTATTCGTTTTCAAGAATGCAAAAAGATCCCAACTAAGAAAATTTATCAAGTTTTATGCAATTGAATCTTCAGCCAGTGAACTTTTGAAAGGTAGTATAACAGCCCGATTTATTCTTCTCGATATTGAGAATGACTGGCAACGAATATGTAATGTAACAAAAGCTCCAACCCATCTCATAAAGTACGAAGATTTATCAGAGAGTTTTTCAGTTGAAGCAACGCATGGTGTTTCAGATGCGCTATGTAAGTACCTTAAGATACAGAATGATTGCAACATTAAAAATATGTCAGAAGACAAATTCGTCGAAACTTTGCTAGCTGAAAATGTAAGAGGAGTTTGCATTTGCGATTCGCCTGGAATGGGAAAGTCCCTTTTGCTAGCAAACTTAGCTAGTAAGTTTAGCGTACGGTGTCCTGATACTATTGTGATTTACTTTCCGCTACGTAATTTTAAGCTCCCGGAAACACCAGATGCAGAATCTCCATTGTCAACAATTTTGAGTAATATTTCGGCATCCGAAATGGCAAAACGTATTCTTCAGGAATTGGCAAAAACCAATGCCCTCAAATTCGAGCTGTTTCTTGATGGACTCGACGAATTAGGTGAGAAACAACAAGAGTATTGTACTGTGTTCCTCCAAAACATTCTAACCAATCTGCCCTCTGCGCGAGTATTTGTGTCTTCTCGCCTAGTAGTACGTGCTAAACTTGAAAAGTCCCTTGGAGTTATAGCTTACAACATTGTACCTTTCAACAAAGAAACTCAAGTTTGCTTTTTATCGTCATTTTGGGAAAAGAAAGAACCTGATTCCAACACAAGCAAGCTTAAGGAGTTTGCTGAATTTTGCATCGAAGAAATAAAGGACTTACTAAACAAAAATGAGAACATCATTACCGGTGTCCCTCTTCAGTGCTGGTTGATAGCGACTATTTACAGTCGGCAAGCAACTTCATATGCGGATCCAACTCGAGAAGTATCCATGACGTTTCCCGAGAGCATTCTAAACACATTTTCAGAAGTATATTCAGAGTTCCTTATTGGCCAACTTGGAAAATCAGATTGCAACTTCGAATGCATGACCAAGGCAGATCCTACAGAAATACAATGCAATATTCACTGCCAAGTGAAAAGTTTCCATGCTTGGCAGGCACTCCAACTTATATTTCCAGATATCGCAAATCAACTCGCCTTGCATGTGACTAACTTCGATTATTTGTGCTTAACAGACATTTTGTCACCGGGAGTTTTAGAAGAAAGCTATTTACACCAATATAAGTTTGAATTTTTGCACAGAAGTTTTGCAGAATACCTGGTTGCTGAGTTTCTAGCCCAGACGATATTCACAAATTCAGGGGCTGCTAAATTCAGTAAAACCGGCCACTGGGTGACAATTGAACAGATGGTTTATGATAACATATTTGTTGTCGAGAAACTTGGCTTGTACCAGTCCAGTCTTAAGGATTATTGCTGGACACCTCTTCGCGAAGCCATCGTTGCTTATTTTCTTAATAACTTATTACAAAACCAAACGGAGGATTGTTGGTGCAGTTGTCGTATATCACCGCTGAACTTTACAATTCTTAGTACGCTGGAAGGATGCTTGGTGAATGACTTGCAGAACCTTCTCAATATTCTTTTGAAATCCGCAGAACATTCGATCATCTGTAAAGCGATCCCAAGCCTTGGGTGTCTGTATTCAGGTTATGATACTGTATATCATGCCAAGGTTAAAAATATTTTTTGTGCGGCAGTGGAATTTTGTAGTGCAGATAGTATACAGATGCTCTGTCGATTCTTTCGAAATTTCGATTCCACAGATTTGGAAGTGCTAAAATATGTTTTGTCAGACCCAATGCGTATAGCAATTCGGCGTGCCAAGTATGAGGTTGTCCTGCACATTCTTGAAATGATTTCACTTGAGAATATGGGGTTTCTTTATTGTTGTGTGGAATATACTGCAGATTTAGATGACGAAGAGATAGACAAAAGACTTGACGTTGCTAAACTGCTTCTGGAAAAATGTCCCGGCTTAATCACTGAATCTTGGAAATATGATGATAATTCAGTTTGCAAAAGTCCACTGCTTGCAAAGGAGATTCATCTGAAAGCAATTAAACTTCTGACAAACCACGGTGCAGAGGTGCGGGTAATGAACGATACAGGACGAACAGTATTTCACCAGGCATTTGAATACATGCTGGATGAAGATTTATTAAGTTTAGCAGATTTTCTGTTTTTAAATTGCAACGCTAGGAAATTTTTCTTAGATCCGGTGATAACTAAAACTTACTTATGTTCTGAAAATTTTGCAAATCCTTTAATTTTGAGAAGACTTCCTATTCTAACTAAAATGTCACAGCTGGAGTCCAAACAGGAAGAAATATTTAGAGATAGTATTAAATCAGCCTCTGAAAGTATGGAAAACGCGGTCGATGTCGTAGTCGGACTCCTCAGGCCTGAATATTGCGAAGAAAACGAAAATATGTTTAAAAATATTTTTTTAACTGCAGTAGACAATGAAGACATAAATATGGCCGTCTTGCTAATCGATTTTAATTCCTCGATCATTGACGTCAGAGATGAAATGGAAAGAACGGCTTTGTTGAGGGCTGCATCAAATGGAGCGGTGGAAATGTTTAGATTTCTTGTTTGTAGAGGAGCAAACATTTTTGCTGTAGACAAAAATGGTTTTACAGTGCTGCATCTTGCAGTGGTTACACATTCAGCAGAGACTTTTCACCAACTGATTAGTATTGTGAGTGAGCAATGCTTAAAGATATCATTGTCAGAGTTAGGTTTAAATAATGTAATAGATGAAGTACATGCACATAAGGAAAAGGCCCCAGTGAGTGTAGGAGAGTTATTTAATTGGCCATGTAATGAATCCTTAGAAACACCAATAAACTGCGCTGTATTAAACATAAGAAATATGCAGTTGGAGACTTTGGACTTGTTTTTTGCAAGTGCAGGAATGAAAAGTCATTCAAATGAATCTTCAATAAACATCAATTTTGCTGACTCGCAAGGGGGGACACCATTGCACTATGCACTAGTATTTAGGGAAAGACTGGAGTTCGTAAAATATTTGGTCAACCACGGGGCTGACTGGTCGGTGAAATTTTTTGATGCAACTGTTTTACAGATGTGTGCCAATATGGGACTTATTGATCACCTTAAGTATTTTGTTGGGCTGGGGTGCGACATAAACGAAGTTTCAGGGCCGCAATCAGACACCGCATTACTTCGTTCAATACAAAGTCGACAAAATATTGAGACAGTAAGGCAAATAATTAGTCTTGGGGCGGGCAAGCTTTGCACAAACAAATTTGGCGCAGGTGCATTACACTATACTGCCGAAACCGGTCTTTTGGATCACACAAAGTATTTTATAGAGTTGGGGTTTGACGTAAATCAGGTTGATGATGTCGGTACGACACCTTTGGTTTACGCTATTATTGGTGGACAGCATCTTGAGTTTTTAAAACAATTGGTTGCTCTTGGTGCGGACGGGTCTATTAAGAACAACGACGGTGTTAATGTAATGCATATCTGTGCTAAAGAGGGTCTCTTGGAGCAGCTGAATTATTTTATGGAAGTAGGATATGATGTGAACGCAACTGATGACCAAGGAAATACACCATTGTTCCGGGCTGTCATGAATAAACAAAATTTAGACTTTGTACAGAAAATGGTAGAGCTTGGCGCAGATTGGACTAAAACAAATAAAGTTGGTGGCAATATCACACATATGTGTGCTAGAAGGGGCCTTTTGCAGCACGTTAGGTACTTTGTTGAGTTAGAATGCAAAAGTAATTCAATGAATTCCAACGTTAAAATGATAAAAAAGCACAACCCACTTTTGTCTGTCGATTTAGAGGATGACACAATTCTTCATTATGCCATATTTTCAAAAATTTGTGCTTGTTTTCATGCAATTCTTTGCCTTGTTACCGAGGAACTAGATGAGCCACTTGAACGTCATGACCCCGACTGCTTTGTATGTTATGGTGGCTCCAGGAACAAGGACGCGCCAGAAAATCTGCATGAATTGCTCAGTTGGCCGGGTAATCATTCCCGAACACCGCTACACTTGGCGTTTTTGCATCTTAAGAACTTATCCGAGGAGACGTTGGATCTATTTTTAGCCTGCGGACAGAAATTAGAACTTCAAAGCAAGCTGTTAACCACAAATGTAAATGCTGTGGACTCAAATGGAAATAGTATTTTGTTATATGCCATAATCTGCAAAAGCAGTCTTGAGCTAATACGACTTTTGGTCAAATACGGTGCAGACCTGTCAGCCAGAAACAATAACGGTAGGAATGCAACACTTTTGTGCGCTTGCCAGTTTCTTCTTGATCACCTGAAATACTTTTTGGAATTGGGCTGCGACGTTAACGTAATTGACACAGATGGAGACAACGAACTCCAATGCATGATTTATGTCTGCTCAACCGACTCATCATCAGTAACTGCAATAGTGGAATTTATTAAAGTGTTGATCGACGCCGGAGTGGATAAGATCAACAAAAACAAAAACGAAGAAACAGCATATGACATTGCTGTCGAAAAAGGCCTCCCATCAGAGGTTCTCGAACTATTGCAATAAACAACGTAGAAATACATTCGTTTGTAGTATATTTATCCGTTTTTAGCAAAGACCTACTTGCAAAATTTTGACATTACAACCCTTCCCTACTGCGGACCATAGTTCACTAGTTGGAACAAAAACGGTCGGTTTTTACAATACAAATTTTAGCTTAGGAAAATACATTCCAAACGTACATGGTTGTGGTTTCTTTTATATTGGTGAAAGTGAACTATATTTGATCAAGTAGCAATACTAGTGCATTGTGAGTTAAAGTGTATCAACTTTACTGAATTGCTTGGATTTTCAGAAGTATTCCATGTCTGTAAATGAAGCCGACTTTCTCCAGTTTTTCTAAAAACAAAGCTGTATGGATAATTAACCAATCCCCAAATCATCGATTTGAAATCAAACCAGCTGTGAGACAAAAGGTGCAAAAACACAACACCCTTAAAAAGGGAATCGGAATGAGACTTCGTTACTATTGGGGTAGCACACTTAAGAAGCCAAAAAAGTGTAGCGTCTTAGTTTGCGCAAATTAAAGTGTAATTAATTTAGTACACTACAAAAGCTACCAAACACTACGAACTTTTACACAACAGTGCAGATTAGAGACGGCTGACAATTTTGGAGATTACATTGTGGAGTTAAAACCTTGGATTTTATCTTGCAAATTAAAATGTCAACAGAATCATGCTTTTACAACAATGTGGGACAAATTGTCTATCCCATACACCCCAATATCCCCTTGTTCCGTTGCGCTAAGAAAGTGACTAACTATGCTGATAAATACTTGTAGTATCAAGTTATCCATGTAACACACTCACTGATCGAAACAGCTCCGCAATAAACGGCGTCGTAAAATATTCAGAGTGTTAAAACATAAAAGTGTTAATACTTTCACAATTACGAATTTGATAACATCTTCGTCAGTTCTAATCGTTTTTGAGAAACCATATTCTGTATCCAGCATTGCACTGTGGAGCCAAGAGATTTCGACAGAATTAGGTATCCCTGTCATTGACCAACAAATGCAAATTGATTTGTTGCAAAAGCTGTTTTGTAGACAATATGTTGGTGGGC
Organism: Entomobrya proxima; assembly: GCA_029691765.1. Lineage (NCBI taxonomy): Eukaryota > Metazoa > Arthropoda > Collembola > Entomobryomorpha > Entomobryidae > Entomobrya > Entomobrya proxima. The sequence continues at coordinate 51,984,420 of CM056171.1, read as the reverse complement.
ATAGTGTTTTGAGTGTTTCATTTTTGTCAATCCTTTTATTCAAAGTCTTTTGAAAGGAGTGAAGTCTTTCAAATTTTAAAAATTGTAATTGCTATGCGACGAATGAAAGAAAATGAATGATAATTATCTGTCAATGTGCCAATATTTTTATTTGCGATAAAAATTGAAAACGTCTTTTATTTTTTTTCCATTTCATTCCTTTCAGAGAATCAATTCAATGCTTTCCTTGTAGTACTAGTTTTCCAAAAATATCTTTCTTGTCCATTCCTTTCAGTGAATAAGATGTTAATAAAAGAAATGAAAAACATTTTTTGTTTTATTTCTGAAAGACTCCGAACCCTACGTGGGGATATGTATGTGAATTCCCCCAAAGTCATATATTATTATTTTTATTGTAATTATTTTTTCCAGTTTAAAAACCATAATTTATCAACTTGGCCTTCTTTTAGAAAGTAATTTAAGTAATTTTAATAGAGATGAAAGCTTCTACATATAAATAAATTTTGTTATACATAAGCCTTAAAAGATAGTGTAGGATACTAGTGCCTATTTGCCAGCTTGTTGGTTGTTGGTATATTCATCTCTGTATAGACTTTCTTTTTAGAAGAGGTTGCTGGACTTAAAAGCTATAAACCAAAGTAAATCGGAATCGGTAAGTGGATTCCATACCTGGGTAAATGGGCTTTAACTTCACAGTAGTTTCGTGAATATTTATTTTTAGCTTCTTCAAGACGGTCGGACGTATAGTCAATAAGCTATAAGTTAGAGTCACGCCTCATCTATGTAAGCAAATTAAGGAAGAAGACGAGACATTTTGTGACTTATTATGGTTGCGAATACAAATTAAAAATTTTTAAAGTTGTGTTTTTACGCATTGTAGATTTTTGCGTTTGTGTCTCAGCAACTGTGCAAATTTGGCAAATAAAAATTCAAATTACTAGGAAACCTTATCAGTGCCAAGTGCTTCTCTCAATATGAAACAAGTAGATCTATATGTAATATATCGGTAAGTCTGCAAATGATAATTTTTAATTTATCAAACCTATGAATTTGGTATTTAAGCATTCTAAAATGAAACACAATTATAATTTATTGGTCCTGCAGGCATTGATTGAACATTTACAATTTCAAAGGTCCGGGAACTCTAGGTTTTCGCTATTAACGGTGGCTTTGGTCAAAGTAAAACAATTGATTACAATAACAACCCAATCATTCCAATGGCATATCACTTAACTACATTAGATACCGTATTCGTGAGAGTATCAGGCAAATAGAGTTCCAGGTTACCAGCCAAACGTTGATCACTGTCTTCGTAGGACAATACTTTGGCAACGTTCAAGGAGAACTTAGCAAACTTCTTGGTTCTCTTCCACATCTATCCGACGAAGCACTTGAGAAAATCAATTTCTACTTTAGCAGTAAATCCAGTGCTTTTGATGAAAAGCAAGGAGCACTGTATCATTTCTTCAATATTTAATAAAAGAAAACTATTAAACAAAACAGAATGTCAAAGCTGATTTGCCTTTTTCAAACATTCAATAAATAAATACAAGATTATATTGGAAGGTTACATTTCATTCCATGTTTTTATTTGAATTTCATGCATGCAAGGCAAACACCGATAAACCACGTGTGACAAGATTAGGGTTAATTTTGAAGGGCTGATAATAATATTTTGTCAGTGATAACAATATAAAAAATTACATTGCATACAATACAGCATGTCCAAGAAGTAGGATGACAAAATTCAATTTCCAATAAAAATTCACAAACACGTTTTTAACAAACAATGCTAGTACATTATGATTAAACTATCCTTTGAGTATAAGTGTAGAAAACGTCTCGATCCAGTGACCTTCCGTTTTCCCAAAATGCCATTTTAAATTAAGTGACGCCATCTAAGAAATTTCCCGGTACTAAAATTTTTGTGTATTGTGTGTACTTATTCTTGTATTGCGGGTTCCAAGTAACCTATGGCTACAAATCAATTTCTACATAGTATTCAGAATTCATTTCTCTACAATCCTAGACCAGAGCATTAGTTTCATTTTCCTTGCATTTTAGGGTGCAGACGATTTTTGTTCAAGTGATCTTAAATTACGAGCTTTTGCTTTTTGGTAGGATTTTTTCTACAATGCAATCACTACAATTCCTTTGCATTGCACAGTCTGGAAGCTAAGAAAACGGGCTACAAAAAATGCATAAACAAATATAATTTCATAACTCGTATGCTAAGTTTGACAACTTCAAACATTTGGAAAATCTTTTTTTTAAAATTTAGTGTTTTTTCAAAAATGGCTAAAAATTGAATTTCTCATAATTTCCAAGGTACGTAGTTTCTAAGTTAGTTTCATAGCTCATTTGAATGCCCACTTTTTGGGGACTCTTCCATTGTTCATAACTGTGCAATTATGTTTACGACAGAGAATAGGCAAAGGAATAAATAAGATGGTACTACGAAAAATCGGGAAAAATGAAAATCGACATTGCTGTACACAACATCAAGCTACTGCAATACCGTAAAGTTTTTTGAAATAACTTATATATCACAAAAATCTACTAAGTTTAGTGTACACAAGCATTACTTTGTCTGCTTGAAATTACTCTTATGTGGGTTATTATAAAAGTACACATTTTGTCATCCTACTTCTTGGACATGCTGTATTGTTCTCGGTGATTACCAAGTTTTTAAGGCAAACGTTATCAATTTTTACATGAATTTCGTAACTTATACTGCCAACGAAAGCACCGTATTCACTAAACACTAATTTGTAAAACATCTTAGCTTAAAACTGACTTGATGTGATTGGTAGTTTGTTCCGGAGTTAAAGATTACAACGCACACTCATTAATATTAAAAATCTAAACATTGAAAAATTTAAATGCAGCCAGAAAGTTTCAGTCCCAGTATAATTAAAAATAGTACACCAATAAGAACGGAGTAACGGAGTAGCGTTAAAGTTACACTACATATATTGCAGCTTCTCTCTGTTGTATTTGAGTTATCCATTGTTTCGGGTGTACACTAAACGTAAAACCGTTACGGTTAAGACGGTTTTTAGTACATATTATGTAAAACGTAAATATTTGTTCGTTGTTTAATGGGAAAATTCAACACTCTACAGTTTTGGCAACGTAAGTGGTAATTTTCTGGTTTTTAGATCTTCAAATATATTGACATAAGTACAAAGTGATACAAGTCAAGTCGCACGGAAATTACAAAAGCAGGTTGACTTACTCTATGCAAACACAAAAACTCCCTTTACAAATCTAAAGTTGAGTTTTGGAAACACGGCACTCAATTAATTGCAGAAATTTTTACATGGTCTAGATACATGTCTATACTTAAAATATATTTTATTCCAAGAGCCATTCTGTACATGTAACAAGTTACCCGATATGGTAAGTACTAGTGCTTAGCTGTATAACATCGTCAGCTAACAAACACGAAATGAGAACGTATTTTAATTTTACAAATAAGCCTTTTAGGTCAATTGGCTTTCCTTCACTGAATAATTGATAAGTAGAAACTAGCTTCTCGATATGTTCATATGTTTGCTAGTAATAACATTGAATGTATTTGACCAGTGTCTATTATAGTAAAAACCCAATATGCTTCAATAATTGTAAGATAACACGATCAATATTATTAGTAGAAATGTTTTAACAAAGTGCGATATAATACTTACAACGTACAAGTGAGTCCAATATTATTAAACAAAAGAAAATCCGTAAAAAATTTAAATATTTTTTTTTTTAATTTTGCGCTTGAAATTTTACGCCATAGTTTTTATTAAACAGGACAAGTGTAATATGCATAGCATATTTTGATATTGATTACAACATGAATGCTTTGATACGATAAGATTAGCTAATCGTAACAAAAATGAGCAATTCAGGTGTTATTTTTTGAATGCTGATTTATTACTACTTTTAAATGACTACTCAACACTAAAGTTATTGTCAAAGTTCATGGTTGAAAATTTTTTATCGGCATCAATTATTTCAAAGCAGAAATACTGGATGTCTCACAGATGACATTGTAGCCACGTTCATTACAAGGCAGAAACCCAAAGCCCCTTCTATCTGCGTAAACTCCAAACACTCCACAAGTCAAAAAGGTTCCATTGGGAAGTAGCCCTATATCGTCTCTAAAAGGTAATGTGTCCGACAGGCTGGCATTGTTTCTATCCCAAACAAGGTGCTTTGAATTCCGCGCGTCTCTAGCGGCAACCCAGTGTGCTAAACATTTCGAAAAACAATTTTTTTCTGTAAAAAAGCAAAAACTATTGTATAAATTAAGTAAATATTTTGATTTACTTCCATGGAAATAAGCTCCTATAATTCCACTTGTTCCGTTGTTATAAGGAGCATTCATCAGCACATCCAATTCATCCTGGTTTTCAACGGACGCAAGGTTCATATGAATTCCTTGACAAAAATCCTTTGCAGCTGCCCAACTCTATAAAGAGTTTTGGCTTTAGCACTTCGTATAAATTACTTATAATTCAAAACTTATTATTTGAAACTTACTGGCTCATTTAACACCGCAAAATAGGATTTTGTCTGTGTTCCACCAATGTAAACCAAAGGAATGGTTCCTAAAAAATAATAAGCCACTTTAGCTCTATAGATAGACTATCAACGATACTACTTAATACTTGATAAAAACTGTGCTTACCACTTGGTGCAGCGGCATTTATTTCTTCTGGATTGATGCTTTTTGACCAGCCCATATTAAGAATGGTCGAGGATAGAATCACGCACAAGAGTAATAAAAGATTCATAATGAAGGTTTTGGGTTGTATTTGACAAATAACTGTTTAGTTTTCAACTTCAAGACTTACTGAAGAAAGCAATGAAAACCCTGGCCTTTTATACCGGCTCAAATACCGTTTTATTACGAGCAAAAACATTAACGTGGAATTATCAGATTGACGTGGCATTAACGTTAGCAACTTCAGAAGCCATTGTGTAACATGCATTGGGGAAAGTACTATATCTGTCAAGGTTATTGGGACCACCAGAAATATGACGCAACAAACAGGCCTTGGAGAGTAATAATAAATTCATACAATTGCATTGTTTGTTAAAGTGGTAAACTTGATCAGGTTTTATTTTTGCAAAGCGCGATGTTTTTTCCAGTTTGCTGACAACTGAGTTATCTCACGTACTCACTCATGCAAAATAGAAGATGATATGAAGTGATAAGTGCAATTGTTTTCATTTATTAACGTGAGCAGCTCAAATAGATCATCTAGCCTGCATTATCCTGATTCCAATTTTTTGAAATGTATTAACGTAGGCAGATAACAAAAAATTTTAGTGCCGCCATTGATAGACATGTATAATATATATATACCAATGTTATTAACGTAGACATGTTGAACCTTTCATATATTAAAATTTATCCCTTTGTTTATTTTGGGACTCACTAATTATCAAGTGTCAAACTATCAGTTTTGCAACTTTTATGTGAATTTTATTAATAAGCGTGTGTTCAACAAGTGCAAGCGTACTTTGTCAAGCCATTTCTTACTTCTTAAAATTTTGCATTCTTCTTAAAATCGGAACAAAGAGATTTGGGTGCAGCGCAAAGCATATCAATACATTTACATAAAAATTCCACTTGTAATAACCATCAAATACACTCGGGTAAGCCAAAAATTCAATGTGTTGTGCACATGAGGTGTTGTTAAAGACGAGACGAATTTTTTGTAAATGTTCAGATTCTGAATAATTTGTTTATTATGTTCATTTATATATGCATGTCTGAGAAAAGCAAGGAATGCAATACTACTATGTGTTTTAACAGCAACAAATACAAATTTATGCCTGGCACAGAGCAGTTCCTTGTGTTGCATATATTCTGAAAAACTAGTACTTCATAAACTTCACTTGATCTTTATACGGTATTATTGAGTGCTATTTTATTTATATTTTTGCAAGATTAGTCATTGAAAGAATTGCTTTTCAAATAAACAAGGTTTATAAGTGTTTATAGACAAAGGTTACTTCAATGCAGAAGTGTTTTTCGCCTCACAGATGACATTCAAGTCACCAGCATCACAGGCCTGAAAACCGAAACCTCTTCTCTCTGCGTAAACTTCAAACACTCGACAAGTTGAAAAAGTTGCATCCGGAATCAGTACAAAATCTTCTGTAAGCAATAGCGTCTCAGGGACAACAGCAATCCAATATACTAAACATCCAAGACAATAAATGTGAACAAACAAAATAGGCAGAGAGCAATTATATTGATTAAAGTATATTTTAAAATTACTTCCGTGGAAATAGGGTCCCTTTGTGCCATTGTTATGTGGAATATTCATTAGCACGTCCAGTTCTTCCTGGTTTTCAACGGACGCTAAGTTTAATTGAATATTCTGACAAAAGGATTTTGCATCGGTGAAGTTCTGAAAATATTTTAAATTTCAGCTTCTGTATAATATGCATATTTAGTTTATACAAATAATTATTTAGATACTTACCCCTTGATTTGTCCCTGCAAAATAGGTTTTCGTCTGGGTTTCACCAATGACTACAACTGGAAATGTTTCTAAAAACGAAATAAAATATTAGCCAAAATATGTCATTTTAAAATAAAAAGTAAAACAGTTTTAAACTTACTATTTTCAGAAATGCTGTTAATATTGGTAGAAGAAATGCTCTTTGCCCAACCGCCATGAAAAGTAAGAATTACAAGCAGATACAATAGCCGATACATGATGATGTATTTTTCTGTTGATGACTATGATTTTAAACTTTTGATTCGATTTCTGTAAAACCTGTTTCACTTTTCACAGTTCCAAAACTAACTGAGGAAGTCAATAATAATCTTGGCCTTTTATATTTGATTGGAATACCGATCAAGAGCAAACACATAATGTAAGATTGACGTAGCATTAACGTTAGCAGCTTTAAAAAGTAAAGATAACGTTGCACATATATGCATTTATATAAACATATGCTTGCATTTCTACCAAGTTTACTGGAACCACCATAAAAATGACGCAATAAACAAGGCTTTTGGAGTAATATAGTAGTATGTTTAAGGACAATGTGACCAATGTCACGTACTTCTCTCTATAAAACTTTATTTTCCTCCTACACTATTTACTTCATATTTTGCAAAAAAGGTCTGATACAGAAAGTCAAAAGGTTAATAAGATTTAGTTTAAAGAACTTCACGTGATATGCGCACCAGTCACGCTGATATTCCTGTAAGAAAATTTATGATACGAATTTGGATGATACTGTGCCTATTTGGCAACATATGTACGACAATATAGGCGATAGAAAAAATTGCTGATTAGGAAGACATTTAGATTAAACGATGATTTTTGGTGACTTGTGCAAGTACATCTTACAAAAAAGGTGGACAATTTAGACTCGTGGTATAATTTGTTGTATATGCATTTTATTTAATTAAATTCATGAACGTAGCCTAATAACTTTTGTCACAAATATCATTGCAAGTAAATAGTAGTCAGTACTCCACAAACCTATTTTGGCTTCCGGATCTCTGCCAAGATTTTTGGAACCCGGGAAATGACTCAATACTAGAAACAAAGCTTATAAAATTCACACATTTTATCACTTAATGAAGTGGCTTGGCTCATGTATTTGAACAAACTGGAAATTTTCATTTTAGATTTTATTTTAATTAACTAATAAGATTTTAGAACTTGCACATATACAAACTTCTGAAATGCTATCAGGCTAAAAGATAAACAAAGTTTATTCGGCGTACACATATTTCAATGAATTGAAAAACATATTTGTACATTTAAATAAAGTATTTAAAACACCAGCGCATATACGTAAAACGCCTATGGTTACTCTACACTCAAATACCCTGCGGATTATCTTTTCGCAGAAATTCACAAACGGGTGAGTAGAGTTTTATTTGAATGGCTAAAATGTACTAATCATGCAAGCACTGATTTTGCTCCAAGGTCCATCATGCCAGGTTTATATGGAATTGAAATATTGGGATGGAGGGACATTTACTCATAGGAGTACATACATAGCATTTTGTTCAAAACAAAATTATAAGAAAGTGCGATAAAAAGTATGAAATATATTAGTTTTGAGTTTTGAACTATTCCCAGACAACTAAATCGAACAACAATATCACAGGAACAGTTGAATGAGCCATCTCAGAAACCTATGACGAGTCCAAACATTTTTACAGTTATTCTAAAACTTTGCATTGGAGTGGCTACTAGTTTGGTAGCTTTTCTGGTGGAAATATTACGTCATAATTTTTATCGTCTGAAGCAGATTGGAGGCAGTACCATTGCATTTTATTTTTCGACAAGAATAAAAACACTTATTCAGTCAAGGCCCACGTGTCTATTTAGACACCCAGCGTGTCTATTTAGACACGCTGGGTGTCTATTTAGACACGTAAGAAAAATAATTTTATTTTATTTTATTCACGTGTCTATATAGACACGTAGCGTGTCTAAATAGACACGCTGGGTGTCTATATAGACACGTTCCAGAACATTCTAATAATAAATTCACGTGTCTATTTAGACACGCAGTTTTAATGGATAAAATTTCAAATAACGCCATTTCTAACACTGGTGGGCTCCCCATTTATTTATTTGTGTCTGAATGTTTCAAACGCCAGAGTTTTCGAATACATTTCCTTAATCAACAACAAATACTTGATTTTCTGTCAATTTTTGAGCAAAATCTGCCGGAAGCTTTTTGAAATATCGAAATTTGAAGACAAAAAATAAAATTCTTTGCAAACCTTGAGTTGTCATATTTTTTCTCAATGGTTAGCTCATATTGTCAAGCATATTTTTGTGCATCTAAAGAGAAATTAAAAGAAATTTTTAAATGTAAACATGACGAAGTAGTTAAATATAACTTTTAAACGTGTCTATATAGACACCCAGCGTGTCTAAATAGACACGTGAATTTATTATTAGAATGTTCTGGAACGTGTCTATATAGACACGCTGGGTGTCTATTTAGACACGCTACGTGTCTATATAGACACGTGAATAAAATAAAATAAAATTATTTTTCTTACGTGTCTAAATAGACACGTGGGCCTTGACTGTTATTATGTTTTTTTTGGCCAGAGTATCGATGCAGCTCAAATATTGATTCTGGTAATTGAAATAATAATGATGTTCTGGAAAGGTTATTTTTTAATGCTGATTTATTACTATTTTTACATTTAGAAACAATAAAATAAAGTTTCTGGAAAGAGCCAAAATGAAAACATTTTCAAAGATATGTTATTTTAAAGCTAAAGTAGCCGACGCCTCACAGATGACACTGTAGCCACGAGCATTACATGCCTGGAAACCAAACCCTCTTCTATCTGCATAAACTCCAAACACTCCACAAGTCAAGAAGTTTCTATCAGAAATTCCTATATCGTCTCTAAAAGGCAATGTGTCGGAAAGGCTGGAGTTGCTTCGATCCCAAACCAACTGACGTGAAGTTCGTGCATCTCTTGCTGCAACCCAGTACGCTGAACATTTTTTAAAAATAACTTTTAGTCAAAAAATACATATGCGATAAAATCGACTAAAGCCTGTTCTAACTTACTTCCATGAAAATATGATCCCTTGATTCCTCCTAACCCATCGTTGTGTTGAGCTTTCATAAGCACGTCTAGCTCAGCTTGGTTCTCAACGCTTGCCAGGTTCATTTGAATGCCTTGACAAAACTCCTTTGCATTGGTCCAGCTCTGAAAATATATTTTGTTTTGCAGTGTAGCAATAAGTTCAAATTACTGAAAATTTACTACACTTTATTTGAAGCTTACGTCCTCATTAAACTTCCCAAAATAAGCTTTGGTCTGTGTTCCTCCGATATAAACCAAAGAAATGGTTCCTGAAAATAAATCAAATTTTAAGCACTATTGATAAGATTGTAACAAAAGTATGTAAAAACTGTTCTTACTATTTGGTGCATTGGCGGTTACTTCTTCTGAAGGGATATTTCTTGCCCAGCCCATTTGAAAGCTGCACAATGAGAGAATGACGCACAAGAACAGTTGGTGATACATGATGAAGGATGTTGTGATAGACTCAAGAATTTTTTGTTTAAGTAAACAAACTGTAAAGTTCACAGTTCCAAGACTAACTGAAGAAACGAATAAAATTTGTGACTTTATATACCCAAATTATGAGCAGACCATTAACGTAGGATTATCGGATTGACGTGGCGTTAACGTTAGCAGCTGGAAAACGTGGTGATAATGTTGCATAATATGTGCTTCAGGGAAAGTACTTTAGAGTTTTTCTTTACCGTGTCTCCTTGGCAAGGTTATTAAGAGCAACGGAAAAATGACGCAACAAATAAGGCTGTAGAAATAATGCATTTTATTTGTATTGATTACTAGTATATTTTTGTTGTTTGCTGAAGTGGTTTTTGGCAACCATAAGCTTTTATTTTTATAACATGCAATATTTTTTCAAGTGGTTTATATAAACTGGATTTATCTCACGTACACATATACTTATGAAATGATTATCGATTGAAGTTTGCATGTAATGTCATTTACACAGTTCAAGTGGGTAATCTAACCTGCACTATGTCAATTTCTTTTTATTACATAATGTATTAACGTAGTCAGATAACTTTCAAGTGCCAACTTTGATTAACATGTATAACATGTAATGACAATAATTTATATTACTATAACCACCAGTATAGATTTCAATTTCGTCTACCTTTTACACCCATTGTGTATTTTTGAACAGCCCAAAATGCCATCCATTAAGAGATTATATCAGTTTCGCAACTTGTCAACAATATTTGGTTGGATTTTACACCGTTTGTATTTTTCAAAGTGCAAGCGCACCTCTCTCTGTCTTGAAAAGCCGATAAGTTTATTGCTTATGACATTTCTTTATGCTTGTATTGTAATATGTAATCTTTTCAGTATGCTATGAGCAAAATATTTATTTCTCTCATACACGTGCAAAGTTGAACAATACGAAATCAAAATATAAAATTACTTTCATTTATTGTTATTGATTGTTGCCCTAAAATTTTGTATCTTAAATATCCAGAGTTCTTTTTAATAAAAACAAATTGCAACAATGCAATTATTTCATAGTGTAAATTTGGCTATTGTACTTCTGGTACAATACTAGCATCAGTATTTAATATACGCGGAATCAGCAGAATCCTCAGTTTGGTACAAAATCTGCATGAAGCATAAACATTTAATAATTACAAAAAGGAATTTAAACCATCTTACCTTATAACCTTTCCCAATAAGAAATAATAGATATACTATGAATCTCACTGTTATAAATATTTTATATAAATAAAGCACATTTTCCAATTGCTATTTTACGACACATTTTATTTTGTCTTGTATATATGATAATCACTTTATACGATTATAGGCAGGGAAATAATTTATCTGTGGTTATAGATTTTCTACGTCGATTCAGCTTTTAAGGCATTGGCGTCTAGATGTAACAAGTTGCTTGAATCAAGAAGTATGTATTGCCAGACACTTTGTAACATTGTTAACCAATTATCTGTTCTTAATAATTCATGTCAGTAATAATAACGCGGATAATTAGATTGACGTGGCATTAACGTTTGCAACTCAGAAAAGTTCTAATATTATTGCGCAGTATAAAGTTTATACTACAAACTTTGGGGAAAGTATTCCAGAATAATTTCTTTCGTTTTAATATTTGCAAGGTTCTTGAGAGGGACAGAGAAATGAACCAGGCTTGGAGAGGAATGCGTGATATATGTATGCACTTTCGTTGTTTGTTGATGTGGTTTTGTAAAACAAAGCTTTTTCTTCTGTAAAAAACTTTTTAATAATTGTGGTGACAACCGAGTTATCTCAAATGTTCATTTATAAGGGAAGATGAATTTTCCATTGACAAGTGCAACTGTTTTCATTTGTAAACGTATGCAGTTAAGATCGGTCCTCTAATTTTAAGTTGTATTGTTCTGATTTCATTACTCTTTTTTTAATTTGGAGCACATTAGCGTATTCTATTTAACAGATAAAACATTGTTATGAACCGTCATTGATTGACATATAAAGTTTTCATGACAATAATATAGTACTCCCAAACATTGGGAATTTTATTAACGTACCTAGGTAGACATGTTAAGCCTTTCAGATATTAAAATTTATCTTCTGGTTAATTCTTAAACCCACTGTTTATCAACAGTCAATCATATTGTCAGTTTTGCAACATTTTACCTTTCATGAGAAAGAATTTTAATTTGCGCGTATTCAAAAAAGTATAACCGAGTATTTTGTTAAACAATTTCTTACTTTCAAAATTCCTCTTTCTCACTAGGTTGGAACAAGGAGACCTTAATGCAACACAAAATATATCTGTTGACGTACACAAGATTTACGCACAGGATTCCACTTGCAATAACCCTCAAATCAATTAAATATGTTTTGGTAACGTTTGTAAATTACAGAGTTGTAAAAATAACTTGGATGGCTGAAGAAATGCAATAAGCATGCTATCCAAAAACATTCAAATGAGTTCTATATTACTTTATTTAACTTTCTCGGAATTATTACACAAGGCGAAGTAAAAAACATAAAGCATTTAATAGTTTGTTAAACCAACTTCTAAAACACTGAATATATCAAGCGTTTCAGAAAGCATCAAATGAGCCAAGTCGGTAACCAATACAAAATTGACTAATAATATTCTAACAGTTTTCTTTATTCACGGCGTTGAAGTCTCTCCTAGGTTTCTTGTGAAAACGTTTTTGTCTGAAGGCAGAGAAAAACATGGAATACAATACCATTATGTGTTTTAGCAGCAACCAAAGCAAAATTAGTTTTGAACATAGCAGTTCCTTGTTGCGTAATTTAAATAAAAGTCGTGCAAAATGTTTTTTTAGTATTTTAAATTTAAGTTTTTTAACTTTGTCGGCACCTTTTTTTCTTGTGTTAGTTTATTGCTGTTTCATTCATATTTTTCCATGACTAAAGATTGACAGAATATCTTCTTAACTTTACAAAAGTGGGCAGGTTTCAAAAGACAAAAGTTATTTAGAACTAACCTTTGCCTCACAGATGAAATTTAAGTCACGGGCATCACAGGCCTCAAAACCAAAGCCTCTTCTGTCTGCGTAAACTTCAAACACTCGACAAGTTGAAAAAGTTACATCCGGAATTCGCACGAAATCATCTGTTAACAGTGAGGTCTCAGGAACTCCGGCGATCCAATATACTAAACATAAAATAAACACAAATGTCAACAACAAAATAGGCAGTGCAGCTGTTATATTGATACAAGCATATTTTCAAATTACTTCCGTGGAAATAGGGTCCTTTGGTGCCATCGTTATGCGGAACACTCATTAGCACGTCTAGTTCTTCTTGAGTTTCAACGGACGCCAAATTCAATTGTATATTCTGACAAAATGATTTTGCATCGGAGAAGTTCTGCAAATAATTAAGTTTCGGTTTTAAATGCATATTCAACTTTTAAAAGTAATGATTAAGATAATTACCCCTTGATTTATTCCTGCAAAATAAGTTTTTGTCCGCGTTTCTCCAATGACTACCACAGGAAATGATTCTGAAAAAAAGTTAGGTTTTTAGAGAATTCAAAAAAAATTGAAGTAAAAAAGCAATAAAATTTTGCTTACTCTTTGCTAAAGTGCTGGTGGTAATTTTGTCGGTACTGAGGCTTTTAGCCCAGCCGCCATGAATTGTAAGAATTACACACAAATACAAGAGCCGATGCATGATAATGTGTGTTTTATTGATGACTATGATTTTAAATTTTGGATTCGTTTTCTCTCAGTTCCAAGACTAACTGAAGAAATCCAAGGAATCATGGCCTTTTATATTCGATTTCAATACAGATCAAGAGCAAGCACAATAACTTGGGATTGACGTAGCATTAACGTTAGCAAAAAAGTGGAGATAACGTTGCATTACATATACATACTTGCATCTTTGCCAAGGCTTTTGAGACCCCCAAAAACTGACGCAATAAATAAAGCTAGCAGAGTAATGCACAATATATGAAGTAAAGCGCAATATAGTATTAATATGTTTTAATTGTTTGTTGAAGTGGTTTTGCTGCAATAAACTGCTATTCTTGTAAAGGCACTATTTAGTCAATAGCTAAGGATAATGTGATTTATGTCACGTAATTTTGCTCAATTAAATTTATCTTGTTTAGTAGATAGATGATTATCCAGTGACAAATGCAAATAGTTCCATTCAAGAATTAATGCATTTTCAGATTGGTAATCTAACATGCATTGTGCTAATTTCTTTTTTTTGAACTTACTACAACAAATTGTACTATGGATGTAACTTAAAAAGCAATTAATATGTAATAAAGTACACTTTTTAGCTGTTTGAGATACAACACAGTTAGCTGTACTTGCAACATAAGCTACACAATATTACTATTACAACACCCATTGTACTTTATTTCTTGGAATTACGCATAATTTATTACGTGTCAATTTAAAAGATTAAGCCGCGATGTTTACTATAAATAGCTGTGCCGGCTGGGTTGGATGGGACTGAATAAACAATTTAAAAAATCTTGTTAGAATTTCAGTATGAAAGTACGTATTGTGGAACTTGACAACTGAATACTTTGGTATTAGCTCGCTTGCTGAACTAGCGAGCTAGTAAGTGAAGCAGGAATAAGGTTATGCAAAAGGTTAGCACGTTCAAATCTAAACGTCAGTATTAGCAACTTGTTTGCTTTTCCAGCAGCAAGCAACTAATCCAGAAAATATCGGTACGAACTACGAACCACGTTTGACAGTCATAAAAACGAAAATGGGTTCAAAGGATTTATTTCTGTTTGTTTATAAAATAGCACTCCAATCTTTTAAACTTCAGTAAATCATCTTGAAAGCGAAAAAATGCATTCAGATTACTGAAGTCCTGTTATCTGCTTGAAGCACGCGGTCAACATTTAGTACTGGTTTATCTACGGTGGAATTTAAATTTTTGTATTGATTCATACTAAATAGATCATTTTGAATAATTTCAAGTTTGAAAAAGCTATTATTGCCGTGCCACAAACAAAATTGCTGGATTTCACATACCAACTTTCAAATTATTAATTTGCTAAGCACGAATTGAATAGCGCTAATCTAGTATCAACTATAACATCACACGCCAAACGTGGTGTAAGGTGAAACTCCACATTTATTCCTCAAATGAAAAAAACGACAAGAATCGGCCGAAAAACTGTCAGACGTGAATTCCTTTTTGTATGCGAAGAAAACAAGACCATGGAACTGTGAACTGGAAATACCTTTGATTTATTTAGTATGCGTAATATCTATACAGGTAAATGTTTTCAAGACGGCGTGAGTGGAGTTTTTTATAGCATAGCAGTTGTTAGTGGCTTAGTAGCTTTTTGGGGGGCGTTATATTTCCAAGGCTAGCGTTATATGCACTAATATTTTGTGTTTGGCAAGAATAAAGGCGTTTTTTATGTATTTGTTCATTCGATTGTTGCGGCTCAACAAATTGGTCGTGCTAATAGAAATAATAATTGTGTTCCCAAATGTTATTTTTGAATGCTGATTTATTACAATTTTTACATGACTAAACAAAAAATACCCGGATAAAGTTTCTACCAACAGCCAAATAGAAAACGTTTCATATATATAATTTATTTCAAGGCAGATGCACTTGTTGCTTCACAAATAACATTATAGCCACGGGCATTACACGCCTGGAAACCAAAGCCTCTTTTGTCTGCGTAAACTCCAAACACTCCACAAGTCAAAAAGTTCCCATCGGCTACTAGCCCTATGTCATCCCTAAAAGGTAATGAATCAGAAAGGCTGGCATTGCTTCTATCCCAAACAAACTGGCGTGAAGTTCGTGCATCCCTAGCAGCAACCCAGTGCGCTATACAATTTATTAAACGATTTTTGTTTAAAAAAAGTTAAATACACAACTACATCGACTAAAGCCTGTTCTAACTTACTGCCATGAAAATATGATCCCTTGATTCCCCCTAAGCCATCGTTATGTTCAGCATTCATCAGCACATCTAGCTCAGCCTGGTTTTCAACGGACGCAATATTCATTTGAATACTCTGACAATATGCTTTTGCATCGGCCCAGCTCTGACAATATTTTTGTTAGAATTCAACAATGCATTTAAAATACTCAAAAGTTGTGTTTAGATATTTCAAGCTTACGTCTTCATTTAACGCCGTAAAATAGGCTTTTGTTGGCGTTCCTCCAATGTAAACTAAATCACGTGTTTCTGAAAAATTGATTGAAAAGTTGAAATGGATTTTCAAGCGCTGCTTTTGGGTTTGAAAAAAACGTGGGATAATAATTTTGCTTACTATTCTGTCTGGGTGCAATGACGGTCAATTCTTCTGGAATGATGCTTTTTGCCCAGCCCATGTGAACAATGGACGAAGATAGAACTGCGCACACTAATAGTAAACGGTACATGATGAATGCTTCTCGTTTGATTATTACGATTGTACAAATTCTGGGATTTATTCGACAAACTGCTAAGTTTTCAGTTCCAAGACTAACTGAAGAAACCAATAAAAATTATGGCTTTATATACCAGATTTATGAGCAGGACATTAACGTGGGATTATCAAATTGACGTAGCATTAACGTTAGCAACTCCAAAAGTGGTGATAATGTTGCATAATATATGCTTTGGGGAAAGTACTCCAGAACCTTTTCTTTAGCATGTATCTTTGACAAGGTTATTGGAATCTAAAGAAAAATGACGCAACAAGTAAGGTCGGGAGAATAATGCAGAATACTTATATAAAACATAACTGATTAAATATATAGTGCCATTGTTTGGTGAAGTGGAGTTGATGCAATAAGCTTTGGTTTGTTTGAAGTGTCTAGTGTCAGCTTGATTTATCTCACGTACACTGCCGTAAATATGATTATCCAGTGATAAATGCAGTTATTTCCATTCATATAGTTGAGATCGGTCATCTAACTTGCATTGTGCTCATTCCACTTCCATTTTTATTTCAAAATGCATTAACGTGGTCAGATAAATTTTCAAGTGCTGCCATTGATTGTCTTGTATAATATTGCAGGGCAATACTATACTACTGTTTAAGCATTAAAGATATTATTAACGTGGACAATTTGTAAACTGATTGTGTATTTTTGTACAGACAGATTACCATCAATCAACATATTATCACTTTGCAAGATGTCAACGGCATTTGAGTGGATTTTACACCGCTTGTATTCTTCAAAGTGCGCGCGTACCTGTTATTGTCTTTCAGATATTCCATCAATGCTATAGTTATTGTACAAGTATTTTTCTTATGAGTATAACGATTTCTGTATTATATTTCACTATGTAATCTTTTTAAGTTTGTTTGAATCAAACTCGTCGGCAGATATACGTCGTATGATAAACAATACGAAATCAAAATATAAAATTATTTTCATTTATTGTTATTGATTGTTGCACCTAAATAATCAAATGTCGTAAAGGAAACGGGACTTCCGGTCACAAAAAAAGATTATGTACCTCATATTTTTATAGTCTATTACCATTTAATAAATTGCAACAATGTAATTACCTCATCATGCAAATTTGGCACCTTTTTGTCTGGTATCAGCTCAGGAAGCTATATATTGCAAAAACATACGCGGAATTCTCATGCCCATTGTGTGGTACAAAAGCTAAACAAATGATAAACTTTTATTTTTGAACCATCGTACCTTATAATCTTTTTTAATGGCAAGTAATAAAACATATTATAAAAATGGTGGTATGACAAACTGAGACTTGTACAAATTCCGACTCCGGATTATATTTGCTTAATCCCTAGGAATTATTAATCTTCTCGACCAAACAATGGAGTTACTTCTGCCGACTAAAAATTTGCTCTTAAAGTACCTAACAAAACTAAAATTTCATTTCTTATACCATGTGCATATAGTGATCGTCAATGGTGAGATGCCTATGCATCAAAAATGCAGATTCGTATTGACTAAAAGTAACTTATTTGATGATACTGGTTTTATTAGATGCAAATTACATTTTGGAATAAAATATGAGTTTGTCACTGATGCTATTATAGACTATTTTTGTATAGTCTGGAGTATTTTTTCACAAATTTTATATGTAGTAAGCATTGAAGCACACCAAACAGAGATCCTGGAAGTTCCAGGCTGGAACTAACTTAGGAGGCTCTACCGGAAGATTTAGATGCTACAAAAAGTGATTTGATTTGTGCTAGCCCATCACGTTCAAAAAGTACATAAAAGTAGTTTAGACAATTTTATTAGCAAGCAGCAATGTTCCGACTTTAGATTGTTTAGAGCAATACTTCTAATAACAATAATGACCAGCACAAATATAATTAGCGTCGACACTTTGTACCCATTGTGAATTTTTGAACTGACTGATTACAATGCTAATAAAATGCCAACAACATTTGAATGGGTTTTACACCATTTGTATTTTTCACAGTGCAAGCACACCTAACTTTGTCTTATATAGGTTAATCTGCTTAGGATAGACGATTATTTATATTGCGTATGTCATTTCTTTAAGATTATATTTTACTATGAAATCTTTCAGTATGCTTTGAGTAAAATAGCTACTCCGTTAATACACATGCTAAAATGAAAAATAAGAAATCAAAATGTAAAATTACTTTCATTTTTTGTTATTGATTGTTGCACACAAAATTTTGTATCGTAAATATCCAGAGTTCTTTTTAATAAAAACAAATTGCAACAAAGAAATTATCTCATGATGCAAATTTTGCTACTATACTTCTGGTACAAAGCTAGCGTCAGAATTCAATTTACCCAGGCAAATTTTGCAAAAAACATCGGCATAATTTTCAGGTTCGAATGTTGGTATAAAATCTGGATAAATCATAAATTTTTAACACTAACAAAAAGGAATTCAAACCATCTTACTTTATAACCTTACTCAATAAGAAATAATAAAATATACTACGAATCGCACGGATATAAATATTTTATGTAAATAAAGCACATTTTCCATTTGGTATTTTACGACACATTTTGTTTTGTCTTCTATATATGATGTTATATAGAAGACAAAATAAAATGTGTCGTAACATTTTATACGATCCAAGGCAAACACTAAACTTATCTGTCGATATAGATTTTCAACGTCAATTAAGCTTTTAAAGTACTGGCGTCTAGGCGCGACAAGTCGCAGGAATGAAGAAGTATGTATTACCAGAAATTTTGTTAACATTGTTAACAAGTTATCTGTTCTTAATAATTCAGTCATAATAAATGTCAGTAATAATAAAGTGGATAATGAGATTGACGTGGCATTAACGTTTGCAACTCTGAAAAGTTCTAATATTATTGCGCAATATTAACTTTGGGGAAAATATTCCAGAATAATTTCTTTCGTTTTCATATTTGCAAGGTTCTTGAGAGGGAAATCAACCAGGCTTGGAGAGCAGTGCGTGAAATATATATGCACTTTCATTGTTTGTTGAAGTGGTTTTGTAATTAGTGATGGCAAAAATCAGAAATTCATCGTGATTAATCGCGATTATTCCGATTTTTGTGCATAGGTTTTGAGCGTGAACGTTTTATACAAAAATCGAATCGAAAATAGCAATTAATCGCGATTTCTATAAAACGCGATTTTATGGCAAACATAGCATTTAAAGTTGCTTAAATTGGATGCAAGTAACCTATTTTCACAGAAAATTACACCAATTGATTTAGCCACATGCTTAATGTTTTTACTTTTCTCAGGTTTTGTAGTTGCTATATGTAGCAGTGTGAATAAATTTTAAGGTAACCTGATTGATTTAAGGAAAATTTTTGAGAAAGTAAAAATCGGATAGATTTTTTCGATTTCTAAACCTTTTAAGCACTTATCAAATCGGATTTCCGATTATCTAAACGATTTTAGCAAAAATCGGATCGGAAATCGTTTTGGAATCGCGAATAATCGTTTGCCAGCACTATTTGTAAAACAAAGCTTTTTCTTTTGCAAAAGACTTTTTTATAATTGTGATGACAACCGGGTTGTCTCCAATGCTTATTTAAAAGGTAAAAATGAATTTTTCATTGACAAGTGCATCAGTTTTCATTTGTAAACGTATACAGGTAAGATCGGGCATCTCAATTTTTGAAACACATTAGCGTATTCTATTTACCAGATAAGACATTGCTAAGAACCGTTATTGATTGACATGTATAATTTTTATGACAATATTATAGTATTCTTAAACATTGGTAATTTTATTAACGTAGACATGTTGAAACTTTCAGATATTATAGTTTGTCTTCTGGTTAATTTTTAAACACACTGTTTATCAACAGTCAAAAACATCAGTTTTGCATCATTTCACCTACATTAATGAATTTTAATTTGCGCGTATTCAAGTCAGTAGTATGAGTAAAGAAATGCAACAAGCATGATATCGCAAAAACATTCAAACGAGTTCTACATTACTTTGTTTAACTTTCTCCGAATTATTACACAAGGCGCAGTAAAAAATTCAAAACATTTAGAAGTTTGCTAAGGCAACTTCTAAAACACTGAATGAATTAAACGTTTCAAAAAGAATGAAATGAGCCTACTCAAAAACCAATATAAAATGACTGGTGATATTCTAACAGTTTTCTTTATTTACGGCGTTGTGGTTACTACTAGATTTCTTGTGAAAACATTTTTGTCTGATGGGAAAGATAAACATGGAATATAATACAATTATGTGTTTTAACAGCAACCACAGCAAAACTTGTGTTGAAGTTGAACATAGCAATTCTTCGTGTTGTGTAATTTTAAAAAAAGTCGTGCAAAAGGTTTTTCTATAATTTGATTTTTTAAACTTTGTCGGCACCAGGCTGTTATTCTTATGTATTTTTATTACTGTTTTATTTATATTTTTGCATGACTAAAGATTCACAGAATTTTATATTTCAATTTAACGAAAGTGGGCAAGTTTTTGAATACAAAATTTATTTAGATCTAACCTTTGCCTCACAGATGATATTAAAGTCTCGGGCATCACACGCCAGGAAAACAAAGCCTCTCCTCGCTGCGTAAACATCAAACACTCAACAGGTGGAAAAAGTTTCATCCGGAATTAGCAAGAAATCATCTGGTAGCAGCAAGGTCTCTGGAACACCGGGAATCCAATATACTTAGCATTCAATAAACACAAATGTCAACAACAAAATAGGCAGCGCAGCAGTTATATTTAATAACGCATATTTTTAACTTACTTCCGTGCAAAAAGCGTCCACTGGTGGCATTGTTATATGGAACGTTCATCAGGACGTCTAGTTCAGTTTGGTTCTCAACGGATGCCAGGTGTAATTGAATATTCTCGCAAAATGACTTTGCATCGGTGAAGTTCTGAAAATATTTTGTTTTACAGGGTTATATACAATAAGCATATTATCATTTAGTTTTTACTAGTACTTATTTACATACTTACCCCTTGATTTAACCCTGCAAAACAAGTTTTGTCTGGGTTTCTCCGATGACTACCACAGGAAATGTATTTTGAAAAGTAAGTTCGGTTTTAAGGAAACACGTAGTTTTAAAGTAGAAAAGTTTAAAATTTGTGCGTCGTACTGGTTGAAATGCTGGAAATTTCGTAGGAACCAATGGTTTTTGCCCAGCCACCATATAGTGTAAAAATTGCACATAGATACAAAAGCTGATGCATGATATTGTGTATTTCTATTGAAAACTATAATTTAAAACTTTTAATTTGATTTGTGAAGAAACTGTTCGGTTTTCAGTTCCTAGACTAACTCAAGACAAAAACGAATTATGGCTTTTTATAATCGATTTGAACATCGAATATGTGCAAACGAATTAACGTGGGATTGACGTAGCATTAACGTTAACAAATTTAAAAATGGAGATAATGATGCACTAAGTATACTTGCATATTTTCCAGGGTTATTGGGACGACCAAACACATGACGCCATAAACAAGGCTGGCGTAGTAATCAGCACCTAAGTGAGAAATATCCCGGCCCGGGCAAAAAAATTTGAATTCAGAAATCTCAAATCATTCAAAAAGTGGGATTCCTTTTGCGAAAGAAAATGTTTAGGGTTTTTACAAATCTAATCTAAAGCTTTAAGAACAAAACCGAATAAAATTGAATAGAAGTTTTAGATTTTTATGAATATGCAGATAAGGTCATTTTCAAAAACTTAATTTATGCAATTGCAATTATTATGATTACATCCTAAAAGTAAATAGTTAGGTTGTGAGGATTTCCGTAACTTTGAATTCGGTGTTTCACCCAAAAATGCATGAGAACTGCCCATTAATTAAATTAATCAACCAAGAAACTGCAAGCATTCTGTGCCTTGCTTGGCAGAATGGAATCTGGTGGCAACATATACCAGCATATTCACATGACGCATGACGTTCACAGCATTTTTCCAGATTTATTCCGAATTGTGGCTGACAATTCGTTAATGTGGAAGCGACAAATATTGGTGGGCTTCTACAGAAACCGTCTGTTTTCTTTTTACTATATAGTTTGCGTGGGGAAAGTCACATGTTCAGGGAATAATTCTGAAGCAGAATTTTCCTCTAAAATCACTGAAATTTCCCAGAAAAAACTTTTAAATATAAACATAATTTAGACACAAGTTGAATCAATGAATGAGTACTGTGCAAATCCTGATTATTACGCATAACGCATTTACGTGCATCTTTTTAAGCAACGTGTTTTCAATGCACAAATTAATTTAAACATGTCAATTCTATATATTTTTTCTCTCTTCTATTCAAAATATTTGTTCGTGATTCGATATTAGATAACGTCTTTTAGATTTGTGTTTTGCACAGGTAAAAAAACATGAGACAAAAAAGTAACAAATATTAAAACAAATAGTAAACGTGTTTAAGAGATTCGATTTCAAATAGGCCATAATAGGTTTCCCCATCACAAATGTCTCTCGTGTTCTTCGTGGGTTTACTACGTCGAAGCCAACAATGACTTCACCTGGAAACTTATAACTGCAGATTAGACTTGCTACTGTATGTTTACAATTCAATACAATAATAAGTTTCATAGATATCCATACAAGTGGCTTTGAATACAATACTAAAATGATTATTATAGGAACCCATCGTTCTTAGTTTAGGATTTTACAGAATCAGTGAATTATTATATAAAACGTAAAAGTTTAAACTTTGAAAACGCAGCTTTGAAAGAAAAATATGTGCTGCAGTTTTTACATTGTAAAATATATACTAACTTGTAAAACTTGACGCGATTGAGAATTACCTTTTTTAAAAACACCGTAGAATAATTTAGAAAACTCATTTGTTTTTTACCAACGGTTGTGATAAGAATTTTTAGGGTGACCGACGTGAGCTGCCAAAATGTCCATTATTGCAAAGGATGCCGAATAATAGTATCCGATGCCATAGGTTGAAAATTCTGTGACAGTTCATAATTTTAGTTTATTAGTCTATCTGTCTGTAGACTTTATTTTTAAACCTGGCTAAATGGGGTCCAACTAACACTAAATGGGGTCTACAGTCTACACAAGGCTAAATGGGGTTTAAAGTGGGCTAAATGAAGTCTTAACCAGGCTAAATTGGATCTTAACACCTCAAATGGGCTATGCTTTTCTAATACATCAAGGATTATATTCATATTATATTATAATATATATTATTATATATATATTTGGCAGCGAGCATTTATAATGGTTTACCATGGATGTGTAAATACATTAAGTAGCAATTGCTAAAACGAATTTTTAGACACCTTATTGAAAGTTAGGTCTGACAATAACTTGAGTGCTCAGTCTAGAAACTATCTTACTCTACGATGTTGAAATTGTCACATTTAACAGTGCAGACATGCAAACAATGTTGACGATGGATCATGAGTTTCGAGTTTTTTCTTCTCTTTTTGCCATTATTTGGCGTATATGGATTCTTCTGAATAATAAATAAACCTGCAAAACAGAATATAGGAAACTTGCGACCCCACATGTTTGTTCGTTTAATACCCCACATACCAAGTAGTTTTAAAATGCTAGAACTCTTGCACTTTTTTGGCTTTGACGGCCAAACGGTTATGCATTTTGAAAAACTAACACCAGAATCGTTAATTTGATCAAAAGCTGACCCAAAATCATGTGTCGCTAGCTATACGTCACTTGTAAAAGTTTTGAAATAATCGTGACCTTTGACCTTAGAATTGACCTTTTAGAATCATCTTCAGATAAGTTTGAATTATGGTGCTTTTAAAGTGTTTCCAAAAAGCATTCTTCAAAATTCTTGAAAAATGCGGCTTCTGGAGCCGTTCAAACATAAAAACGGCCATAACGGCCCCACAATTTTGAATTTTGAAAATTTGACGTTGGTTTCGTTAATTTGGTCAAAAATCGATCAATAATCATGTGCCACATGCTATAGGTCAATTGGGAAAGTTTAGAAATCGTCGTGACCTTTTGACCTTAAAGCTGACCTTTGGTGCTCATCTTCAAACTCAACCGAGCGAGGATGCTTCTGAACAATATGCAAAAAGAATTTTTCAAAAAGATTGAAAAATGCGGCTTCTAGAGCATCTACGAACAGACGGACGGACAGAAGGACCAGACAAAACTAATAACTTGCTTCAAGGTCGCAAGTTAATAAATAAACCTGACAAACAGGATATAAGAAACTTGCGACCCCACATGTTTGTTCGTTTGATACCCCACATGCCATGTTTTATTAAAATGCTTGAACTCTTGCACTTTTTTGCCTTTAACGGTCAAACGGTTATGCACTTTAAAAAATTGACATCAGAATCGTTAATTTGATCAAGAAATGCTCTAACACCATTTGCCGCATGCTATAGGCCATTTGGTAAAAATTTGAAATCGTCGTGACCTTTGACCTTAGAGTTGACCTTTTAGAATCATCTTCAGAATACATTAATTAAGCCATATAAAAACAATTGGAAATTGCCAGATCCCTGTTTCTCAGTTTTTCGAAATGCTGATTTATTGGTAGGTTTCATTTGCTTAGGCATAATGTCCATTTTGTCCAAAATTGCAAATACATATACGACATATTTGACGAAATGCTTTAAAATGGAAAAAAGCTCCTGCTGACAGTCAATAGTGCTTTATACCATCAATTTTGCTTATGCTAAATTGTTGACTCGAAATTTAGATAACGAAATCCCGGCCCTTGTCCAACCACACCAGGTCCCGGCCCGGGCAAAGTCTTCCCTCTACGACCCTTGTCACTTAGGCTCTGGTAGTAATGCACTATATTTGCAATAAAACAGAGTATATTAGTGGTACACTTTCATTGTTTGTTGAAGTGGTTTTGCTGCAATAACCTTTTGTTTTCGTAAAGGCAATAAGAAGTCGAAGGTTTAGGGATAATGTGACCTATGTCACGTAGTCACGTACTTTTGTTGAGTAATATTGACCGTATTCAGTGGCAAATAAAAACGAATGCAGTTTCAGATATGTTTATTTAATTTGTAGTGTGCTGATTCCATTTTTGCTTCAAATTATATTGATAGGGACAGATGGAAAAAAATTAATACTTCCATTAGTTGACATTTGTAATTATATACAGTATTATAGTAGGTATACAAGCATTATAAATTTCATCTACGCAGAACGGCTTGAGCTGTCAAATATTTGATTTTGTTGAAATTGTTTCATGAATGAGAAATATGAAACTAAAAGCACGACAATCTAGCTACTTATCTCAATAAAGATTTCCTACGAATAGTGTAACCAAACGACCTAATAATTTATTTTTTCGGTGCTTTCGAATCAGTGAAAAAGCTTTGCCGTCAAACTTCACCAAATTATGTTGGTAGTATACTAATCGAAAACGGTAAAATGCGCTAAAAGAATATATAAATTCAAGTTCTGCAATCTTAATCAAGTATGCTTTCAACATATGCTATTGGATTAATATACAGTGAAAAAACTATACGCACAACTCGTCATTCTTTGACGTCAAAAAGCCGGAGTTTGTGCTCTAGTATGTTTAAAGAAGCAGAAAGATCATTTTAACTAAAGCTTTTTATATTGCTTTTGCTTTAGGCTGACCGGTATATTAAATGTTCTAACGTTTTGAAACTGACGTGGTCAGTGACCTAACATAAGCCGAAGTCCACCAGATGGATATAATGGATTAACAGGTGGATATAACCTTATGAGTACTACTCATTGAGTAGACGCATGTGCATCGAAGTTTTGGGGTCATTCGATGGATTAAAGTTATAAATAACCATTGACTTTACATACCTTATACTATAAAAATTAACTTGCCCGCAAAAAATAAAAGACTTAGGGCAGTAAGTACATCAAAATTAAGTCCCACATTCGTACTGTTGGGGCGGGAGAAACTTAGTAATTTCGCTTTAGTGTATACAAAAAGCATACATGCATTTGACAAAACTCTATATAATTCCTATTCTAGAAGGAATTTTAGAGAAATGAAGCTTGAGATCAAACATAAGGCATATTGATGCGCAAGGAATTGAAAAGGGTATCTCGAAAAAACTAAATCGTACCAGAGTATGAAAAAACCAATCCAAAGTGTTGCCATAATACCCCATCAGGAAAATTTCAAAATGGAGATTAGAAAAAAATCTGCTCAATTCATTTGAATCTTCATCGTCTAAAACTGTTCTGGAGTGTGATAAAGGTTTCTTTCTTGACAAAAATTAAGCTGATTTTTGGACAGAGCATGCATGCGCTTCAGCAGTTGGTTATGCTAAATGAAAGAATACAGATGTTCTTCAAACATTATTTTTTAATGCTGATTTCTAATTTATTACTATTGTTACATGACTAAACAATCTAAGATAGTTTTTGTATACAGCCAAGATGAAAAACTTTTCATAGATATAAACTATTTCAAAGCAGATGTACTTGTTGCCTCACAGATGACATTATAACAACGGGCATTACACGCCTGGAAACCAAAGCCTCTTCTATCTGCGTAAACTCCAAACACTCCACAAGTCAAAAAGTTTCCATCGGCAACTAGTCCTATATCGTCTCTAAAAGGCAGGTTGTCAGGTAGGCTGGCATTGCTTCTATCCCAAACAAACTGGCGTGAAGTTCGTGCATCCCTAGCGGCAACCCAGTGTGCTAAACAATTTATAAAACAGTTTTTGATAAAACAAAAATAGACAAGTGGGCAAATTAGGGCTTTAAAGTTTTTAACTTACTTCCATGAAAATATGCACCCTTGATTCCCCCTAAACCATCGTTGTGTTCAGCATTCATCAGCACATCAAGCTCATCCTGGTTTATCAACAGACGCAATATTCATTTGAATACTCTGACAATATGCTTTTGCATCGGCCCAGCTCTGAAAATATTTTTGTTAGAATTCAACAATGCATTTCAATTACTCAAAAGTTATTATAATTACTTAAAACTTACATCTTCATGTAATGCCGCAAAATAGGCTTTTGTCTGCGTTCCTCCGATGTGAACCAGAGTACGGGTTGCTGAAAAGTTAGTTGAAATTGAATTTTTAGCGCTGTTTGTGGGTTTGAATAAAAACGTGGGATAAAAATTTAGCTTACTAATCTGTCTTGGTGCAACGACGGCTATTTCTTCTGGAGTAATGCTTTTAGCCCAGCCCATGTGAAGAATGAACGAAGAAAGAATTACGCACAGGATTAATGGGCGGTACATGATGAAAGATTTTTTTGATGGGTACGATCTTACAAGCTTTTAACTTTGTTATACAAACTGCTGTAAAGGTTTCTGTTCCAAGACTAACTGAAGAAACCAATAAATATCCTGGCTTTATATACCCACAATTAAAGCTGAACACTAACGTTGGAGGTGTACGGTAGTTAGCTCAAAGGATTTAAGTTACACCGGACTCTAGTTCCACTTTTTTAGCTCCACTTTTTTTAGCTACACCCGGTCTTTACCTCCAAAAAAAATTTAGCTACAATTTTTTTACCTCCACCACTTTTAGTTCCAACAATGCATTTTTTTCAAATAAACATGAATATGATAATTTTGGACCTAAACAAGCATTATGCAAATTTCACCGTTTCTTCCTTCTTCGGGCACTTCTTGTGTGACCAACTTATTCTATTTTACTTTTCACCTTCTATCCTTCATTTCATTTTCATCCAGCAAGCACACATCACACCAGAGTTATCAACATGGCTTCAAGTAAAAATATTGAATTTGTTAACAGTTATCGGGGTAATAAGTTACTAGTATTGGAAGGTTATCAGTATTATCAGCATTCAACAAAGGGGAATTCGACCTACTTTTTGTGTCTCAAACGAAAGCTTGGGTGTTTAGCTGGTGTTACAATTTTGATAAGGAGAGTACATCATATAGTCATCATCTAGTTAAATCCCATCCCCATTTAAACCACGTTCCTAACCACGAGCGAATAACAAAGCACAAACTGATTGATTTGGCTAAGAAAATCGTAAAAGACAATTGTGAAACCCCGACAGAGCAAGTTTTAAGAAAAGTAGAAGAGGAATTAGTAGAAACAACCGAAGATGCACTAGCTATTGGAGTAGTTTCAACCTTTAAAAGAGGAGTTAGGCGGGCTAAATTGAAGGAAAGTGGTCAAGTGAGCTTACAACATTCTACAAGGATGGAATTTGAGCTTCCAGAACGACTCAAGGTGAACACACAAGGTCAACCATTTCTGTTGAAGGACATTCCGGGGGAAAACCGGACCCTTGTATTTGCCACTCAGTATATGCTGAAGGTTCGTTTCAGACTTGTTTTTCTCAAGCATGTGTGCAATTTTTATTTTGACTTATTATTTTTTGCATTTTTAATTACAGATTCTAAGAGAATCAACCGTCTGGCTCACGCAAGTCTTCACAGTTCACGCTGTCTACATGAATACTTGTATTCCCATTGTCTACTCATTACTTCCAGGAAAGGACGGTGACCTTTATGAGCAAGTAATGGATTCTATCATACTGTCAGGCACTCCTGGTGGTTTGAATCCAGAATGTATTGTAGTAGATTTTGAGCTAGGCATTATAAATTCTGTACGAAATGCATTTCCAACTGCTAGAATACATGGATGCGTATTTCATCTTAGCCAATCCATTTACAGGCGTGTGGTTGAAAAAGGTTATAAAACATTGTATGCAGAGAAAAAGTGTAGCTTTAGAACTGCTGTTAGATGCTTAACTGCATTAGCTTTTATTCCACCAAATGATGTGTTCGCTAGATACGTAGAATTAAGGGATAGGTATTCTGTAAATTCACCAGAAAGAGATATGTTAACGTACTTTTCCGACAATTATATAGGCTACTCTTGGAAAACAGTTCGGTACCCAATACAGTTTTGGAACTGTTACGATCGCTTAATGAACAGAGAGCCACGTACTACAAACAAAGTAGAAGGTTGGCATTATAAAATGAATCAGAGATTAACATACTCAGGCCAGAATGCTTATTCTTGCATAGGTAGACTCAAAGAAGAACAAGCATATTGGGAACGTCATATTCCTAGGGTTCAGGCATCGTTAGGAGAACGTCAAGCTTCAAAGTATAGAGTCTACGATGAAAGACTTATGCTAATTGCATCTAATTATAATACAACACTTGACACATTTGAGTATCTTAGCTCTGTGGGATCTTTGGTTTATAGATATTTAGACACTGGTTCTTAGTTCTAACTGCTTTGAAAATATGTTCTAGTATTAGGTTGTTTCGCATTCGCTTGTTTATGTACACGATTAAATAAAATAATATATGTATCTACGTTTTGTGTAGACTGTTTAGAATTTTAGTATGAAAACAAATATAAAATATTTAAAATACGAAAACTAGTCTGTAAAAATGAGAAAGTTGCTTAAAATTTATGTTGATTATATATTGACTGTGTGATATTCGTAATAATTATGCATAAAATAAAACAAAATACTATATAGGACAATGTAAATAAATTTGTGGTATGGATTCCTCAGTATTATTTTGCAAAATACATTTTTGGAGGTAAAGGTGGTGGAGCTAAAATACGGGTGGAACTGAAGTCCATTGGAACTTGAAAAAGTGGAACTAAAAACCAAGTGGAGCTAGGGTCCTTGTAGCAAAATGTAGGTGTAGCTAAAAAATTGGAGCTAACTACCTAGGACCACGTTGGATTATGAGATTGACGTGGCATTAACGTTAGCAACTCCGAAAAGTGATGATAATGTTGCATAATATATGCTCTGGGGAAAGTACTCCAGAATTACTACTTTACCTTGTACCTCTCTAAGGTTATTAGATCCAGCAAAAAATGACGCAACAAACAATGTCGGGAGAATAATGCAGTTTATTAATAATAAAACATAATTGATAGTGCCATTGTTTAGTGAAGTGGTTTTGACTGAAACAAGTTTTTTTGAAGTGGCTAATGTCAAGTGGAGTCATGTCACGTACACACATACAAAGATGTATATCCAGCGGCAGTTTCCATTTATACAGTTCAGATCGGTGATCTAACTTGCATTATTATTTTAAAATGTATTAATGTAGTCAGATAAATTTGAAGCACCGCTGTTGATTGACATGCAATATATCGCATGATATTACCCCATTATTGTAATAACCATTAAATTTATTATTAAGGTGAGCAATTTGTACACCCATTGTGTATTTTTCAACTGACTGGTCACCATCAATCACAAAATATTATCAGTTTGCAACATCTCAACAGCATTTGAAAGGACTTTACACCGTTCATTTATTTAAAAGTGCAAGCGTACCTGATATTGTCTTTCACATAATCCATCTATGCTATAGTTAATGTACCAGTAATTTTCTTATGAATATAACGATTTCTTGATTACATTGCACTATGTAATTTTTCAACATTGTTTGAATAAAACTCGTCGGCGGATATACATTGTATAACAAACAATAGGAAATCAAAATATAAAATTACTTTCATTTATTGTTCTTGATTGCTGCGCCTAAAAGATGCAATGTCATCATGCAAACGGGACTCGTAGTCGAAAAAAGATTATGTACCTCACTTATCCATAGTTTATTTCCATCAATTAAATTGCAACAATGCAGTTATCTCATATTGCAAATTTAGCTCATATTAGTCTGGTATAAAGTCAACTTCAGTATTCAAATTTTCCAAAAAAACACATCCGCAGAAATTCTCAGTCTCATTGTTTGGTACGAAAGCTGCATAAATCATAAACGTGTATTTTTGAACCATGGTACCACGTAACCTTTTTTCAATTACAAATAATAAAATATATTATAAAAATCTGTTTTATGTTAATTTCATTTTATTTCGAAATGAATTAACGTAGTCAGATAAATCTCAAGTGTCGTCGTTGGTTGACATGTATAACATGTAATCACAATAATTTATATTACAATATTGACCAGCAAAAATATAATTAGCGTTGACACTTTGTACACCTATTGTGAATTTTTTAACTGACTAATTACAATGTTAATGAAATGCCAACAACATTTGAATGGGTTTTACACCATTTGTATTTTTCACAGTGCAAGCACACCTATCTTTGTCTTATAGGTTCATCTGCTTCGGATAGGCGATTATTTATTTTGCGTATGTCATTTCTTTAAGATTATATTGTACTATGAAATCTTTCAGTATGCTATGAGTAAAATAGGTATTCCGCTCTTACACATGTAGCAAAGTTGAACAATACGAAATCAAAATATAAAATTGCTTTAATTTATTGTTATTGATTGTTGCCCTAAAATTTTGTATCTTAAATATCCAGAGTTATTTTTAATAAAAACAAATTGCAACAATGCAATTATTTCATAGTGCAAATTTGGCTATTGTACTTTTGGTACAAAGCTAGGGTCAGAATTCAATACGCGGAATCAGCTGAATCCTCAGCTTGGTACAAAATCTGCATGAAGCATAAACCTTTAATAATAACAAAAAGGAATTTAAACCATCTTACCTTTTAACCTTTCCCAATAAGAAGTAATAGATATACTATGAATCTCACAGTTAAAAATATTTTATATAAATAAAGCACATTTTCCAATTGCTATTTTACGACACATTTTATTTTGTCTTGTATATATGATAATCACTTTATACGATTATATGCAGGGAAACGATTTATCTGTGGTAATAGACTTTCTACGTCAATTCAGCTTTTAAAGCATTGGCGTCTAGGTGTAACAAGTTGCTTGAATCCAGAAGTATGTATTGCCAGACACTTTGTAAAATTTTGTATCTTCAATATCCTTTTTAAGAATTTTTTTTATTAAAATCAAATTGCAACAATACAATTATCTCATAATAAAAATTTGGCTATTGTGCTTCTCGAACAAAGCTAGCGTCAAATTTTGCAAAAAAGCATCCGCATAATTCTCAGCCTCGAAGTTTGGTACAAAACTTTAAAACCATAAACTTTTAATAAATAACAAAAAGAAATTTAAACCATCTTACTTTATAACCTTTCCCGATAAGAAGTAATAGAATATACTATGCATCTCACGGTTATAAATATTTTATATAAATAAAGCACATTTTTCAATTGCTATTTTACGACACATTTTATTTTGTCTTGTATATACGATGATCACTTTATACGATCCAAGGCAAACAAATAAGCCATCTGTGGTTATAGGTTTTCTACGTCGAATCGGCTTTCAAAGTATTGGCGTCTAGGTGCGACAAGTTGCAGGAATGAAGAAGTGTGTATTGTCAGAAATTTTGTTAACACTGTTATCAAGTTATTTGTTCTTAAAGATTCATGTCAATAATAATAACGTGGATAATTAAATTGACGTGGCATTAACGTTAGTAACTCCGAAAATTTCTAATATTATTGCGCAATATAAACTTTGGGGAAAGTATTCCAGCATAATTTCTTTCGTTTTAATATTTGCAAGGTTCTTGAGAGGGACAGAAAAATGGACCAGGTTGTGGGAGCAGTGCGTAAAATATATATGCACTTTCATTGTTTGTTGAAGTGGATTTGCAAAACAAAGCTTTTTTTTCTGTAAAAGACATTTTTGTAATTGTAACGGCAACCAATTGTAATGGAGTTATTTCAAATGTTGATTTATAAGGGAGGATGAATTTTGGATTAACAAGTGCAACTGTTTTCTTTTGTAAACGTATGCGGTTAACATTGGTCACCTAATTGTTGCATTCTTCTGATTGCATTCATTTTTTTATTTTGAAGCACATTAACGTATTTTGTTTAACCGATAACGCATTGTTAACAACCGTCATTGATTGACATTTCAGATATTATAATTTATTTTCTGGTCAATTTCAAAATCACTGTTTAGCAACAGTCAATAAGAATATCGTTTTTGTAACATTTCACTACACGAAGAAAATATTTAGTTTGCGCGTATTCAAAAAAGCAGAATACATTGATAAACAATTTCTTCCTTTAAAAATTCCTCTTTCTCATTAAGTTGGAACAACGAAACGTAAATGCAACGCAAAATATACCTGTATATTTACACAAGATTTACACACAGAATTCCACTTGCAACCACCCTCAAATCAATTCAGGATATGCTTTGGTAACGTTTGCAAATTACAGATAAGTAAAAGTAACTTGTATCGTTAAAGAAATGCAACAAGCATGATATCATAAAAATATTCAAATGAGTACTATATTACTTTATTTTACTTTCTGGAAATTATTACACATGGCGCAGTAAAAAACATAAAGGCTTTATAAGCTTGTTAAACCAACTTCTAAAACACTGAATAAATGAATCGTTTCAAAAAGAATCAAATAAGCCAACTCAATAACTTATATATATTGACTGGTAATTATCTAACAGTTTTCTTAATTCACGGCGTTGAGGTTACTACTAGGTTTTTGTGAAAACGTATTTATCTGAAGGCAAGCAAAAACATGGAATACAATACCATTTTGTGTTTTAGCAGCAACCAAAGCAAAGCTTGTTATGAACATAGCACTGCTATGATAGCAGTTACACGTGTTGCGTAATTTTAAAAAAAGTCGTACTCAAAGTGTTTTGAAATTTGAGTTTTTTAACGTTGCTGGCACAAGGATTTTTTTCTTATGTATTTTTATTGCTGTTTTATTGATATATTTGCATGACATAAAATTGACAGAATATTATTTCACATTAAGGAAAGTGGCCAGGTTTCAAAAGAATAAAGTTATTTAGAACTAGCCTTTGCCTCACAGATGACATTTAAGTCACGGACATCACAAGCCTGAAAACCAAACCCTCTTCTGTCTGCGTAGACTTCAAACACTCGACAAGTGGAAAACGTTTCATCCGGAATTAGCACCATACCATCTGTAAAGAGTAACGTCTCAGGAACACCGGCGATCCAATATACTAAGCATTCATTAAACACAAATGTCAACAACAAAATAGGCAGCGCAGCTGTTATATTGATACAAGCATATTTTTAACTTACTTCCGTGGAAGTAGGGTCCTTTGGTGCCATCGTTATGCGAAACATTCATTAGCACGTCTAGTTCTTCTTGAGTTTCAACGGACGCCAAATTCAATTGAATATTCTGATAAAATGATTTTGCTTCGGAGAAGTTCTGAAAATATATAAGTTTCGGTTTTAAAAGCATATCCAATTTTTACAAGTAATGATTTAAAAATTTACCCCTTGATTTAACCCTGCAAAAAAGTTTTCTTCTGGGTTTCTCCGATGACTACCACAGGAAATGTTTCTGAAAAAATAGGTTAGGTATTAAGGCGACACACGTAGTTTTAAAGTAAAAAAGTTTAAAATTTTGTTTAGTACTTGCTGATGTGCTGCTACTCTGGTACGAGCCAATGCTTTTTGCCCAGCCACCATGCAGTGTAAGAATTACACACAAATACAACAGCCGATACATGATGATGCGTTTTGTGTTGAAGACTATAAATTTATATTTTTTATGATTTATATAAGAACTGTTAGGTTTTCCGTTCCAAGACTAACTGAAGAAACTAAAAGCGATCATGGGCTTTTATACTGGAATTGAATACCGATCGAGAGCAACTATATTAACGTGGGATTGACGTAGCATTAACGTTAGCATTTTCAGAAGTAGAGATAACATACATGCACATTTGTAGACATATACTTGCATCTTTGCAAATGTTACCCAAAACTGACGTAATTTGCATGGCTTGCAGAGTAATGCACTATTATTACAGTAAAGCACAACATTATAATATATCGTTTTATTGTTTGTTGAAGTGGTATTGTTGCAATAAGCTTTATTGTAAAGGCATTAATAAGTCAAGGGTTAAAGGATAATGTGATTCCAGTCACGTACTTTTGCTCAATGAAACTGACCTGATTCTGTGGATACATGATTGTACAGGGACAAGTACAAAAATTTCCATTAATTAACATAGGTAGTTTTAGGTCGGTAATTTGAATTGTGTTAATTCCATTTACATATATTTTTGTCCTAACTGTCTCTAGTCGGACAAAACCGATAACCGATTTAAAGCTTTTTACCTAAGGTGGATAAACATTGCGCATGTAAAATCAAAAAGCAGCTGAACTATGATACAGCAACGTGGCGGGATGTATATACATGTAACATGGAAATAACATGTAAAAATTATTTTTTGCATGTTAAAAATATTTGGAATTTTTACATGGGCAATGTAAATTATGGAAAAATTCCTGAAAATTTTGATTTTTTTTGAAAAATGAAACTCATTGTTTGAGTTTTAGGCTTTTAACATGTTTTTGAACTCTTTTAAACCGTTTTGTTTGCTTTTAAATTAATTAAAATTGTCTTCTGAATCCCCATAATAGATGTAAATATGGTGATATGTCTTCTTTGGTTGTCCTTTAACATTTGTCCATGTTATTTCCATATGTCCCTGTATTTATACATTTTTACACGTAAAAATGGACAAAATCTTTTATACATGTAGATAAAGCCACCCTGTGATACAGTAAATATTTTAGCTGTTGAAACACAACACAGCTAGCTGTACAGATAACGTTGTCCACACAATAAAGACGCATTACTAAAACAATACCAATTGTACTTTATTTCTTGGAATTATACAGAATTTATTACCTGTCCATTAAAAAAATCACCGGCGATGTATAATATAAATATCCGTCTTGACTGAGTTGGTTGTCCCTGAGTAAACAATTTTCAATATTTTTTTAAAGATTCAGTATGAAAGTACGTAATGTGGAACCTCTTGTTGAATTAGCGAGCTAGGAAATGAAGCAAGAATAACGTTAGGCAGAGGATCAGCATTTTAAAAATTTAAACGCTCGTATTAGCAACGTGTTTGCTTTTCCAGCAGCAAGCAACTAATCCAGAAAATATTGATAAAAACTACGAGCCGCGATTGACAGTCATAAAAGCATAAATTGGTGTAAAGGTTTGACTACTGTTTGTTTATAAAGTAGTGCCCAAACTTTTTAAACCAGACTTTAGTAAATCATCCAGAAAAAAGGAAAGTGCACTCAGACAATTTTAGTCTTGCAATATGAATAAACCACGCGATCAACACTTAGTATTGGTTTATCTACGGTGTAATTATATTCCTGTAATGGTTCATAGAAAAAAAATTATTCATGTGTCCTAAAATACCTCTGATTTTTTTGTGTACAATTTATCTTCTCTTTTAAATAAATAATTCTTCTAAATTACGAAAACCAAAATTTTGACCGTTAGCTGCATGTTTGGATTACTGAAAACTTTGCATAAACGTATCGTTTTTGAGCTGATTTTAGCGTGCGGAAAAATGACCTAACTTAAAATGA
The DNA here is from genome assembly GCA_029691765.1 of Entomobrya proxima. NCBI lineage: Eukaryota > Metazoa > Arthropoda > Collembola > Entomobryomorpha > Entomobryidae > Entomobrya > Entomobrya proxima. The sequence goes on along the minus strand of CM056171.1, from coordinate 51,947,715 downwards.
GTAGAACCATTTTAACATTTTCTTTACACTCAGCGTATGTACTGGCCAGGTAGCTTTTATAGTAGAAACTTTTTACGAATCAACTTGCACCGGAGTATATGAGCAATAAAATTTTATTTTTGGACAACATTCAAAAGCGTTTTTTATGTTTTTGGTCAGAAAATGGATGCGCTTCAGCAATTGGTCGTGCAAATTGATATAGTAAATGCAGATGAATATTTGTTCTTTTTCAATGCAGATTTATTACTATTTTTACATGGCTAAGCAATAACAGAAAGTTTTTGCAAACAATCAAAATGGAATTTTTCAAAGATTTAATTTAACGCAGATGTACTTGTTGCTTCACAGATGACATTATAGCCACGGGCATTACACGCCTGGAAGCCAAAGCCTCTTCTATCTGCGAAAACTCCAAACACTCCGCAAGTCAAAAAGTTTCCATCGGCTACTAGTCCTATGTCATCCCTAAAAGGCAATGTGTCAGAAAGGCTGGCATTGCTTCTATCCCAAACAAACTGGCGTGAAGTTCGTGCATCCCTAGCAGCAACCCAGTGCGCTATATACAATTTATAAAACGATTTTCGGTTAAAAAAAGTTAAATAAAAAATTGTACAGAATAAGGCTTTAATGTTTTTAACTTACTTCCATGAAAATATGATCCCTTGATTCCCCCTAAGCCATCGTTGTGTTCAGCATTCATCAGCACATCTAACTCAGCCTGGTTTTCAACGGACGCAATATTCATTTGAATACTCTGACAATATGCTTTTGCGTCGGCCCAGCTCTGAAGATTTTTTTGTTAAAATTCAACAATACATTTCAATTACTCAAATGTTACATCTAATATTTGAAGCTTACGTCTTCATTCAATGCCGTAAAGTAGGCTTTTGTCTGCGTTCCTCCAATGTAAACCAGATCACGTGTTTCTGAAAATTAAGTTGAAATTGAGTTTCAAGCGCTGTTTCTGGGTTTGAAAAATACATGGGATAAATTTTTGTTTGCTTACTATTCTGTCTTGGTGCAACGGTTATTTCTTCTGAAATGATGCTTTTTGCCCAGCCCATGTGAAAAATGGACGAAGATGCAACTACGCACAGGATAAATAGACGATACATGATGAAAGATTTTTTGTTCTATGGCTTCGAATTTAAGAGCTTTTGATCTTGTTTTACAAACTGCTGTAAAGTTTTCAGTTCCAAAACTAAGTGAGGAAACCAATAAAAAATCATGGCTTTAAATACCCGAATCATGAGCAGACCATTAACGTAAGATTATCAGATTGACGTGGCATTAACGTTAGCAACTTCAATAAATGGGGATAATATTGCATAATATGTGCTTTGGGAAAAGCACTCCAGAACTTTTTCTTTAGCATGTATCTTTGACAAGGTTATTGTAATCATCAGAAAAATGACGCAACAAGTAAGGTCGGGAGAATAATGCAGTATATTTATATTAAAACATAACTGATTATTATTATAGTACCATTGTTTGGTGAAGTGAGTTTCGAGCAATAAGCCTTTATTTTTTTGAAGTGTCTAATGTCAACTTGATTTATCTCACGTACACAGATATAATATGTTTATCCAGTGGTAAATGCAGTTATTTCCATTCATACAGTTAAGATGGGTCATCTAACCTTATGCATTATGCTCAAAATAATTGCGTTTTATTGCAAAATGTATTAACGTAGTCAGATAAACGTTCAATTGCTACCATTGATTGACATGTATAATATTGCATGGCAATACTATATAACTGTTTATGCATTAGATATATTATAAACGTGGACAATTTGTAAACTGATTGTGTATTTTTCTACAAACAGATTACCATCAATCAACAAATTATCATTTTGCAACATGTCAACAGCACTTGATTGGATTTTGCACCGTTCATATTATTCAAAGTGCAAACGTACTGACTTTGTAGTTAAGATACTTCATCAATCTTGAAGCTAATGTGCTAGCATTTTTATTGAATATACATCGTCTTCTTGATTATATTGCACCATGTAACTTTTTCTCTATTGTTGACTAAAGCTATTCGGCTGATACACATGCAATGATAAACAATAGGAAATCAAAATGCAAAATTACTTTCATTTATTGTTATTGTTATTGCAATGCCATAATGCAAACGGGACTCGCAGTCATAAAATAGATTATGTACCTCACTTATCCATAGTTTATTTTAATTAAAAAATTGCAACAAAGCAATTATTTTATAATGCATATTTTGCTCAAGTCTGTCTGGTATAAACCAGCTTCAGTATGCAAGTTTTGCAAAAAAAATATCCGCAGAAATTCTCAGGCTCATTGTCTGGTACAAAAGCTGCGTAAATCATAAACTTTTATTTTTGAACCATCGTACCTTATAACCTTTTTTCAATAACAAGTAATAAAACATATTATAAATCTCTCACGGTAATAAATATCTTAAGTAAATAAAACACTTGTTTCCCATTGTTATTTTATGACACAATGTATTTTTTCTTGTATAAAATCTGGGCTAAGGGAAACACTCCTATCGCATAACTTAATAAAATGTAAATTTTATTGAACATTAATTAAAAACAAAAAAGCTATAAATAAATAATAAATCTTTGCTTCTTTTTTCACAAAGACTTACATTTAATCAACTTTTATACTATTTCCGTTCATATCGCTTTTATCAACTAGCTTTTTGTCTCGTACATTGCGTTTCCTTCGGCCAGCCTTGATCACAGAGTCATAAAACAACTTTCCGAAAAGGATAATAAAACTGCCATAAACTACGCTGAACACTTGAATGCTCACGGGATAGCGAATGCAGTCTTGACCAGTTTCTATATCAAAACAAAACAAAAAACAGATAAGTAAACATGCATTATATATTTTATTACCACAGCAAAACTTATTATTGCTATATATTTTATCAGATGAGTACATGAACTTACTCTGCCAATACATTGTCAGCACGTTGATGAAAAAGCCGATTAGCATTTGTGCAAGCTGCAGGGTTGTAATGACGTTGGCTATAAGAGTCGGGATGTGAAACTTGAGCGCCTAAAATAAAATTTAAAACCGAATTTCAGTAAAGTTATAACAATAGATATATCGTCAACAAACGCGTTTTCTTTTATAAACTTTTGAAAATAAATGAACTAATTTGACAAAAATTCAAGTTTGTCATATGGGATGCCACTATAGAGAGACTCTACCTTAAATGCAAAATACGGGTACATAAAAGAATGCACTCCATAATTTAGCACCGTATACCACCTGGCAATCGGTTCCACTAGCGGAGCTATAACAAAAATCCAAAATAATAATTATTCAAATTTTCTATTTTTTTAAACGGCGTTAAAATTTTACAATTTTTTTCTTACCTAAAACCCAGCAAACTGTCATAGTAATCAAATGATGATACCACTGCAAAAAGATCAACGGCCTTTTCCTCAACACAATAAACACCGTATCCCCCAACTCCCAAAATTTACTCAGAATAAACATCAGCGTCCAAAACGCAGCTGGAATATTGCCATCCTTTTTGTGACAAACACTTCTATAAAATCCATCCTCCATACTTAACGTCCTCCAAAATCCAGGAAAACATCTAATCAGCCCAAAAATGGAAAATAGGCCAAGACTAAGGTTCCAAAGGAATAGGGGCCATTTCAGCTCATACGCGGGTCTATCCCGCATCCATCTCTGAAGTCCGAAAATTACTGCGATGTAAATTGCTCCAGCGTAAAATGCATAGTACCACTTGCTCACTGCGACGTCATACCACCAAAATAAGTCAGCTTCTTCGAAACCAAATGTGTGGATTGTGTAGGGGTCTTGGGTATACTCCCAGCCAAAGGGCTGTTTGCTCACAACAGTTTCAACGTATTCACGTGTAGGCATTTTGAAAAAAATATTTTAAGAGTCGCTTTTTCACAAAATTTGCAAAAATTTGAGCACTTGAAAAAATATGAATTATTTGCACGCCACTAAACTTAATTTCCAACTTTACTATTATTTCCTCCCGAAATATATTCCGCACCCAATCCATCCAAATGTTTCCACTTGAATGGTCTATGTCTTCCTCTGAGACACATTCTATCTTCTAGATAGTCCACCAGACGCTATCGAGTTCAAGGCAAGAATGCACTATTTTTCAGACTGTGTATTATGTAATAGGCTATGTCAGTATTTAGGTACGTTGCACAGTTTGAACAATAATAACGTTTACTTTTATCAACAATTTTATTGTCTTTGTTGCTATTGCACTGCTGCTGCCGCAATGATAATGTGTTATGTGTACTTTATATTGTCTGCCGTGCACTCAAAATTAGGTAATAATTTTTTTACCCTTAACCCTATTGCCTTTGTTGCAAAATTGTAAGCTGATTGTTGTGCGGTATGCAAATCGTGCAAGTGTCGTTTCCTACCTGATACTGCAGTAGAAGTAGGAACCATTGACATTAAAATGCGCTGCTGGGATGAGCCATTAGGGTGAATAGACAGGTAGCCCAGTTTTGAGTAGTAAGGCATTCCTGCCATTTTATATAGATATATTTCCTATTCATTAGCATCTTAGATAGATAGTGAGATTGAAAGAAAAAGGGTAGATTCAATTGTTGCATTTTTGTAAAAAATCATCTTTAGGAGCGTACGCACCACACAGCACGACCTTGACTCTTTAAGGGATGCTAGCAATAGCAAGCTTCATTTCTTGGCAGTTGGCATACAAAACCAGTTTGGTAATAGGGGACCGCTCACGCTACACACGCAACTTGTACGCCGTAACATTTTTATTTCAGCTATAAAATATTAGTATGTTGTACGTGGGCTATGAACAAACCCACTAACATTTTTGAAAAAGGAAATTAGTCAACGGGATGCAGAAAAACTGAGAGTCAGTCAGTAGCCTTTATTCGTTCATAGAATTTACTATATAGATTCAGCATTGCTGCTGTGGTAAGTAATAAAGAGAGCGATGAATAAGATTTTTAGTGTGATAATCGAACAAGGAGAACTGCTTGTGCCTAGAATTTTTTGCGTGTAAGCTAGCATTACGGTTTTTGCTGCGGATAAAGATTGAGCTCAAAGTGAACATTTTGAATAGCAGAGAGATATATTGTTGACTTGAAAGGGGTAGTGCGAGCTATAAAGGTATAATATATATATTTGACTCGCATATAAAATGCGTACATAGCACGCACAGGGGAAATATGAGTATTCTACATGCTCTAATATATGAAAATGTTGTACATTTTTTGCATATTACTCATCAATAATAATTAGCATTTTTGTAACGTACTAAAAATGTCAAGTCAAACGAAAACTTACGGATGTGTTAGTTAGCCATTTTACTAAATGGACTGTGATTATAATTGATGTATAATGACAAATGCAGTTTTGCAATAAATTGTACATATTTGACATTTATAAATTGAGGTGTTTGCGTAATTCTAGGAAATATGTATACAGAGATGATGGTACTTTATAGCAAGTATAACGTTTTAAAATTTGTAAGTATTTTTACGTAATATATTATGGCACATAAATTGTAAAATGATGAATAAGTGAGTTTTATTTTTTTGAATTTGTCTGGATTTTGATTACAACGTAGGTAGACGAATAAAAGATTTGACATATTTATGGATACGTGATGCAGAAATGCATCATAACTGCACTGAAGCAATTTCAATGTAAACAGGCCTAATTTACAATTTATTAGTTTTAATGTACATAATAATATTTGTACTAGTTATCAAAATAATCACAATAAATAGTGTACTGACAAAATACATACTTATTTATGAATGTTAATATCTCATTGTTGCAAATTTTCGTTGTATACTTTAAGCTTTTCAAACAGAATTGGTTTTATCCATGGGTTACAAAAAACCCATTATCTACATATTTATGATTCATTTGGTTAGTATTTTTTTGTTGGATTCATAAATGCCAAAACGTGCGACTATTTATTTCCGACAACAAGAAATTGAACAGTAATGTTGTAATGGGGAAAATGTTTTGCCCAATATACTTTTTAACCCAGCACAATGTCGCCTTTAAACGCACCTATCTGACAATACTGATTGAAAACCTGTTAGGAAAAATCACACGACGCTGAGCATGAGTGAATATACGAGTACAAGCTACACATCATATAGTGCATTGCGAGGAAACTCAGGAGACTCAGAATGATGATGACAATGTGTTGTGCTGGTGCATAAAAATGCAGGCATGTGGTCTGGCGTGCAAAGCTGTTTGCAGGTAATTCATATTAGATCATTTAACAATATAGGTAAGGCTTAGTATGAGAGTATTGCTTATTTTAATGTTATGCTAAAATCTTCACAATTATGAAAAATGGAGCTGGCTTTGATGCCAAGTAAACATATATAACTGAAAGTCTCAGTCTGAAAACACTTTTTCCGTAAAACTTATTTTGGTGGGGCTTTCTGTGAAAAAATGTGAACCGTACCAACTCTTTTTGCCAGCCGAAAATCTAAATAACAAAAACGCATTTAATAATAAAGTATATATGTATTGATAAAGGAATATTCTAAGAGGCTACGTTTAGAATATGTTTTGGCAACTGTTAAAACTTTGCATCTATTTTTATATCAGATTGATGCTAAGTTCGTTTTTATTTTGGGTTACCTGGAAAATTTGTTTCAAAAATTGGTGAGCTTATGTAGTTGAGCATGCGCGTGCACGTGGTGCAGATAGAAAAATATTTAGATTTTTTTATCAAATCTGATTTCTTGGTGTTATAAAGTCAATTCAGGAAAAACTGTATTAAACTGTAGATTAATTTGTTGGGCGAGTATATAAAATATATCAACTGCAGTCACAACAGTAATATTGTAAATGTTGCATGCATAGAATAGCCACAATATTTTCTCCTTTCTAATGAATATTTTTTATTTCTGTTTGCAGTAAGTTGTGTCAACTATACCTAGGTACATATAGATTTTATGCTACTGCATGCAAGAAATTATGCTGCAATTTTACCAACATATTATGTATGTACATATTTTACTTACATATAAAATGCGTACATAGCATGCACAGAGGAAGCACAAATATTCTGCTAGTGCTAAAATATGAAATAAATCGTACATTTTGCATATTACTCATCAATTAAAATTATAATTTTTGCAACTGACTAAAAATGTCAGATAAACAAATAATAATGAGTGCCCTGGTCATCCACTTTAGTAAATTGACTATTATACTAATTGACATTAATGATAAATGCAGTTTCGCAATAATTTGTACATGTTGGACATTTACAAGTCGGGGTGTTGATAAATTGCGTAATTCCAGGGAACATGTAAAGAAACCGTACAAAAGTGATACTTTCTAACAAATTTACGTTTTCAAAATGATTTATTGCATTATTCAGTATTCTACAAAATACATAAAAAGTTTATGAGTTTTAGAATGTCCAGAAATTGTTTGTGATTTTGGTTAAAATATCAACAGTGAATGAGCAGGTCAAAAAATGGTAGGTTGCTGGAACAAAAATGCATCATAACTGCAATGATGACGCGTCGAACTGATCTAATTTTTAATTTATAAGTTTTAATTCATACAAATGCATGAGTGGGCATTTAAGCTAATCAAAATAAATATTGTGTTGACAAAATGCAAACCTATTCAAACATACTGATACCTTAGTGAATCACACGTTTCCCAGTACATTATCAACACTGTGACACATTGCTGGCTGAAAACTGGTTTGGGCAACGCAAAGCATCAGACACTGATTGAATGCACGAGTACTAGCCACACATAATATAGTGCAATGGGAAAAAAAACTCAAGAGAATCACACAACTCATGACAATGCGTTGTGCTATTAAATGGTAATTGCACGCATGTGGTTGGCGTGTAATGCTGTTTACATTTAATTAAATATGATTAGATGTACAATTTTAATAATAATAAAAATAAGGCTAATCTTATATTATATAAACCTTGCAGTTTGCTTTGCTTCATTATCTGGTAAACTAATCAACACTGAAACCACTTATTCCGTAAAATGTTTTTTTGGTGCGGTTTTCTATAAAGGCGTGTACCATAACTTTTTCATTTTGCTAGCTAGAAAATTTAAATTACAAAAACACATCTAATATTAAAGTTTATGCGTATAAATATATTGATGTATGATTTTCAAACCACTACTTGAAATGTTGTTGTTGTTGTAATTCTGTAGGTATTGAACATTTTCGTGTGAAAATATGTTTGTCATTTTGTTGCAGTATTGGGAAAGTGTGTTTGAAAAAATTGCCAGATTTATGTAATTGAACGTGCACATGCACATTGTATGTGTACCCAAAATATCCAGTATATAAGAAAGTTTCAACTGCAAACACAAAAGTGCTAGAGGAAATATTGAAGCACACATAAAATAATTACTGCAATAATAGCCTTAATAATTTAATAGTTAGTGGATTTTCAAGCCAATTTTTATTTCTGTTTATATTACATCACGGTAAGTATTGTAAACCATAAGAATACACCAGGGCATTTTATTTATTGCTATTTTTGAATTTTGAAATGTTAATAGGTACTAGTATAGCAATGAATTCAAAACTTTGCAACATTTGCATTTTGGCCGTGTTGGTCGGAGCAATTCTTGTTTTTTGCTGTTCTGAAGCTTTTGAGTCAGTCAATACGGAAGACGAAATAAGTACAGTTTCCATCATTTTTGGAACTGCAGCCACTGATTTAGTTCTTCTAAACCTGACAGATAAAATGGTTCCAACGGTACTGTACAAACAAGCGGCCAGGAAAACAAGAAGAAGAAAACCATTCTGCACTGCTTGCTTTGCATGTCGCCGTGGGTGCATAGGACGGAGTTTGATTTGCTGTTAGATTAGCCACACAACATTAATGCTGCTGCATTGATATCAATGACATACAATAAAATGACAAACAATTGTGAATAAAAAATGCTGTTGGTACAGTGAAATTACCAGATAATCCGACATAGTATGATTTCAATTTATGAAATAGAAACTACTTAACATCAGCCATTTATGTAGGGCGTTGAAAAATTGGCAATTAGGCAAATATACCATGGTCCCCGAATCATTGCATAGAAAAGTCCGTAGCCAAATGTTTCTCTATTCATCGTTTATATGCAAGCTGTTTTAACATAAATATCAAAATGGTTATTATGTATTTGGTACTTGGAATAATAGCAAAAACTATAACAGCATGTCGAATGTGCATCATAACCAATTATTTTCATTCCTGCAATATGACAAACATTATAATAATATTGTTGTTCATATTGGATTGCCAAATGGAACACTTACTCCATTCCTAGTATTTTCTTCCTTCTTGCATGACATGATGAGCTAATAAATTTTGATTTGTTAAAATGCTGCCAACCATATGGTAAACTACTGGAATCTGACAATGTCAAAGTCAGGTTTCAATGAATAATTCTTCTGGTCGGCGTGAAATAAAAACATGATATGTAGCCTTAAAAACAGGTTTTGATGCGTGTGTGTAATCAAGTTAATTCAGAACTTTGGACAAAAGATGATTTTGTAGGATGTGTAAAAATGAAATTGGAAACCATTGACTTTGCAAAATTGTCACTGAAATAAAGTTGAATTTATAATAATTTGTAATTTGTACAAACAGGGTACAATAGAAGTTGACTGGTTCAAGGTTAAAAGGGATATACTGAGTAACTGGCTTTATAAAAAATATACTAGCTACCTTAATACTCAATCTAAGAATTCGTGTTAAAAATTTATGCATGTTGAATGAACATTTGTTTTTTATGCTATATTCCCAATTCTCGGGGAACGCTATCTAAACAAGAACCTGAAAATGCTACATACGGACTAAAACATTTTTGTCGTAGCACACCTGGAGTAATTACATCGGCAGTCCAAACACTTTTCTAATTTGATTCCAGAAATCAGCCAGGCATTGATTGGGTTCATAGTCACTAAAGTACCAAGGAGTGAAATATCGCCAAGTTTAACTCGGTAAAATGCTCATTCAGTTTAAAGTAATATTCAAACATAATCTTCTTTACAATTTTTTTGAATCCTTCAAGATAAATGGGCATAAATGAATTCAAAACTTTGAAAAGTTTCCATCCAGGTGGGTTTGGTGGCAATGCTGTTCCTTTTCTGCTGTTCTGAAGCATTAAATTTAAACTACACAGCAAGAGAATTATTAGAAGAACCAGATGTATTTTGGGTTGAACCTTTTGACTTGTCTCAGCCAAACCACACAGACTCGTTTATTCCACGAGCTTTGCACAAGCGACAAACCAGAGCAAGAAAATATAAGAAATTTTGCGGTCCTTGTGACAATCAATGTCGCCGTGACTGTTGGGCCCGCAGTTTTGTTTGCTGTTAAGTTAATTTTGTTTATCTGACAAAATGGGTATTTTCTCGGTTTAGTTGTTCTATGTATGGAACATGAAATGCTATTCACTCAAGCAATTGCGAATAAAATTTTGTTGCATGCATGCAAAATTTTATTTCATCGCTACTATATTAACTAAGCCAATGGCAACATCGAATTGACACTAAAGGACGCCGATAAAGAAATTAGCCTCAATTGATTCAATTCAATTCAATTGTTTGATTGCCTCAATATAGTAGATATTATTCCTGGGGTTAATCAGTTCGTACACATACGTAGTACCAAAAAAGCTAAACTATAAGACCTTGCAAAATTCCCTTTTTACTACACAGTTGTTCTGTCATCCGTAATGTTTCAAACAGGAAGCATAATCAATTCGATAATTTTAGTTATAATGCACGGTTACTTACATTTTGAACATTACTGTTCAGGAAAGTTTACAAAATTTCATTTCCAAATTTTAATTTGAATCTGATTGATTCAGACGGAATCAGATTATCTGATCACTGAATCCTGATAGATAAGTAGCGTGATGATGGGCCTGTTGCCTATGCCTAACGGTATAATGATGTTTCTATTAGAAAAATTGAAAAAAAGATTTTGGGCTGCTTGCTTCTGAACGATAAAAGTTTAGCATTACTACAGATGAACTACGTAAAACTGTATTAGCAAATGTGTGGCACAAAGAAAATATTTATGAAAATCAAATTTTAATTCATTTATATTGTGATGTTCCTGGATACGATTTAACACACGGCTATAAACTCAAAGTATACATATTTAGTTTAGGTACGTCTATATAACACAATGTACACAATATTTTAGCGTAATCGAATACATGAATATTTATAAAAACTTCAAAAATCTGGAAGGAAAATTCTTGTGCACGACAAGTGCACACTAAGGTTTGCATACATTTAACAGATGCATTCTCAAACTTGCGCGATAACCAAATTTTGCGTTACAGCGGGCACATGTGAACGGCTTTTCGCCTGTATGGAACACATTATGGATTTTTAGAGAATCTCTACTATAAAATCGTTTCCCGCATAGCTTACACTCGCAGCGCCTGATATTATCATGTACTTTTCTCTTGTGTATTGCCAGACCATCTGGTTGCCGAAAGGATTTATTGCACTTATCACAACTGTACAACTTTTCCTTTGAGTGCACAAGTGAATGCTTTTTCATTTCATAATTTGTAGGAAAGCAAGTACCGCAAGTTTCACATTTGTAGGGTTTTTCACCCAAGTGTTTTCTAAGATGAACTTTTTTGGCAGTGCTGGTTTTGAAGGTCTTAGCACACAGATCACATGAGTAGGGTCGATCATCAGAATGTAGTAATTTTTTATGACGTTCCAAATTGGATTTTAGGGTAAACTCTGCACCACAGGTTTGACAGCTGTATGGTTTCTCTTTGATATGCGAACGAATGTGGTAAAAGAGGAAGGTCGGAATTTGAAAACGTGCCGAACAAAACAGACATTCAAATGGCTTGTTAATGACTCCTGAAAGTTTCAAAACAAAATTAAAGAATGTGTGAAAAAGCGGAATGAAAGATCATTTTGGACATTATAAAATATTAAATTGACTACCTTGATGTCTCATGACATGGAACTTGAGAGCCTGACTCCCTTTAAATTTCCTACTGCATTGTGGACACGGATAATTTTCTTCTCCGGTGTGACTCCTCAGATGTTTTTGTAATTGACCGTTTATTCGAAATCTTTTGGAGCAAAGGTCACAGGTGAATGGTTTTTCGCCAGTATGAATTCTTTCATGTGGAACAAGACAATCCTTTGTTTGGAAACGTTTCTGACAATATTTGCACTGAAATCGTTTCTCCCTTAAGTGTACTACGCGAATGTGACGTTTTAAGTTTCCGCGTTCAGTAAACCATTTATCACAAATATTGCATTCAAACGACCCCATCTTTTTTTGCACAGAAGATTATGTACAGAACACTTGAGCTTCAAATGGTTCTAAATTCGTTGATTGACCCAGCAAATACCGGATAAAAGTTCTTCAGCATGTACTGTTTAACGACCCTGCACAAAATAAACAGAATCAAATTTGGCATTAGCACTTACATGAACATTGTTATTGCACACAGTTTTCATAAGTTGTTATAATTGCCTTACCTTTCATCTTGATACTTATTTTAAGGACAACTGTTTTCAGTTATCTATAGTTTTTTTTGAATACTTGCTATTGTGAGTCAATTACAAGTACTTTCATAATATTTTTATTTTCTTGTTTACTTCAATTTACAGGTTTTTTTCAGATATTTGCAGGAGTAAAATATTCTTACGAGTTCAAGCCACCAACACTAAAGCATTGTGTTGAAATGTACATTAAAATTCAACTGCCAGATTTTCAAAATTTTAAACTCTAACAGAATTAGAAGACGGCCCGTTGTGACGGAGAACTTGTGAAAATGTGAGCAGCGTAGAAAACTGCATGAAAAGAGAGCGGAGCGGCTGAGACGGCCAACACTTGCAAATGCTATCTTTCTAATGTTCAGTCAGTATCAGTATCCTGAGAGCATGTAACCCACGCGTTGGGCAAAACATACCAGAACACACGCAAGGGCTCTGTAGTAAAGGATCACGCGTGAGAAATTCTCATTATTTCACTTTAAAAAGAATTGGTGCTACCCGTGGATAAAAACGCATTACCCATTTTAAAATGAATTTTAGGAGAATGACAGGTTAAATTTTTACGCTAGAATTGCGACTGAGTAAAAACGAGTGAAGGTGAGCACTCAAAATTAAAAGTTTTTGGAATTTCAAAGTTTTTGCATAATCAAAACAATTTTTAGAAACAATTTCATTTTTACAATATTGGCCCAAAAAACCAAAAATGTGTATATATTTGAACAACTGGTGAATGCTAGCAGCTGTTTACGCAAAAATAGGCACATAAAACAGAACTTGAGAAAATTCGAAATTTTGAAAATTGGTCGAGCTTGCTTCAGGTCGTCGTTTACCACTCGTCACCTAGACGTCTAATTTTTTAGTACAAGATGTCAAAATGATCCTAATGAACTGTGCTAAAATGTGTTTTTTCATTTTTCTGAATTTCGATTTCTAAAAAAAGTTATGCTCGTTTTCCCATAATTTTGACACTTTTGGTCAAACCCGATTTCATCAATACTTTAGTTGGCATTTGATATGTTCAAGTAGTTACAAGGTAATCATGGTAATTACAGATAAAGCATTTCTAGAGCTTTTAAAAATGCTCAAAACCAGCACATCGAAGTACCTGGAAGAATCGCCATTTCATTCTGAACGTACGGAAGTCGGTCCAAGAAAATGTGTTGACTTGCAGATTTATGCATAACTTCCTTGTTACGAATTATTTTTGACAACGGTTTTCGGCGATAGATAGAGCATTAAACATGGTCGGTGGTCAACCTTTCAGTAAGTTCCAGAATCCAAAACTTATCAAGTTACAGCGATTTGAATCCAAAAAAATTGTAAAATTTTTGGATTTTTTCGGAAATAATTTTCTAAAAAATTACAGATGCGTGGTCACAGCGTAATATTGTCACCAATAATACCTAGTACTATGACATATTTCCCAAAAAAGTTTAAGCCACCAACTGTGCATCCTCATGGAATCACGGTTCAACAAGTCCTTTTTTGATGCTCAAAATTCGAACCTTTGTAATTCGTCACTGGGGTAACTTGAGACATTGAAACTTGGTGTGGAATATTTCCGACGTATATGTGTTTAGATTATGCAAAAACTTTGAAATTCCAAGAACTTTTAATTTTGAGTGCACACCTTCACTCGTTTTTACTCACTACATATATATTTGAAACAGCAAATCTTTTCAAATGATGTAAAATGCATACAGAAAAATGCCATGCCGGGAAAAACATTTTGCTCAGTCCACTTTTATTCCCCCGTATATTGACAACATTGCAACAAATTTTGTTTTGCGTGCTGAAAACCTGCTTGGGTAAAGCAGGCAACGAACGACGCCGAGTGAATATACAGGTACATACATAAATAGTGCACTATATAGTGAAATGGGAATAAAGTTAAAATATTCACACAGAATGCGTTGCGCTAATGATGTAAAATGCACGCATGTGTTATGGCATGCAATACTGTTTGAATTTTATTAAAATTAGATGCATCAATATAATAATAAAAAATAAGGCTTATGGCAGTTATGCTTGCGTTTTGCTATTTTTGCTTCAATACCAGGTAAACCTACCAACAATAAAGCCACTAATTCCATAATAGGTTTTTTGGTGGGTTTTGATCTTGTGTACTCAGATCAGATCTCACATAACACAAATATACTGATAAAATATGTATGTAGTCGCGCATTGTATTTTCGCACTATAAAAGAGTTTTCAGTGCAATTGAATGCAAAAAATAAGCAATGTGACTATATATCAGTTGGGTCATTAGGTCACAAATTTAAAAAACAAATTTGTGTATCAGAATCATGTGTACATAGTTCATACAGTTTGCAGGTGCAATCTCAAATTTGAACTATAACCAGATTTTGCATTACGTTGGGAACATTGAAAATATAGAACATATTTATTTTGTCTTTTTAGCGAATGTCTTTTAAAAAAGCATTGTCACACAGTTTACATGTGCACTCTGCTTTTATGTCTCGATAATGTACATTGTCGAAAAGCTTCATTACACTCATTGCATTTATACAACTTTTCATCTGAGTGCACTATTGAATGTGTTTTCATTTGTCCACTTTTTAAAAAGCAGGTGCCGCAAATCTCACATTTGTGAGGTTTTTCACCCAGGTGTTTTCTAAGATGATTCCGCATCTCACTGCGGTTTTTGAAAGTCATAGCACACAGATCACAAGAATATGGTCGATCAGTACTGTGTTCGCATGACGTTGGAAACAGTGTTTTGAGTGAAATTCCGAATTAAAACCTTTACAATTTTATGGTTTTTCTTTTCTATGCGAGCAAATGTGCTCAAAAAGTAAAGTCGTTGAATAAAAACGAGCTGAAAAAAACAGGCATTCATACGGTTTGTAAATAATTCCTGAAAATTCCAGAACAAACAAGTATTTTTTAAATGCTGCCAAAGTTTCTCAAATAAAAAAGCGAAGTAATTTGTTTACCTTGATGTCCCCCCACCTGACATTTTAGGCCATGGGAGGTTTTAAATTTCCTGCTGCATTGTGAGCACGCATAGTTTTCTTCTCATGTGTGACGTCTCAAATGCGCTTGTACTTCATATTTTCTCATACATTTACTTGCTTAATTACAAATAATGTTTTTGCATGCAACATAAAATGTTATTCATGCAAGCAAATGCAAATAAAAATTTTATTTGGTTGATATGTTGGAAGTAGTATAAAAAGGACTATACGGAATGTGTGTTTTATTTCACCGCCAATATATTTACTAAGCCAACGACAATCCAGATATACACACTTAGGTCTCTGATGGCTTAATAAGTTTTATAGCTCAATTTATTCAGAAAATTTGATTGGTAACTTATTAAAAAAATATTTATACTTTTCATTTCACCTTAGCATTTTTGCAAAACTACAGAACTTGAGCTATTTGTGTCCGCAGCTGAGATAATGTACATTTTGAAAATCTAGAATTGAAATATTTTTTCTGATGGATACACCCAGAATTAAACTTAGCAAGCTGGTGCAATATGAGTGTAATTTGAAGTTTCATTTGTACTGAACTGAAGTTTTTACATATGTAGAATTGGGTACCTGCATTTTTTGTCCGCTCGTAAGCCAATTTTGTGTGAACAATGTTTTGTGTACGCAAGCAACGCTGAATGGTTTACTGAATACGGTAGATATTATTCATGAATGCTACTTAATATATTTACATACGTAGCCCTTATTCATTTCTTCATTTCTTATGAAATTCAAAGTAGTAAGACAACAACAAAGCTAAACCATAATACGTTGACAAAGTTCCTTTATTATGGCACAGTTTTTTTGTCATTCGGAATGTTTCAAAAGTTAATAAACTTTTATTTCTAAATCATAGTTTGCACATGATTCTAGCAAAAATTGAATACTTGAAAAAGCTGACTTTCTAATTGAACTGATTTTAAAAAATGAACTTTTTCGCAAAGAATATGTTAATCAATTAGGCTTTTTTGAACAGTGCATTTTTTGCAGTTTTGAGCAAATTATGGTTTCTGGTGAACATTCTGCTGTCTGTAGTGGTATAAAAGAGACAACACGATATCATTCCATTTTTATATTATGTTGACAAATGTATAGCAAAAATTATTGTTTTGGAAATTTTTTTAAAACTACTTTAGTTTGGTAGAAATACGCATTACATTTTAAGATCTAACCAAATAACGAATTCATTCTGATTTTAAGTTTTCCTAATTTCAGCCCCAGGAATGCATTTTTGTAAACAAACCGATGACTGATGCCTCATAACCCCCCTAAACGACCTCCATATCTTTACTGGACACTTCCTGACGAACAAAATTGAAGTATTTTTTTCTGTCGTAAATGTTTTCAATGGTTTAAGAATCTTGTCCAAGCTGGTAACAAAAAATGTCTTGGGTAATATTGATGGATAAGTGGCGAACTGATAAGCCTGATGCGTAACGGTGTGTGGATTTCTTTAATGAGACGATCGAAAGTAAATTTGAGCTTGCTTCTAAACGATGAAAATTACTCACTGCTTTATAATATTATGGGTGAACTACGTGAAGTTGTATTGGCATAATTGCGACCCAAAGAAAGTTTTTATGAAAACCAAATTTCTGTTCAGTTATAATGTGATACTCTAATTTAAAATATTACACAAAACATATTTACACTTAAGTTATATGCATTTTCACTAATATCTCATTTTATTAATCTGTACACGAGTTTTTAGCGCAATTGCAAACATTCATATGATGAAAACGTCAAAAATCGGGAATAAAATTTCTTGCATGCTCACTAACTCTTGCATTTGGTTAACAGATGGATTCTTAGATTTGAGCGATGACCATATTTTACATTACAGCGAGAACATTTAAACGGTTTTTCGCCAGTATGAGACACATTATGGCTTTCTAGTATATGTCTATTATAAAATCGTTTCCCGCATAGTTTACACTCCCACGGCCTGATATTATTATGTACTTGTCTCTTATGCGTACCTAGACCACGAGGTTGCCGAAATGATTTATTGCACTTTTCACAACTGTACAATTTTTCGTTCGAATGAACAAGCGAATGGTTGTTCATTTCAGTTTTTGTACAAAAGCAAGAACCACAAGTTTCACATTTGTACGGCTTTTCACCCAAGTGTTTCCTAAGATGAACTTTTTTGGCGGTGCTGCTTTTAAAGGTCTTAGCACACAGATCACAAGAGTAGGGTCGGTCATTAGAATGCAGTGATTTTTTATGACGTTGCAAATTGCATCCCAATGTAAATTCTGCGCCACAGATATTACAGCTGTATGGTTTCTCTTTGATATGCGAACGAATGTGGTACAGGAGGTAGGTCAGAGCTTGAAAACGTCCCGAACAAAACAGACATTCAAATGGCTTGTAGACGATTCCTAAAAATTTCAAAATGAATTTAAAGTGTGTTTGAAAGGAACGGAATGAGAAGTCGTTTTGGACATTTTCATAAATTGACTACCGTGATGCCTCATGATATGATACTTGAGTCCCGAGCCGCTTTTAAACTTCCTACTGCATTTTACGCAAGGATAATTTTCTTCTCCGGTGTGACGTCTCAGATGTTTTTGTAATTGGTCCTTTGATCTAAATTTTTTTGAGCAAAGGTCACATTGGAATGGCTTGTCACTAGTATGTATCTTCTCATGCCGAATTAGATTATGTTTTGTATCGAAGCTTTTTTTACACAGTTTGCACTGAAATGGTTTCTCCTTCAAATGTACTGCACGAATGTGACGTTTTAAGTTTCCAGGTTCAGTAAACCTCTTATCGCAAATATTGCATTCAAACGAAGGCATCTCTGTTTGCACAAAATATTTTGTACAAGAAGCAAAAGTGTAATGATGGTATCCCTTGATTTTAAAATGGCTCTAAATTCGCTGATTATCTTAGCAAATACCGGATAGCGTCTGCTTTGTAAGTGGGTGTAGATTTAGTGCGGACAAACTGTCAACCGAAATAATTAAAATTTTCAATGAGAGTTAAATTTTGCTACGTTTAAGGTTCTATTACAATTACTTACATCTGTTAGTCTGACATTAGAGTTGACATATTTTTGCTGTTACTCAATTGACTCTTTTCAGGATCCGAGTTGCGTGAGTTAATTTTTCAGGAGAGCTTCAGCATAGCCTATTCCACGACCCTGCATAAAATAAATTTATTTAAATTTCGCAAACATTAACAATGTCATTGTACACAGTTTTCATCTGCTGTATTCAATTGCTTTATGTTCCAGCTTGATAGAAATTTTAAGGACAACTGTTCTGATTTACCCATAATTCCATTTCATATTTGTTATCTCAAAAAACAATCACTAAAATTCTTTTCATAATATTCTCAATTTGTTTTTTGTTTCAACTTACCTTATGTGTTTCCAGATGTTCGCAAGAATAAAATTTTGTTTTTAGTTTACGCCAGCAACACTAAAACATTGTTTTAAATTGCAGGTTAACATTAAACTGCCAAGTCTTCACAATTTCAAATTCTAACAGAATTTAGGCACTTTTCATTTCCTCCGAGAGCTTGTGCAAATGTAAACAGGTAAAAACGAAATGAATTGTGAGCTGTGCTGAGCAGCTGAGACGGCCAACATTTGCCAATGCTGTCCTTCTTATGCTCAGCATCACAATCCCAAGCAGTAGAAACCTACGCGTTTGGCAAAACATACCACAACACACTCAACAGGTGCACACGTAGTAAAGGAACAATGCATTTGAGCCATTGAGTCGCTACATATTTTACAACAACCAATTCTTGATGATACGCAGTGAAATTATAAAATAGAAGATTTTCTCATTGCTGTGGAGAACGATAGGAGTAATGCATATTGTTTAGTCTTTGCATGGACAACACTGCATTGGTGAGGCTTACCTCTTCAGATGTTTTATATCTGGTGGTGAATCAAGTAGTGATCACATTGCATCAAGGAGGCAAGTATTTTTATAGAATGCACGTAGACAATTTACTTTGTATTCAATGAGCAAGCATGTGATACTCCGTGATATACTAGACAAACCGGTTTCTTTTGGCTTGCAAAAAATACTGACTTTCCAGTTATGAGCTGAATGGACAAGATTTTGGTTGTTGTGTGCATATTTTATTGATACCCGTTTAAATGTGAATAAAATATAAAGAAACTGTACAAACGCGATAATTGAGTAATATATTTTTTATTTAAAATTTACGCTTAGAATACAAAATGAATGTGAGTATTGCACGAAACGAAACTCGTTGCAACAATAAAAATTACAGACACTGAATTTCTCCATTATAAAACTTTCTTTGGCCAAAGGAAGCAAAGTTGAAAAGTTGAAAGCCAATGTTTTCAAAAAACAACTTTATTCCCAAAGAGTATAGATAGTAGAATGATAGGGCTGCAGAGTAGAGCGATGACACAAGTTGTATGAGAATACACCGATTATTCACTCAATGATTTTGGGGAGAAGTGAGAAAGCTTAACGGAAATGTGCTCAGCTGTGCGGTGGCGTGTTTGCGAACATGTGTTCTGCTGGTGAATTGCCAAGAACAACGTCATTGTTTCTTGAATGTAAACATTCAATCCCGCCGTCCTTATTTTAAACTGCAGCAGCCGTCACAGCATTGGCTCAAGACACCGCAGCTGCCATGAGCTGATTGGCTGAAATTAATCATCATCATCATGCCATGTCATCGCATTTCTCTGCAGCCCTATCATTCTTCTATCTATATTCTTTGCTTTATTCCAAATAAGATTAAAATCCTTCCCAGAAATTGTGAGTCACAGAACCCTTCAGTTTTAGAATTAATTTTTGGAAACTCGTCATGCCCCAACTTTCCCAGTGTATGTTAAGTATACTGGGTTAGTTATGTAGAAAATGTAAAACTTGGTCGGATTTAAATTCAAATTTTTAATCATTTTTTGGCATTCGACTGAATTTTATATTTAACCTTTTCTTGATGCGATACCAATACTCTATTTATTGGATAAGGAAACTTTTGGTGTTCTTGTGTAGCAAGTAATTTTATGTAGTTTTTGACCAAGCACAAAAACAGTAATTAATTAAGTTGTTTTCTGGTTGTGCATTTTTGAAGTTTCGTGCTGAATGCAGTTCCTGGTGGGCATTCAGCTGCCTGCAGAGTTGCCGTTACACTATAGCATCCAACTCCAGTAAATTCCTATAACGTATACATTATATTTTTTTATTCCTGTAAAAACAGATTGCAAATATATAACACATTGCAAAAACTTACATAAGCGCAAAGTCCTTTTTTCTTCAATTCTTCTGAGTTCTTATCCCAAGAGTCACACTTTGGCAAGCATGTAACTGACGTTTCATTATGCTCATTTACCACCTCCGATTCTTTGCAGGGTCCTCTTTGGCGAATAAAAAAGCAATTTTTCTCTTGCTTGTCGTAAATTTGCTCTACGATGAATGAATCTCCGGTACATGAGACGAAACGTGATTTGCCTTGCTTGGCCTTTTCCGTGTTTTCACAAATACAGGTACACACTCCGTAAAGCGAATTTGTTTGTGGCACTAGTTGATAGCCATTTTTACATGGTCCTTGATAACCTGTTAAAAAACAGCTAGGCCTGTCCTCAAAATAGACCCAACGAGACCCATTTACAGATTTGGGACAGCCAGGTGAGCTGGAAGAAAAATTGTTTGCTTTCGTAGCTGTTTCGTTATATGAGTAATCTATTTTTACTCCAAGGGCACAACGGCCAGTCTGCTGTTGTAATTCAAACTTGTCAACAGTTCTGACTTTTTCGGTTGGTTTTGTAAATGTGACACGAAGAGTTACGCAGAAAACTGCGAATACCAGAAACTGGTTCATTTTGACTTGAGATTATTCTTTGAAAAATGGTATGCAATTGGTGTTTACTATGTGCTTGCTTGGACAACACTGAATGAGTGAGGCTGTTGCCCGTGACATTTTATACTTTAGCAGCATATTCCTAACATCCATTCTGATCACAAGGGCATTTAAGAATTTATGTAATATTTTGGAGTGTGCATAGGCATTTACTTTGTAGTCAATGGCCGAGCGATAGCCCGTAATATTTGCATAAACCGGTTTCTGGTCTACCAAAAAATTATCCATTTACTCTTGCTTTGGATGAAATTCTAATTTTATTCCTCTTTCCAGCTACGCTTGGTCGGTCAGTTATTTGCCTCTGTAATGATTTCTAGAATTACATATTTGCATTAAACTATACTAGTTATGTTTTTACAAAGGCTCTTTGGCAGAATAATGGTAAAGTTGCTTGACTACTTTTAAATTAATACTTCTGGAGTTTTGACTCCATGACTCATTAGAAGTCAGACGAATATTTTAATGTAAAATTTGAACGATGATACATGACGGATAAAAAATGGTATTTTCTAGACAGTGTTTACGGTATGATATTCTTGCCGGACACTTTGTGATTAGTGTTGGGGAAAATCTCTGGTATTCTACCTTCATTTTCTTGGTAAGAAATTGACAGAAAAATATGCTAACTTACGTTAATGCAACCGTGAATAGTTCAGGCGTTTAGAATTGATTTCACAAATACAATATTATAGATGCTTGTATTATATCATCGCCAATGTAGCATATTCCTAGCGTGCATGAATTATTAATTAGCAAACGTGTAGCAAACTAAGCGAGCAGGCAAACTGAAAACCCCTTTAAACAGCAGCCCATTACATTTGTAAATATTTTCCAAGCCCCACTATTGTCCTCCCAGAAAAACACTGACATAACTGAGCAAAGCAACAGTATCAATATTTTCCCTTGACGCCTTTACAAAGCCCACACAATTTGGACTTCTGTTTACTCAACGGTATATGCCCTAAACATATGCCTACCAGAAATTGAATTTTGTAAATCAAATTTTAATGTGAATTTACTGCTCTGCATACCATCATGACAAAAAAATTTTTGTGCTCGTTCTAAACTTCGTTTCAAACAAAAAAAGAGTCTATAAAAGTCAAGTGTTCAAACCGTTTTTATTAAATTAAACACTTGACTTTTATGCTTTTTTTGAAGTCAACTTTCTCACAGAAACTGTGCAGTTGTGTAGGTTCTGAATTTATCAAATATTGTGATTCTAGAAACATGTTCCCCTTTCTCTTTGAATAAAAAGTGTTAATCCAGTATACTGCGTAAATCTTCATTAATAAATGAAGTAAAGTCATGTTGGCCTAGATGGTTGGCGGAAAGGTAATTCACATAAAATCAATATCATGCAGGCAAACCCAACAGCGACCTGTTATTTTATTCTAATAATAAAACAAGCTTGGTTGACGAAGTATGATTTTCATTTCATATTTTCATAAAATGCCGAATATTAAAGCCGAATATTATGCGAGCTTGGCCGTACTTGAATAGTTTCCAAAAATACCAAATGGAATTACAAACGACATAATAATTTTTTTGTTTTCATTTCATAGTTTCATTTCATCAAGAGATCAACATCGGTACGTAAATAAAAGAAAAAAGACAGTAAAAATATAATCTCAGTTTGCTTCAGTGTTACTGAAAACACAGAAATGTTTACGAACGGATTATCCAGCAATACAACGTGCATGGATTTAGCCAGTAAATCTGCTGTTGCTTTGTTCACACCAAACAACACACTGCTTGAGGTGGTGCAAGACGAAAAGATAAACCAGATTTTGCAAGAACTTGAAACTAAAGCAGATTTAGATTGTGGCTCTTATCTTCCAATGTTTTCTGCAGAAAAGCATGGATTTGATATCACAAAATTGGACACGTTTGCATGCTTGTGTGGGAACAACTCTTCCAGTGCGACGGCATTAGTTCAACATTTGGATTTGAAAGTTTACCAAAATGCAAAATTTCTTACACAAGATTTCAAACTCTGTCAGCCTCTGATCCACCGGCTTTATCTCCGCAAATTAATTCTAAAATCACAAATGTTCAATTCAAAAAGCCTGTCATTTTGAATCCTGAACCCTCAGTGATTGATTTTAGCAGTTTATGAAGAAAAGTATGTGACTAGTACTCCACAACAAGACGGGCGTTGCATTTTTATAAACCACAAAAAGAACGCAACAAAACCTGAGCGCGAGAATTACTGCACTTGTTGGGTCAAGTTTTTGTCAACCTTTCTTTTTAATTTTCACCTGTCGTTTTATCAAAGTAAAAAATTTATTTGTGCAAATTGTGGAGATCGTCTTGTAAGCGAGGCAACTTTAAAAGACCATTTTACCAGACTACATATAAGTACAAATTTGCGCAAAAAACCATGATTAGTGATTTATTTCTAATCCACGTTGTTGTTTATGAAACTCCTTTATGAAATTTGCAGATTGTTCTGCAAATACAAAATTTTCTACTTTGTAAAACTGCATTTGAAGTTACCACAGTTTAAAAAACTTATTTGAAGTCTCAACACGTTTTCAAGTTTTCACCGAAAAAAATCTGTTGATTTGCTTCTACCGAAAAAAGTTGCCTGTAGAACTGTTTTACATTTCTAATTTAGTGCTTACAAGTGCGAACATTCCGGTGGCCACCAACAATAAAAATACACGCTTTCAGAATGCATGATAAAGTTAAATCTCCAAACAGCCATCAGTATAGGTTCTAACAAAATTAGGATTTCTTGCATAGAGTTTGTTGAAATGTAAACAGCATTGAAAAAAACAAAATGACAAGTGAGCTGAGCAGCCCTCAGACGGCCAACAGTTGCCTATGCTACTCTGTGTGTGTTAATCTTCTCTTTGTCTGAACGATAAAAACCCAAGCCCAAGCTTTCAGCTTAAAAGCTTCGCACCACACATTCTACAACAAAAATGTCATCAGCATTGCTAACCATGCAGAGCAATAATGTTAAAGTTATTCACAGAATAGTCAAACATCCAGACAAAATGTGGAATATTTTCATATAACGATGAGCTATAGCGGCTTTCAGTGTGTACTCAAATGTCATATAAAATTGCTTTCGTAAGAAACAAAATTACGGTGTATATGTATACTATAAAATTTGTCGTATAAAATCAAGCAAGATATTGACAAATACCTTTCTGTTGTTTCCCCTGTAGTTTTCCTCTATGAATTATTAATTAGTAGAAGGAGTTGACTAGAAACATCTCCACGTAGCACATGTAATATTATATTGATTCATTATAAAGCTTCGGGTAGTCCACTTGAGAGTTTTTTGCACCCGTTTGAGTGCTATCCTAATTCAGTATTACCTGTGCAGGGCATGAGACAACACGTAAAATAAGAATAAGAATCTGGCTTACAAAGCTTGTACATTACAAACATAATATAACTCTGCGTGTGTTTGTTTATTTTGGTATCCGGTTTTCATAAAAAAATTATTATGGAAATTAATAAACCCAAACAAAAACATTCCTGTTGAAACTGGCTTCAATTGCTAGAATTAAGAGTTTCCCAGAAAGTTTAATGAAGGTGAGTACTTTTTTACAAACAGTTGAAATTTAAAATCGTTTGCAAAAGCAACCAGCAATTTAATAAAAGAAATTGTGACGACTGTAAAAACGTAAGAGAAAATATTTAGATTTCAGTTTTCAGTTTCCATTTGCCAAAGTGCGTGTAGATTGTTTTTCTTGGCAAGCCGTTCAGTTGCTACCTAAATCAGGCAATTCAGTAAACATGCTAACGAATTAAGCTGTGTTCTGCTTTTCTCTTGGATGTTAGGCATTAAAAATTAAACCAATGTACTGACTCACATAACCACACATTAGCCCAGCACAAGCTGAAATGTAATTATCTAATCAATATCTAAAAACCACGTAGCCGTAGCCAGCTTGCTATTAAATTCTATGAACAACGGATTTTCCCTATATGCCTGATAATAAACATGTAATCCATTTCATATTTTCGATAAATGTCAAATATGAAAAAAGTCAAACACAAGCTAGACCGTTCTTGGACTGGATCTATAAATAGCAAATGGAATATGGGCCATCGGCCTAACAAAAAACTTATTTTGCTTTCAACCCACACACAGTCAACAGCAACTGAAGAAAGGAACTGGTGCTTTTGTGCTTGCATTGAAAAGTTGACTCTCAAGATATTAATATTAATAAGGCCTTTGGTCGACAAAAATAGATTTTTGTGAAGTGCAGTTTTTAAAAAAGACTCAGAAAGAAGTCACTTGCGATGTATACGACCGGTATTGATTTAGGCAGAAAATCTGCTAGAGCGCTATTCACACCAAACAACATTCTGCTTGAGATTGTGCAAGATGAAGAAATAAACAAAATTTTACAAGAACTTGAAACACAAACCGATTTGGATTTTGATACTTACTATCCAACAGTTTCTAGAATAAATCATGGTTTCGATCTCACAAAATCTGACATGAAATTTCCCTGTTTATGTGGAATCAATTATTCCACTGCGGCAGAACTTGTACGACATTTGGGATCTATTAATATTCAAAATAACTCAGTTCTCCATGAACATACTCTGCATCAGCCCAGTACACAAATTTGCGCTGCTGACCAATGTGATGTTCAACATTTACAAAATATTAATTCCTCAATTCCGGTCCTATCTAGTGATTGGCCTATGAATAATTTATTAGAAAATGAGCATGTTGAGAAAACAGGTGAATCTGTGAATGCAAGTATCATTGAATCACATCAAAATGCAAACAGTGCAAGCATAAGATTTTCTAATCCATCAGCTACAATACAACCCACCAAAAATGCGATAAGTGGCTCAGAAATAGAAAA
The DNA here is from genome assembly GCA_029691765.1 of Entomobrya proxima. Taxonomy (NCBI): domain Eukaryota; kingdom Metazoa; phylum Arthropoda; class Collembola; order Entomobryomorpha; family Entomobryidae; genus Entomobrya; species Entomobrya proxima. The sequence continues at coordinate 51,921,470 of CM056171.1, read as the reverse complement.
CTTAGCTACGCTGGCTGATTCAAATGCCACGCAACAACCTGTCATTTCGAATATTGAGCCTTTAATGATTGACATAAGCAGTGATGAAGAAAATGATGTGGCTGGCAAACAATCTCAGAATACTTTGCCGGCCTTTATAACTCACAAACGGGACACCTCAAAATCTAACCCGGATTATTATTGCACTTGCGGGGTCAACTTTGCATCAACCACTCTTTTAAATTTGCACTTGTCATTTTACAAAAAGAGAAGATTTGTTTGTGCATTCTGTGGAGATCGCCTAAAGACTGAAGCAAGTTTAAAAGCCCATTTTACTAAGCTGCATAAAAATGAAAAGTAGACTTTGTGCAAAAAACAGGATTAGTGACACATTTCTACTACCCTGTTTTCCATGAAACACTTGAAATTTGCAGATTCTTCTTTCAATTACAAATTTTTTTGTTTCGTTAAAACCCCATTTAACGTTTTTTGAAGTCTCAGCACGTTGCTAATTTTTCACCGAAAAAAATCTCCAAATAATTTGGCTGCCCGGCTACGTTATATTTTTAATATAGTGCTTACATGTGCACTCATAACTATCATTTTTATGCACAAAACCAGTTTACACAAAGCTTGACATGATCGGAATCACACAATATCACCCACAATTACAGGTTATAAATTTGCTGTGAACATGCATTCTCCGTGTTAATATCGTGCTTCATCACTCACTTAAATACTTTATCATTTGTGCGGCTGCCACTGCCACTACAACAATTCAGATTACGACTGCGTGCATGTCACGAAAAATTCCGAAACTGCGTTAGGTCAGGGCATGGACAAAAGGGATTTGAGTTTACCCGTTAACTATTTGAAAAGTGCTTCAGGTTCAAATAACAGCGCTGTTAAATCTTTTGAAAACCTGGAAATAGTTTACGAAAATGATTAAGTTTGCAGAACCTTATGCGACGGATATCAATATACCAAGTTATTGCTGGAGAATTCCTGCTTGCTGTGAAGGATTCGTGGGTATGGTAAAAATCATAATAAAAAGTCATAAAACGTTTGAAATTATTTAGCAGGTTTTTTGTTTGTAGGTTTATTCTAGCACGTATTTATATTTATTAATTAACTGGCTATATGAAAAACATCAGCACAGATACGACACAGAATGGCCACATGACCGAACCTAGCTACTTCTCGGAATTATTGGTGCTGCCATTTATATTCCATTTAGTTTATTGGCAGTTTATTATTCCTGTGGTTTAATTGCCGTGACATTAAAGGTAATTTTTATTATATCAGCCTAGTTTATATTTTTAAATTTTATCACAAATAATAATTGTTTTGTTTATCTTATCATCAGAAACCGAACGGTGGAGTGGGTGAAAACTATACTGCTGCGGACGAAGCAGAAAATACATTGCGATTTATTTTACACTGGCGTTATTACAATTCAACGTCATTAGTGCTTGGGCTGATTAAAGTGGTGTTGTGTATTATATTTCCCCACGAGTGGATCATGCCTTTGGTGCATTGTTCAGTTTTATTTGTGCTACTGATTTCAGTACATCCGCGTATTCGGGAAATTAGAAATTTTATTAGATTTCAGGAAAGAAGGGAGAGATTGAGTATTAGACGGAAAAGTAAAGCACTAATGGATATGCAGCAGATAGTGGATGAATCCTAATTCATTCAGGAAGATTTGAAAAGTTTTCAGTTAACCTTTAAATGCGTTTTTAAAACGCCAACAGTAGTAAGTCAACAACAAAGCTAAACTATAAGGCGTTGGTAAAATTCTTTTATTATGGCACAATTTTTCTGTCATCAGGAATGTTTCAAACGGGAAGCATAATACCCCAGAAAATTTTCGTGTGGATGCACAGCTTCACACATTTTAAACAATAATTTTCTTGAAAAGTTTATAAAATTTCATTTCCAAATCATAATTTGTACAAAAACAGGTACTAAAAATACTACTCAGTTTGCTGTGCGTCTTAAAAAATTGTATGAGCCTCTTCAGCTGCATTTGGTCGACCACTTTTCTTTCAGGCTCTGTCCTAAGTAACTCAAATATTTTTTGCGTTAAGCAACACTACATTTTTAAAGATAGACAACCTTTAATGGATTTGTTTCTGAAAACACGCGTTAGAAATTAGTGTCAAACCAAGTGGTTATTATTAGATTCTTAAAAACAAAGTCATATTAAACTACATGCAAACAAATAAGCAACTTGACTTTATATCAGTATGGTCATAAAGTCAGAAATTCCAAACACATAAGGTTGTATTCGCGAAATGTGTACATTATAATTTGCATACAGTTAACTGGTGTACTTTCAAATTGGAGCGATAACCAAATTTTGTATTACAATGTAAACATTTGAAGGGCTTCTCGCCAGTATGAGATATATTAAGACTAGATAGTGCATGTCTGTTAAAAAAGCTCTTCCCACATAGCTTACACTCCCAACGTCTAATTTTAACATGCACATGTCTTTTGTGTATTCCTAAACCATTTCGCTGTCCAAATGATTTGTTGCACTCATTACACTTGTACAACTTTTCATCCGAGTGCACCAGCGAATGGTTCTTCATTTCTACACTTGTAAAGAAGCAGGTGCCGCAAATTTCACATTTGTAAAGCTTTTCACCCAAGTGCTTCTTAAGGGGACACGTCTTTATAGATGTGTAAATGGAGCTAAACATGGGCAAATGGAAGCCATTGAGCACCCGCGAAGTTTCATTTTTGGCAAAAGTTAAAAAAAACGGAGATTAGTTGTACTTAATTTAAATTTCGCTCCGTACGTCACTAGAATAGTTAACGGCGAGTTTAATGATGCCAAACTCTCAAAAATGTCTCCATGATTTCACTGATAAAAATTAAATCTCAACCCTAAAAGCAAAGTTTACCTATATAAATAAGTAAATTTTTCATATATTTTGGTATCATTAAACTCACCGTTAACTATTCTAGTGACGTACAGAGCGAAATTTAAATTAAGTACAACAAATCTCCGTTTTTTAACTTTTGCCAAAAATGAAACTTCGCGGGTGCTCAATGGCTTCCATTTGCCCATGTTTAGCTCCATTTACACATCTATAAAGACGTGTCCCCTTAAGATGATTTCTCATGTCACCGTTGGTTTTGAAAGTCTTAGCACACAGATCACAAAAGTAGTCTCGATCGGTAGAGTGTACGGTGTTCATATGGCTTTGCAAACCGGCAATTAAGTTAAATTCCGCACTGCATATTTTGCAACTATTTGGTTTTTCTTTTATATGCGAACGAATGTGAGAAAAAAGTAATGCCGTAAATCTAAAACGAGCCGAGCAAAACAGGCAATCAAACGGTTTGTGAACGATTCCTGAAAATTTCAAATCAGCAATGTTTTTTTAAATCTCAAAACTTTTAAAGTATATTGCTATTTGTAATAAATTGCTTACCCTGATGTCCCCTAACATGGAATCTTAAATTCGCGCTAGTTTTGAATTTTCTACTGCATTGTGAACATGAATAATTTTCTTCTCCGGTGTGGCCTTTTAGATGTAACTGAAGTTCATACTTTGTTCTGAACTTTTTTTGGCACAGGTCGCACTGGAATGGTTTCTCATCAGTATGTACCAACTCATGACGAATTAGGTGCGCTTTTGCTTTGAATTGCATCTGGCAGTGCTTGCACGGAAATCGTTTCTCTCCCAAATGCACTGCACGAATGTGGCGTTTTAAGTTTCCGAGTTTAGTGAATCTTTTGTCACAAACGTTGCATTTGAATGATGCCATTTCTGTTAGCCTAATGAAGAAAAATGTAAGTTGCGTGTGATTTTGAAACTGCTTGACCATTGGTTGCTCATCCACGCTTTAATTTCATATTGTTTTTACACAGCGCAAAGTATTGTGTCCAAACTTTCACCTGAATCATACAAATAAAGATAGAAAGATAAATAGTAAAATTTAATATATCGGCATTTGAGAAGTTTTGTGTTTTTGTGCATTTTCATTGCACGAATATAAGCTACCTAGCAACTCCTCATTGCATTACTAAAAAAGCTAATCTATAATAATTGCAATAAATAACTAAATTTATTTTTAAGGAATTTTTGCATTTCTTTTAACAAACTTTTATCGTCCGTCAAACTGCCCAATCTGAATGTCAGATTTTGTAATTCCAAACATTTTAAACAACTTCAAAATCTCCTAATCATTATAAAGATTGTCCAACAAACTTGATTAAATGCTTGATCAGATCTTCTAGAATTTTGAATCTATGAACGCTACAACAATTTCTCACTTACATAAGGAACACTGCATTGGCCTTGTAGCTCGAGAACAAGGTTTCCAGGTGTTTTGTAATGATATTCCCTCATTAGTTGCTTACATCTGCTAGTCAGGCATATGAGTTTGCATATTTCCACACCAAGTAAATTGTTAGTGTTCAAGGTCACAGTTATTGTGTTTAATTTTCAGAAGTGCCTCAGCATGCCACTTTCCACAATCCTACATAAAATAAATCGAATCAATTTTCACAGGCTTTAGCATTGTCATAGTGTTCAATTTTTTAGCTGTTCTCTTTTTCAATAGTTTAACTTTAGAAATTCACATATTATCCACAAAAAAACTCTTGAAACTGGAAGCACATACTTTAAAAATATTCTTCAATTTTTTTGCTTCTTTCAACTTACCTGGTATATTTTCAAAAATTAAAAGGAGTATAATATTATTCTGACCTTACTATTTTCAAATTCTTACTCAGGACGGCAGCCATACTAAAACGTCGTGTTGAAATACATGTTAAAATTTAGCTGCCAAGCTTCCACAATTTTAACTTCCAACCCAATTTATGCCCGTCGCATTCTCACGCAGAGTTTGACAAAATGTAAACACTACAGAAAAACTACATGACAAATGAGCTGAGCAGCTGACACGGCCAACAGTTGCCAATGCAATGATATCTGTCTATGTTGAGCATCACTTTCCAGAGCGAGCAGACAAAAACCCACGCGTGTATAAATACATACCTACTCACGCTGAACCGACTTGCACGTGAGAAATGAGCAATGCATGTAAACTATTGAGTTGTTACACATTTTATAACAACTTATTTATGAAGCTGTGCAGTGAAAATATGAGTGGAAAGGATGAGAGCAATGATCAAACACATTGGGAGAACAAAAAATCTCCTACTTCTTTGACAACGAGTAAAATCCATTCTTTGAAAATATACTAATCTTTCATTATAAAATTGCAACAAATTGCATTCTAAAATAGATTTAAAGGAAACCAGAAAAAATCACACCGATAAATTTCTACATGTTATTACCAATTTTTCATTTGATATTCAAAATCACGACTTATTTAAAACCTACAACATACCAAACCGAATATGCGCCAAATCTAATAGAATTTCTTTGAAGACAACTTTCATTTTATACACGCATATATCATATGTCATTTTTTGTCTAATTTCATATCTCAACACCAAACCAGCTAAACAGAGCTTTACTTTCTGCGTTGGTGAGGAAGACAATACCACAATAAGCTCTGGACTTCATTTTACATCTTATAAAAAATGCATTATCTCATGTCATGTTTTCTTATACAAATTTTGTAAAAGTCCAGCGTTATACTAGTAAAAGGAGCAGTTATCAAAATGGTAATAAATTGGTGATATTTCGAGGTTCAGAAAGTATCCAATTTTAGTAATAATTACATGTTTTATGCAAATAAAAAGCACAATTACGTTGAAACTTTTTTTATTTAACAATATATTATATATGATTTTAGTTGTCATTTGTTGTCTTGCAGAAGCAGTGTGACATAAACGACGTAATAAACTCTTAAGATTGCCAGATAAAAACTGAGGTGAATAGTAAGAGATAAACTCTAATATTATATCTACGTGGAGTTTTCCAAAAGTAATGCAAAAATATTTTCTCAAGCGCTGTTTCAAAAACGTTAAAGAAATCTGCAAGTCTGATTAGTCACATATAGCCCAGGTATTAATGTATATACTTCATTATCAATCATGAATATATTTGCAATAATATAAGAACAGTTGATTTAAACAACATTGATAAGATTTTGAAGTTTCGTAAGAAATGATTTCTTTTGACATCTGTATTTTCCATAGGAATTGTCAAAAAGCCAAAACTTTGTACGGGTTTGTTTTTTCGGCATCCAAGGTATCTAGTGTAATGACCATTTGATTCAAAGAAAGAATTTACCTACCAAAGCAAAAACGAATTTGACATGCAACCTCGTGCACCCTCCTTTTTGCAAATTTTTCAGTGATTGTTTTTGATGTTTTTATTAAAACTACATTTAACATTTGGAATAGTAATGACAATATGTGTCATAAAGCCCATTGATTGCTTATCATTTTAAAATAGTTTGTTTCCTATTATTTATTTGCAGTTCCCAGAAATATGGCCAGATTTGTCTGCATCCCTACTAAAATTGGTTCGTTGGATTGACTTCAAAATTAAATGCTTCCCGTTGCTTCCGTGGAAGGAAATAACAAAATGCACCTGTATCGGGTTTATATAATGCATAATCTTTTTTATCTATCCGATTTGTTTTACCACAAACTGCTATTTGAAATTATGGAACACGAAAAATTGCCTTCAGAAAAACAATGAAAAATTTTTGCCTGATCTTTAACTTTTCATAACTCAATAATAAAGTAAGCTAGGCATGCGATATTTTGCATGGATAATTGGTAACTACTACCCCAAGACCATACAACATTTCAGGCCTACCAAGCTTTACGTAAAAATTTTGTGTACGATGAAGTTATTTGCATTACTTTTGGAAAACTCCACGTATATACAAAATAGGAAAATTTGTAACCACAAACATTCATTTCTAGGATATTTGAAAATTCATGTCACAAAAATAATTGAAATTTGGATGCATTGAAGCTGAAAAAAATAGCATGCTACATTCCCAACGGACGTTTTTCAAAATTAAAGCATTAAAATTACAAATGATCACAAAATCCATGAGGAATGAAACTTTAGATTTGCAGTAAGAACCAGAAATGATCAATTTGCTTTTTTAAGTAAGACACAAATTGGAATTTCTCTAAAGTGTCCAAAATAAAACATTTTAATTAGAAACAGTTAACAATAATCGAACTATAATCCATAAAATATATACAATGAATATTTGACTACATAATAACATTTGTAAATTTTATATTTGTACCAAAGAGAGCTGGCTGTGCATGGCTTTAAAAGTTATAGTATTTTATATCTAGACGTCGTCCACTAATGACGTTAGCGTAAAATCCCATTTTTAAGTGACCCACTGACGCGTCACTATTTTTCAACATTAGAGAATAGGGTACTTAATATAGGCCGTCACCTTTTATCCATATTGACCCATTGACCCCTAAAAGTGACGTTATTAGTGAATGATCCCTCAGGGTTTTTGACCAGGTCTGAATACAATCTTTTCATTTTCATTGAGATTTTTAATAAATGCTCTAGTGTAGACAACGCCCAAATTGTAAGCTGTAAAATTTGTAGCAAAATGTACCACTAACATTGGCATTCTTATTGATTTACAGTTAGTATATTGCAAAAATCTATATACATTATCTTCATCATAATTTGAAACGTGTCCCCAGTTTTACTTGAACCATGAGAAAGTTTCTCAGTTTAAAAATTACTCTCATAAAATTGAACTCTAAATATTTTCAGCTTGTTTCATGTCTATATCCACTTTCAGTTGTGTTAGAATAAAATTCCAATCCGCTTTCTTATTTATGAGGTAATTGTTGTAATCTTCTGTTAAATAATTTTCTTTCCAAGACTGCATTTCCACTTGTTTCTCCTTTGCAATATCATACGCGGTTTTGTTCTCAAAATTTACATGACGTTTATCCACGGTTGCATCATATAAAACCTGAAAGGTTTCCAACGACATATGTTGAATCCAATTCTCTTCCGAAACATGAGCTAACGCGCATTGTAGTGCATTGTTTCCTTTCAAATCGACCTCGTTAACATCGATTCCCAGCTCTAGAAAGTAATTTAAATGCTCCAAACGGTCTTTTCGTGCACATATGTGTGTCACATTGCAACCATCTCTGGTCTTTACTGTAATATCTAATCCATGGCTTTTTAAACACATTGTGAATTTTATATCTCGCCGTAAGCAATAATGCAATGCCGAATTTCCTTCTGCATCAATGGCATTAACATTTACGACTATGTCGGATGCTGACGTCCTTCCACCTTTTAGAAATAGGTCCAGAGTATTTGGATCTGACTTGAGATTTTGTAGGTAGCAATGCAGCGGGGTTTTTAAAGAGTAGGTTGTAGGCCAATTGAATAGTTCCAAAAAATTGTTTGGTTTGGTGGTATCAGTCCAAAACATCTTAGATATAAAGATGCGAAGCATTTCGACAACATTGAAGAATATGTTACCAATTGCAAAACGCGTAAAAATGGGAACTCCATAATTCGACAAAGTGCCAAGGAACTTCAAAACTTCACAAAATATAACATATCGTTGGTTAGGTCTTTCCAGCAGAAAATGAAGCACGGTTCTTCCTTTTGAATCAACATCAAATATGCTGGCTTTATGGCTCACTAAAAGGCTAAAAACCTCACCGCTCCCCGCCGCAAACAATAATGGAACAGTTGCACCTTCTCTTTGCATCATTACATTTTGGCGGAACGTATTTCTGTCTGATCGTAAAAGCCGTTCTACAATGCCTGCAAAACCTTCGCACACTGCTGCGTGTAATAAAATTGGAAACATTTTCTTGTTCTTTTTACAAGACTGCATGTTCATTAAAAATCTATTTATAACTTCTTCCGGACATTGATTTTCCTCATGTTTTGAAGAGTTGGAGCCATTGTTGGCGATGGTGTTGAAGCATTGTAAGAGGTTTATCAGCAATTTAGTTTTGTCTTTACACCAGCTGGGTCCATTAAATAAATATTTTTCAAGCCGTTGTGGTTCCAACAAAAAGTTCATTTCGTTGTTGTATTGAGCATCCAAGAAATTACATAATTCCTTAAAATGTTCATCAGACATGTATTGTGATGCATTTCTAATCAAATGATGTTGAAAATATTGGGTTTTAAGATATTCTGCTCCGTTACGTATGAGAAATCTTATGGCATTTAAATGCATCAGGTTTGCTAATATCGGATGTCCATATGTCCTAAAATGCTCTGGATCAGTTAGTAAAGTAGGATCTTTTTCCAGCAGCACTTTGGCAATATCCAGTCTTTTGTTTACAACATCATCACACTCAAAGTAAGTATGTTCTACGCAATATTTAATTGTTCGTTCAAGTGACATTTCATCAGCAAAAAAAGTAGTCAGCTCATGATCACCTCGTAAAATGGCAATTTGTATCGGTTCTGCAAAGAAATATGGGTAATGCAGATGTAACAGGTTAAGGTTGAATATTTTTTTACAGAGATTGCAGATTTTTTGCACAGTTTCGACGTTACAAATTGATGCTGCAGTAGTAAGTATACCTTGTAAGTTTTTGTCATAATCCGTTTTCAAGTTTTGTAGAAACCTTTCAAAATCTTCTTTCTGTTCACCTGTTGCTTTTTCCCATGTGTTTTCTACGGCTTTAAGATAAACATCGAGCAGAGGGGAAGAGTCTTCAAACATGCATGCACAAATTGTGCGGAGAAATTCACGACAGTCGGACATATCAGCCTTACAAAGTATGTTGATTGCGTTTGTTTTGTTTTGTGCAAGCAAGGAGTTTAGAAAATATGCAACTACCTGCTCTTTAATTCGCAGTCGGTAAGTAAAACCAACATACTGAAAAGGTACCCTTTCTCGAGATTTAAATACTAAATTAAACACAAACTGCTGGAAAGGTATTTGCTGCTGAGGGAACTCTATGTTTGCAAAAACTACACTGGTCAAATATTCCGCAACAAGATATTCGGCGAACGTTCTATGCACAAATTGTACATCGGCGCTGTCTGCATTGTTACGTTTTTCTAATAAACCAGGGGACAATTTATTTGTCTCATTTAAGCCGTGAAAATTCCTGATTTTGTTGGACATGTAAATCCCCAATTCTGGAAATATAACTTGGATTGACTTCCAAACATGAAAACTTCTCACTTGACAATCAATACTACACGAAATTGCTTGTTGCTTGTACATGCACTCAAAATTGCATTCCCTTTTACCAAGCTGGCGTAACATAAATTTCGAGTAAATTACACAAAGCGAGTTATTAAAGTTTTGTTCCAATGGCACATCGTACGGACTGGTAGCGTAAATGATAGCTTTTTCAAAATAAACTTCTGCTAGAAGTTTGCATTGAAGCGGTTTCCCGGCGATATCCCTCACATGTGTTTTTAAATTGGATTTAAAACTCTGCAAACAAGCGCTAGCAATCTTATTCAACTTTTCAATTTGTTTCTTGTCCATCTGATCATTGCTCAGCTTATTAAGCCAGTAAGAGACAACACACTGCTTTTGTGTTTCATCACTAAATCCGACAATGTCATAAGCTATTACGCTAATTGATTCCTCAAGCTTTTCACGAACAAGAGGACGTGAAGTTACGTAAAGTCTGGCCCGGGGAAATATTTCATAAATCTTACACAAAAACGAAATGGTTTGCTTAATTTCTTTCACTTCATCCAGGCCATCACAAAATAGCTCAAACTTAATATCCTTGTTGGTTTTGATAATTTGTTTGAGTATGTGAATGTGAAATTTAAACTCGGATGGACAAATAATTTTCAATATTGCTGATATGATAGCATCTTCTGAAAGTTGTCCTGCTGATAGCACCAAATCTCGTAATTGAATAAAAGCAACAAGGCGATTGGGACATGTTTGCTGATGTTTGGGATATGTATGAATTTTTCTTGCAATATTTGCCAAAAGTAGGGATTTGCCCATTCCAGGTACATCACAAATACAGACACCTTTCTCACACCCTGTTATAATTTTCTCAACAAACGCATCTTCCGATATAATTTCAGGGTTTTTGTCTTTATTCTTCAAGTGCTGACGAAGCGCTGTAGAGAAACCGCAAGTATCTTCTACTATAAAAGATGGTGTTGTTGCATTTTCAAATCGTATTAGATGAACGGGGCTTTGTACTCTTTTACAAATGTCTGTCCAGTGAGCATCATCATCAAGTAAGATAAATCGTGCTTTAATTTCCGTTTTTAACAGTTCTTTAGTTGATGATTCAATGCCGAAACGGCAATTCACATAACTACGGAGTTCATCACGTCTTTCTTTTTTAATGTCTTTAAAAACAAAAACGTCCGAAATGGAATTAATGGAATTTTTGAACATTTTTGGATCTACAACTGCCCGACGAGAGAGATCTCTCGGAATATAAGGAGTGTGCGGCTCAGGTATATTGTCACACCACAAATTTATTTCTTCCTTTGAACTGAAAATGGTTTTGTGTAATTTTTCTCGCATATCTTCACGATCACGCTCATTCACCCAAGTTTCAATATCCGCTATTTGATCACTGCTAAGAAGATCTCCAACTGTGTGTGTCATTCCAACTCGCAAATTCTTAATCATTTCTGATGACACACTCAACAAAATATTGTAAGCTCCTGACTGCTGTGTCTCCTTGAGTGCACTGAGAAGAGCCATGTACCCATCTTTCTTTGTTATCATAAAACTGTAAAGCTTACTAGCTTGTTTGAGTTGTGTTTGTTCAGCTTGCTGTTTTAAACCAAAAAAAGCCAAAATATTAAACTTATTTTGTTTTCAAAAGGGGAAAATACTGGAAACTGTTAGGAAAAATTGGAAACGTACCACCAATTGCACTTCTTCTTCACTTAGCATATCCACTTGTAATACCGCCATAAGGCACGCATTAGCAAAAGTGTAATTTTGCAATTTGGCCCAGTTTCTTGTGATATGGGCTATTTGTCGTGGTTCCATTCTGTTACAAAAAGAAACCATTTTAGTGTCATATAAAAAATACAAATAGCTTAAAAGAATATGTACTTACTTGACACTGGTTTTTAATTATTTTTCTGTTGAAATTAAAAGTTATTTCGGAACTGGTAATTTTTGCAGCACAAAATTATTTCACGGTTTGAGTGTATTTTTATTCACTTGATTCCGTCTACATTGGCAAATCAATTTACTAAATGCCAAAGGAATACAATGTATGGCTGGCAAGTTGATATCATTTATATTCTATGCGAGCAACTGTTTTACAAAATGGCGGAAATTTATCAACACAGCTCTTTCTTCAATCCAACCTAATGCACAATTTCTCAAGATGACGAGACACTTTTCAGCTTTTTCCAGCACAGCTGTTGTCTCATCCTACAAATATAAAAAGGCGAGTAAAAACCTGCTCTCCCTATTAAGCAGAACCAGACTGAGGTTTCTTCCCCTGAAAGCGTGTTTTTGTGCGTATAGCTTACCACATAATATCGATTATATGGCTAGAGAGTACTTGTTGCATGCAGACGAGAAAAATCTGCCAAGGACAAGCTTGTGGCTGACGGGAAAATCAATATTTTCCGTCAACTTCGGTTGGCAGCTGTGATGCATTATAATTTTATACATTGTTTCGAGACGTGTTGTCCTTACGATAACACTTACCTAATGGTTAATGTACGCAAATGTTTTTTCGTGCAATGACATTTCCTAAAAATACGTAATTATAACATGGACAAGTTTGTAAGATTTTGCAGGCCTGTGTGTGCTCATCGTTTCATAAGCGGAGTACACAGCTTCACTTTTCTTTACAAGCGCAACTTGTTATTTGTTTGCTGATGTTGCGCTTGGTCTCAACATTATCATCATCAATTTTGTAATTGTATCTGGCCACTGCTTTAATGCTTTTATCGTTTAGCTTCAAAAGGCTGAAGCTTTATTCTATTAAAACTAATGATGTCATCGGTATTGCAGATTTGGATAAAGCAAATACGTTTCATCAGACCAAAAAGCTGAACAAGGCAATGAGCTTATCGCACAGTGGAGTCCCCATAACATGCGTTATATTTGCTTGAGTCGTAAAAGCACAGCAACTATACATGTTCCATTATGTAGCTATATAATGCAACCTATCCCACCAAAAAACGTTTTATTTCCGACAAGCATTAATTCTATTTGTACGCCAGGACGGGGTGAGAAACAATCGCAGGTTAAGAACCAGAGAAAGTTTTGCATAAAATATAGTATGACGGCTTTATTTAACAAACTAGGTTATGCTTGATATGATATACCCCAGCATAATATGATTTTGTGTGTACTGTGTACCTCTGCGTTCGTAATGCAAACAAAACACAGCAACTGCAAAAATTAGGGCATTTTTTGCTCTGCATGATTTTGGTTAGCCTTGGCAGAATAAAATATTTAAGAAATTTGGACCCATTTTTATTTCTTTGGACAAATTTGGTCAATTTGGATTACAGACAGACAGACAGAAATAGTGTGAAATATTTTTAAAATATGATTTGAAATTCAATTATTGAATTATATTCAAATTCCCATAAAACCCGTAAAAATACACAAGCTTGATATATTATACGGCATTTCTATTCGCTATGGGTAATGTGAAATATACATTTTTGGATATGTGGTATGCCGTCATACGTACAACGTGGAGAAAGCATTCTTTGGAGTGAATGGATGGTCAGGTACAAGATGGGCTTTGTGGAGCTCAGATCACACAAACTTGATCATAATGATCATTTATTGCATATAATATGATTTTTGGAAGAAATGCAAGCTGAACAGTCGACAGTCAATAGCCCTATTTTTATGATATTCTAAACAGTAACACTGTCAGTCTAGGATCAGGGTACCAAACGGTCCCTTCAAAGGGACCAAACGGTCCCATGAAAGGACCAAACAATCCCTTGTGGGATCAAACAGTCCTCTGAAAGGACCAAACGGTCCCAGGTAATTTCCGAAAAATTAGCAAATTTCAAAATAATCCCGTTTACGGAACGTGTTACCGGTTTACGGACTTTTTAAACTTGAAATAAAAAGAACAATGAAAAATAAAATTTTCTACCTTCGAAAATCGAATTTTCACCGTCGATTTTTTGAAATAAAAATAATTATATGAAAATAATTTAAATTGCTAATTTTTACCTTGTTATATAATGAATTTAATTAAGGAAATGCACAGAAAATTCAAAAACGAACCCGTCTAATTAATGAAAATATAAAACCTTGAAATTTTAATTGTCTTGGACACGTTATTAGCAATTATCTTTAAATGGGACCAAATGGTCCCTTGTTAGGACCTAACGGTCCCGTTCGTGGGACCATACGGTCCCATCAAATTTTTATTAGAACTAGAGTGTCTTGGACCCGTAAAAATCGTCATACATCTAGAAATTGACCAATAAGTATTGGAACTAATGTAGTTATTAGATACCGCAGATACTTGATAGTTTTTTTCCGACGTATGCTTTTTACTCAGCAATGACTACACCGATTACAACCAAACTACATATGCAGATACTACAGGACTTCGGACAAAAACCGTTAGAATTTCAGGTTAACTCTGGATCAGAGGTCATAACGACACATGACTTTAGGTCAGTTTTTGACCAGGATTACGAATTTGCAGTCGGTTTGTTAAAATTAAATATAAATTTTTTAAAATGGATATTTTATTCATAATCCTGGCCAAAAATGGACCTAAGATTGGATTCAAATAGGATTGGAAGAAACTGTGGATTCGTAATTATGGTAAAAATGCACCTATAAAATCATGTGCCACATGATTAAGGTCATATGTAAAAATATTGAACCACTGACGACCTCTGACCTTCGGAGTTGATTTTTTGACCTGAAATTCAATGGGGTTCTGTTCGAGGTTTCCTAGAGCCTGTATACCAAATTTGGTTGAAATCAGATTAGCCATCTCTGAGAAAAACGCATTAGGCCGGACGGCACAAGGACACACACACACAGCAGACACACGAAGTCGTTTTATAGTATGTAATTTTGCATTTACAGCGGTTTTATTTTTTAACTGGGACCGTTCGGTCCCATTGAATTTCCACGGGACCGTTTGGTCCGTCTGGTGGACCATTTGGTCCCTTTGAGCCTGGGACCGTTTGGTCCTTTGAAGGGACCGTTTGGTACCCTGATCCTAGACTGACTGTAGCACAACAAAATTTCTGTATTGAAAATTTACTTTTCGTATATACATGTTTTTTGAACTTATCATATTATATTATGTCACATTTTTGTAGCCGTACAATATATACATGGAAATGCAAACCTACTTTCAGCGCTATCAAAGAATACGCGGATAACATTAAAAACTACAAACATTCGTAATTATCCCAGACTTAATAGCCCACAATCTATTTGATTTTAATGCAGGCGCAATTGCTAAGTAAAAATTGCTTTAACATTGCGTTTTTAAAGGCTACTATAAAATAGACTGACTGACTTCAGGAATGCAATTTTTGGTAGCTTGTCAAATATTCATCTCTTGTCAAATTTTCATTAAATTAAAATGCCATGTCTATTATGTGTTTTATGCAGGCATGGTGGTGGGTTTTATCAGTGGGCTGGGCAACCCGTTTTTGCCCAATTTTACCCATACCCAGTTAGCATGAGTTTGTGTAGGTTTTTTGGGTAGAAATGGGTTTTTATCAGTTGCCTATGTGAAATATATGGCGGCAATTTTCTATAGCCCCAATTAAATGCATATAAAGATTTTAAAAACCCATTAAAACCCATTTTAACCCGGTGCCCATTAAAACCCGTTTTTACCCTGGGTAGTGGGTTTTAATAAAAAACCCGCGGGTAACACCATGCCGGGTTTTATGTGTTTTTTCAATCAGTTCTAACCATTATGCTGGTGCGTCGAAACGTCCGTGATGAACAAAACAACCGTGAGTTATTTTGTATAGCAGCGAAATGAAATAAATTTTAGTTTATTGATATTTATTTGCATTTTTATTTGATTGATTTTTTCGGAGTGCTTCACATTAGAAAGCCTTCCACTGCAATACATCCCAAATTTATGATGCAAAGCGGCCTGTCAGGCAGCAAATCGGGAACTTCCTGACCAAACTTATCAGTGGCACGAATGTTTACTGCGATAAAGAAAGGTAATAAATACTATGGAAATAAAACGGCTGCTGCTATAGTTAACAAGTATTGTAGAACACCCGATCAATAAATGATTCAAATCACTACGCATTATTATTTCTTATTAAGTTATTCTTAGAAAGGAAGCATTTCCAATAAGCACCAAAATTATATTTTCAAATGACCTGAATTTCAAAACTTTGCTAATACATGGCAATATTTTGCAGCGTGACAAACTGACCAAGACAAATGAAAAACTGTATTGCCCTTTTTACTTGTGTCCATTCTTATAATTTTACAAGCGACCATTTAATCATACCAAAACTCATAAAAAATATCAACTTGCACCACAAAGACGTAAGTCGGCATTTTGCTGCACTACAATCACGACTTGCTCCGTTTTCATACAAAACTATAACTCATTGATTCCCTTTGCCGATGCAAAAACTGCCTTTATTTTAACACACAAATGTACAATTTAAAAATTGTTAAGTCCACTTTGCATTTCGCTTGTGTGCGCAACCAATGAACTTGTGTACTTTGAATAAATATTGCAATCAAATATAAACCTTTAGCATTATTAAATCAATTGATAAAAGCATTAGATCAGTGGCCAGATTCGTTCAGAAAAATGATGATGATGATGATGCATCATGATGAGACCAAGTTCAACATCAGCAACCTAAAGAAAAGTGCGGGTGTAAAAAACTGAAGCTGCTTACTCCACTTGACAGAGGATGAAGATATACCGGCCTGCAAAATCTTTCGGAAATGTCATTGCAAGCCAAATATGTCAAACAATCTTTTACTTACATTAACCATTAGGTGCTTGATTGTAAAACGACAACAAATTTTGAAATAATGCATTACAAATATATTTAAATGCATCCCAACTGACAACCAAGTTTTAAGAGGAATAATGAACCATCAACCAGCGGCTTGGGCAGATTCTTCTCGTCTGCATGCAGCACGCACCCTAGCCGTTTTGTGGGTATTACGTGGTCAGATACACACACACGCTTCAAGGCAACTAAACATCTCTTGGGTCTGAATAATAGGTAAATTAGGTTTTCACTTGAACTTGCTTCTGTATTTGCGGGATGTATTTAATTATGATATTCATTTAACAATTTCTTACATTTAAAAAAAGTAATGAAGAAAGTGGTTGCAGTTGTTAATATTTTAATGCTTAAAATTCTAACAATCGTATGGGTGTGTTTAGTCATCCCAGTTTGGAATCGCATGTTGATATGACATTTGACAATAATTGCAAAACTCAGCAGCAGCAGCATATTTATATAAATGCAGGAAAAGCACTACGATTCCAATTTGGAATTTCCAAATCACAATTATTAAACGCAAGGAAGCGGATGAGGTGTTTCGGCTTCTGAGAAATGGATGGACAAAAATGTCAGTTATAACAGTTATAATTTTTAAGTTGTGCAAAAATTTGATGCTTAATTTGACGGATTGTGTAAGTTTCTAATTTTCTCACTTGTGTAGCTTTAAGCGTTAGTTGTCTCCAGTAAATCCAGCAGCGGATTGATGTTTCAAGCAAACGAAATAAAAATTTCAATTAAGTTCGACGCCATTTTTTCAAGTAATTTTCAAAATTTATATTACTTTGCATTAATGACATGACACAAATCCCAAGTTTGGCCAAACTTTCTTAACTTATAAATGATTATTGATCATGCATACGTTTCACTATTGCACAAGTCTTATTTTAGTAGGTAGGTGTGCATATCCAAGAAAATATGCTCTTTATTAGCATAGTACATATAAATGTGCTATGGACGTGACTGATGGCTGAAACACAATAAAGTAATGGCTGACATAGGAAAGGCTTAAAATGAAAACTTTTCAAGGTTATATGCATTGATAATGTTGGGATTGACATGGAAATTTGGGTATTCACCAGTTGATGTGGCATACAACGTTGTGATATGCATTTTTTATGCGTGGAGCAAATAAGAGAAAAGTGGGATTTTTGGAGTTCCGCTCAGAAAAAAACTTTATCATATTTCTAGTAAAATAGAATTTTCAAAAAAATGCTCACTAAATATTGCGCACAAATGTGGATTTCACGAAGCATTATCCTTAATGGGTTGAAATGGTGCGTAAAATATCAAGCTTGTATGTATAAATAGCTTTTGGGAGAATATATATTAATTAATTAAATATTTAATTAAATTCATACTTTTATAAGATTTAAGATCGTTTCTACTGCTTACCAGTAATCAAAACGGACGTAACGTGTTGGGACGAATTTAAAACACAAAATATCAAGTTGTAAAAACTAATTTATTCTACCAAGCCTAATCAAAATATGCATAACTAAAAACAATCCCTTATTTTTCCTGGTCTTTTTTTGTTTAGCATAAATTATCAACGCAGAGGTAAGCACACACAAAATTATATTATGTAGTGGCATTTTAACGCTGCATTGTTCTGATGCTAGCATTTGCACTATCCGTATCTGCATGAGCAATGAAATCCTTTTAATCGTGAAATTTTAGTCGAATAAAGCTTCAAGTTTTAAATACTAGACGATGAAAGCATTAAATCAGTGGCAAGATTCGCACACCAAAAATGATGGTAAAGAGGAGACCAAGCAGAACATCAGCAACCAAAAGAAAAATGTATTTGTATAAAGTGAAGTTGTGTGCATAGCTTGACAGTGGATGGACACATACTGACCTGCAAAATCTTACAAACCTTTCCGTGTTTCAACTACAAATTTTTAGGAAATGATATTGCAACATTGCAAGCCAAAATATCAACCAATAATTTACCTTTCTTTCACGATTAGTTAATTCTCAGTATAACGACAACAAGTTTTGATATAATGTATTAAATTTAAACGCATCCAAACTGACAACCGAGCTTGAACAAAAATATT
This sequence comes from Entomobrya proxima, assembly GCA_029691765.1. Taxonomy (NCBI): domain Eukaryota; kingdom Metazoa; phylum Arthropoda; class Collembola; order Entomobryomorpha; family Entomobryidae; genus Entomobrya; species Entomobrya proxima. Next base: position 51,902,533 of record CM056171.1, on the reverse strand, counting down.
GAGCAACCCATCAGCCAGCGGTGTGGGTAGATTTTTTCCGTCTGTATGCAACAAGTTATCTATCTATATATGTAGTGGATATAGTGAATATTATGTGGTATGTGGTAAGATATATACACACACGCTTCAAGGAAAATAAACCTCTCTCTGGTTCTGCTTCATAGGCAAAACAGGTTTTCACTCGCCTGCTCTTATATATGCGGGGTGAGTCAACAGATGAGCTAAAAATAGCTGAATGGTGTCTCGTGATATTGTGAAATTCCGCATTAGGTTAGACTGGTGTAACAGTTGTGCTGATAAATTTCAACCATTTTGTAAAATCATTTCACATATAAAATATAAGTGCTAATAACTTGCAAAGCTCCCATTGAATTTCTAACGCATTTTCAATCAATATTCAGTAAACAACTTTTCATTTGCAGACGGAATCAAGTGAATAAAAAATACTCACAAAACATTGAAAAATTTTTTCGTACTTCTTGTATGTGGGTGTCTAAAGTACAGTTAAAATATATTTTATTTTCAATTTCAAAAAATCAATTTCATATTTTCATATTCAATAGTTAAAATTAAGCAGGAAAATGAAGGACTCTGAGATTCAGGCAATTAAAAGCAATCTGTCTCAGTTAATACATATGACTTCTTGTTCAGCTGTTTTTCTGAGCTACTTTGAGCAACACAACATATTGAGCCGTGCCGACGTTGATCAACTTCACGCAAAGGTAATACACAAAGATCTAGAATCCCAGATAAAATTTCGTGAAAACTAATTAGTTTTCGACTAAGGTTTGGATATTTTGATTTGCAGAAACGTGAAGGAGACTTTCTTATGGTTGACACATTTTACCATATTTTATTCACTCGAACCGGTTCTTTTTCTGTGCTTCTGGATGCCCTTGAGAAAACAGATCAAAGTGTAGCTTATAATATAATAACCGACGCAGTACCGCAAATTAATCAAAAGAAAAAGCAACCAAAAATCAACAATTTTATAAAACCGCCCCAATATCTGCAAGGATTTTTACAAACTGCAGGCCCACGTGTGTTTGTTATATTTTCGAAAAAAGCCCAGCTTACTTGTGACAGAATCCTTGCCACCGTTAAAAACAGTATTTTGTACACATCTACGGGTTTTTTGGAAACAATTTCTCAAACTGATGCAACACCCCTATGTCCAAATACAGTACGGGTAGTTAACTGTAGCAACAAAGATATCAAGTCAATGCTTTACCATGCGTACTCATCTTCAGGAAAACTAATATTTGTTGGAGAGGAACATGAAGAAGAAAATTTAACACAAGATTTTGAGTGCCAGGAAACCATAAAATGGAACGAGCTCAGTCCGCATTTTCAAAACGAAATTCGCAACACAGTTTGCACTTTGACTGGAATGAGAAAAGATAAATGCTTGCAGTTTTTGGAAACTGTTGACGGTGGTTTACTGTTTCAACTCATACTAGAAGAACCGATACAATTGTTCAGTGACACAATCCCAGATGTACTAAGTTATTATATTCCAAGACGACTCCTTTCCAGAAGCAACATTTCAATAAAAATACTTCAAAGTAAAACCCCGGACATTTTCCTGATAGAAGGAATTGAAAGTTATAAATTATCCAATTTAGTAGACGGACATTCTACAGATACATCAACAAACATTCTAACTACGTCTCAAAGCATTACAGAGCAGTTCGTTGTTCTTGATGATAAGGCACATTTAGCAAAAATTTTGGAATTGGAAAAAACCAAAAGTGTGCACTATTTTTTGTGGAGCAATGACTCATTAATCTGGAAACGGTCACATAGAAATGTAGATATTTTGCAAGAATATATTGAGCAAAGCCAAAGTGTTCTAAGCGAGGAAGAATTCATTGCTGATGTACTCGAAAACGCAAATGCTGATCGGTATGCAACAATAATATCAGACACCCCAGGTATGGGAAAATCTGTACTATTGGGACACATAGCAAAAAAACTCTGTGAAGCTGATAGTGGTCCTGTGTGCTTTGCTGTGATCAGTGAGATTGTGCAGGAGATAAAACAGCTTGATATACCAACTGGTCAAATAACCGATGAGCAAATAATTCGTTCGTTGGGAAAGCAAATTTGTGAAAACGACGTTGGAATTCAGGCATTGGTTTGTCAATCGCAAAAAGTCAAACATTTGTTTTTGGATGCTTTCGACGAAATAAATGTTGCGGACATCCATCTGGGCTACAGGGTTTTAGACGTACTGCATAATACATTACGTGACACAACACTTTGGATTACAGCCAGACCACATATGCTAAAAGACCTTGAAAGAAGGCTAAATATTTTGGGATTTAACATTCAAGCTTTTCAGGAAGCTGACCAAAACCAGTTTTTGGCTACGTATTGGTCATTCAAAGAGCCGGAGTTGGACGTAGAAAGATTTTGTGACTTTGGCACGATGTGTTTACGCCACCTTAAATCCAAGCTACAGCAAACCGAGGAAGATTTTGCCGGTGTACCTCTTCAATGTCTATTAATCGCTGAGGTATATGGCGATGAGGCCAAAATGCATAACCAGTCGCGCATAAATGAGCCAATTTTTAAATTTCTGTCAATTTTGGATCTCTACCAGGAGTTGATTAGACAAAAGTATATGAAATTTATTGCTCGGTACTTGAGAATCCAAATGGATCAGTCAGATTTTGATAAGTATCACATTTACTATTCGATACTGCTTTTATTTCCTTCTTTCATCGAAACATATGAAACCAGGTTTTGCAAAGAAAAGCCTGAAGATCAAAATTTATTTTCAGCTGGAATATTGGAGCCAAAGCCAACAAAGTACAGCAACGAACCCAGATTTATTCATCGCACATTTGCAGAGTACTTTGTTGCTAAATTTGTTGCTGAAGAATATTTTAACACCAGACAGCCACCAGACCAAAACATGCTTGCACTTCTTTACAAAAATATTTTGGATACTATACCAGTTTCCTTTAAAATACATGGTCTTAAAATAACCGCTAGAGGTTTCAAGTTTAACTTTGTGTGTTATTTTTTGAATGCATTGTTACAACTTCAACAAGACAATATAAACCAAGCACAATTAAAGCTTACCCTGAAGCAATTAAAACAAACCTGTGTCGCCTGTTTGTATGGAAATTTTGAGCACATTTTCAAGGTGCTTTTGTTTGATATTGCTTATAAGAGTAAACATGCTGTTAAAGTGTTTTCAGAGGAACTAGTGGTGGTGTCAGCAGCCCGATCTGAAAAAGGACTATACTTGAGTGTTTTCGATGCATTTAAAAATTTGACTAATTCGCCGTTAACCGGAATCGAAACAAAAGAGTACACTATACTACATACCGCCGCTGCAATTGGAAACTACTTTTTAGTTGAACATCTGATGAAAAAAGAAAAGTTTGAAGCGTGTATCAATAAAGACAGCTTTCGGAGCTTCGTTCGTCTTTGTGTATGTGACACGCTGAATCAAAGCGAGCAAGACATAAATAAACGAATAAATATACTTGGAATCTTGCTTGAAAACTATGACGAAACTTGGGAAGCTGATTTTGGCTTCATGTCACTACTAGAAGAAAAAGGTAACATTCACGTTCTTTTGGCTATTACATTGTTGGAATGGAAGTATTTGGTATATAATGTACCGGATGCAGAAAAATTTCTATCAAATTACACCAAGGTCTACGACCACGTGCAATTCATGCAATTGATAAAAACAGATATCAAAGCCTGGGATACCGTCATAAAAAAACTATTTTGTTTGCACTATTATGAAATGCAAAGTCTCGTTCTAAACATTTGCAGAAATATGAAACTCAGCGTAGGATTTTTAAATTTTTTAAAAGAAAATTATAGTAGTCTTTTTGAACAATTTGCAATCGTTCGCATCGCAATGTATCATGTGGTAAAATCGAACGACTTTGATGTAGTGAAGTGGCTTATGGAGAACTTAAGCAATTTAAGCTTGTCACAAATCTTAACTTATAGTATTAAATTTACGAAATTCAATATAGTATGCTGGATATTGGAGACCTTCAGTGCTGATAAGTTTGAATCAATATATTTGAATGATTTACTATCCAAAGGTTTGGACAATTTTTACAGATTTGCAATGGACAATATGCGTGAATCAGTAGTTTTAAAAATAGCTAAAGCCTTAGTGTTACTTTTAGTACAAAAGGAAATCAATCCTTCTATTGTGAGCTTGAAACAAAAGTTTTCGCTGTTGTGTGTTCTTGCCGGGAATGACAATTTTGAAATGGATGCATGGAAGGCCCACGTTGACAATTTAGGTGCGACAAATTTTCATGTCAAATATTACACCGTGGTTTTGGAAACTTTCAGAAAAAGGCAGTCCGTAGAAACAACGCACGAAGCAGTAAAATACCTGCTTGGTAAAATTTCAACATTCAGTAATAAAGATTTAAATGATGCGGTTATTCTAATTTTACACAGTTTAGCAACAGATGTGGTGAAGAAAGTTTTGTCGTGGTACAGCAGCCATTTAGATACAATGATTAATCAGATTAAGTTCACTTTACACGGAAATCCAGCTTCTTTGTTGGATCTTGCGTTGAATGGTTGCGATGCAAACATACTGGAGCACGTTCTTAGCTTGGATCCTTGCCAAAAAACATTTGTGATTGTATCTTCAAGCATTTTAGAAAAACATATGACGTTGGATAGGTTTCCCGATGAATTACGGGAGTTTCTAACAACCTTTTTAAAATGGTTGAATAAAAATAATATAAAACCGTTATGTGGAGACCTAACCCTATCATTTCAGTTTGAATCAGAAGATCTTAAAGTCAATAAAATACTACTTTGGTTAATTTCACAAGGTGATGTTCAATTAATTAAATATCTTTTAGACTGTGGATACAACGAAAACGATGCTTTCTCACTAATTCGCTTAGTTGCTTGTGTAGAGGCTACTGGCTTTTTAGCACATGCACCTATCTGCGATCCGCTCGTTTGTTTACTATACAGAGCTTTTAATAAAACAAAAGTGAAACTTGCGTGCATTGAATCTGTGTTATATGTTGTTAAGTATACAAATTTGCCAAAAGAAAAGGTTGATGTAGGTATGATTGGCATTATTGGGAATTGCCGGTTAGATACAATAAAATATTTTTGTAGCTGGTATGAAAGACACTGTCAAAATTTAATTAGGAATATTCAAGTCTCTCTTAGTGGTAAAAATATAACTGTTTTAGACTCGGCACTTAAAAGTGGTAATAGTGATGTACTTGTATATGTGGTAAACGAACTAAAGTGTACAAAAAAGTATCAGACATTCTGAACAGATTGCCCGAAAGGCATGCTTGTAAATGGAGAAAGGTTTGGAACTTGGATAAACTAAATCTTTCCTAAGCTAAATGATCCAGATGAACTTTGTAACTTTCTGTTGACGCATGGGGATTTTGGTGCCGATCTAATTAAGCACGCCGTGCAATACGGAGGAAATGTTGATTGCCTGGATACAAAAAAGGATACCCCGTTGCATATTGCAGTGAAACGGCAGAACTTGAATCTGGTTAAGGTTCTAATTGAATGCAATGCAAACGTAAATGCAAAGAATTGTGATGAACTCACACCTCTCATGCTAGGGGCAATGTACATCAATAAAATTGGCTACATTCCAGAGAGAACTTGCATTGATATTATAAACCTTCTATTGGAAAGCAATGCAAGCCTTACCGACACTAACATGGAAGCTGATACATTTCTGCACATATTTATAAAAGAGTTGAAAGAAAGCAATAATTTGTTTTCAGAGCTTTCGAGCGTTTTAGTCATGTTAATTCAAAAGGGTTACAAGCACCTGTTTGGCTTGCCTGGAAAGGATAACTTAACACCTCTGCAATTACTCCAGTTACCAGAAATAAGGCATAAGTTTACAGATGATGTGTTGCATACCCTTGGAGTTAAGAACACTTCCCCGTGTACTTCCAAAAAATTTTAATAGGTTGATATCGCAAGCATTTTTCCTGTAAATGAAGTCAATGTGCCTTTATTGGAAAAGTGTAAGCATATATGGAAGATATAAATCTTGAGATATAAATTAACGTCGAGGCAATTTTGTATACTTTTTTGTCAATCATTATGCCTAATTTGTTGCATGTTAATGTGTAAAAATGCATTAGATACACGGTTAAACCATAACGTGATTAGTTTCATTTTCAAAAATTAATTAAAGTATTTAATTTTGATGATGTGATATTCTTTCTGTGAGACACAAAAGTAAGTTCAAATTCAGTTATAATAGTGCGAGTTTCTTTCTTAAGTGCAACATTAGGCTCACTTTCAAGTTAAACTTCAAGTTGAGATTTTAAATAAAACATATTGGAAGAAACAGTGACTTAGAGTTAAGCAGTTAAAGTGAATTGAATTAGAATGCTATGAAACACGTGCTGATTAGAAGAATGTTTCCATACCATTTTAAAACTATCAACGTGTTACTATCTTCATAAATTCCTGTTTATAACGTCCTAATGAAGGAAAGAGTGTTGTAGAAATATGTTAGAATATTGTTTGTAAAAATATGTTGGTATAGTATTATATCAAATGATTTAATAGCGAGCTAATAGTGTAAATTGTAGATTATGAAAGTTTGTCTTAAAAATTAGTAAAAACGAGCAACGGCTTTTTCGTTAACATAATCTGCCATCGTATTGTGTTTATAATACCATCTTGTTTACCAATAAAACCTCCTGAACTAAGAATTTCTATTTTTAGTTATGTTCGATTGTAAATGAATTTTTTATCTATACATTATGACAAAAGTTCAGAAAAACCTGCAAAAACTAACTGTATACATTCACATTTTATATAACATTTTGAACAATTGTATTGATAACCTCATTGACATGCCAAAGTCACCGTTTGCTGGTTTCCAGTTTTAGTATACAGTACACTCAATAATGGTAAAGTATTTTATAAATTTATATCTTTCGGACTAACACATTTAAATATTATGGAATGAGTTCTTTGTTTTCTGAAAAACACCTACTCAACTATCCACACCCGAATATGAATGAAAAACTTTGCTACTGTCATTATGCGATTGATCTTCATTATATAGTGTTCCCCGCTCATTTGTGAGTAGAATAAACAAAAAAACTTCCAAGAAATATTCAGTTACAAACAGCTGTAGCAATTGGTTTTATAATGGTTGCTTGTTCTATACGATATAATTTTATTACTTGTTTTAATGTGTAGTTCAGTCACAGATAATAAACATCAAAATATTTCCTATAATGAGCAGGAGGTTTGGTGATTTTCACATTTTTTAGCATGTTTTCCGATAATCGTCAAAATTGGTGTATATGTACCCTTTTTAATCGCAAATTCAAAAATAGTATTAGTTTGGGCCCAGGGTGACGACGTGAGATTTATATAGTGATGCAGTTTCGGACATAATGGATCGTTTGACTAATAAAACATCTAGGATGGACACCCAGACGATTCTTGTATATTTAAAAAACACCAAAAAATTTAGTATTCTTTGAATTCTATTCAAATGGTCATATTCGACCATCCAGGTTTTACTGATAACGTCACCCTGGAACTAAACTAATACTATTTTTGAATTCGCGATTATAAAGGGTACATATACACTAATTTTGACAAAATGCACAAAAAAATGTGAAACTCACCAAAACTCCTTCTCAATTTCATGCTCCGCGCGTCCGGATGGTAGGTAAAAAATTCAAAATGAATATATAAACTTTAAAAGATTTTTTATTTGCTGTTTTGATGCTTAAAGTGTTGCTGTGTAAAAAAATAGTAATTTTTCCTCATTTTTGTGTGAAAGCTACTAGAGTGTGCAGGCATAAGGAATAAAAAATTACTTGATTGATTCATATACATCATACATAAAAGCAAAGTCTTGCTCCATCAACCTATTTTGCTTCGATAAACAATTTATCTTTTATCCCGACTCAGACGTACTATAAATTTGAATATAAATTTGAATTATTTAATACAATTGTATCCTCAAAAATAGATAGTTACTTAAAACACGCACACTATTCCCTTTGACGTATATCCTAGAAAGCTATTAATACGACCGCTCAGAGGCTGGCAAAAGTCCAAAATTGATTGATAACAAAACAAATGAGTCTTCTACCACAGAATAAACTGGAAGTCCAAACAGAAATGAAAACGAGCAGGAAAGTAAAGAGGTGCAATGCACAATCCTAAATGTTCAAATATAAAATACCACAAGTCAGCTTCTGCGTACCAAAATAAAATCATCAGTGGAGTTCTGCACAGTATTGGATTGACACACAATCAAATAGTTACTTGATCGTGATAGTCTATCTTCCATAATTGTGATTTTCGAGGCGAGGAATGGCGTGTACAAATGTATTGTGATCCTTAGGAATTTTCACTTTATAAGGGGTACAAAGAAGGATAGCAAATATAAATAAGATTGAAGCGAGAACCAGTTTTGCAGAATATATTCCTCCGGACAGGTTTAGTGGTGCGTTAACAAAATGTAATTAGGAAACCCTTACATCCCAAGCATATGCTGAGCAGCGTAAAAGCTTAGCATAAATTAGGATGAAAATGTTAGTTTTGGAGATTTCATTTGAAACAAAAGTTGAGAGTATAGTAGGATTTGGCTACAGAAGTCGAGCACAAGGCCGTCCGCGTATATAAAGCTTTATGGATGGATGAAAAAGCGGGGTCCCAAATGGCAACTGCGTCAATGATGGTCTTGCAATCGACATGTATGATTTTCAGAGACTGTATAGGAAGAAGATGTGTTCATTTAGGTCGTATATTGTACGATCCGATTCCGTAAACCGACTTCACAATAAGTAAGGAGAAAACTGCTAATATTTTATATGACTGTTCTCAGCCTGCAATTCTATTAAAGTATAGAGATGCTTTAACAATATTTTTAAATCCGCAGCTGTTTTCCGGGCTTTAGAGTTAAATTTGGTGGCATACTGTATACATTAGTTGATTGCATATGTTGTTTCAAACGAATAGTTTAAGAAATTTATATACATTGTCTCCCAAGAGAGTCATTATTCCATGTAATTTGGATTGTTTTGTGAATTATTTTTACATCGGTACTGTAGACATTACTTGCTTGCTGTGCTTGTGTTGAAAATAAGGTCTTACTCTAAATTATTCTAATTCCATATTTGCTTTCGTAAAGATTTTTGGGATGGCTAAAATATAAAGCTCTGCGTTTGTCAACCACAGATTGACGAACTTGATTATACATGCTTATTATACATGTTACACACTTTTTATGATTTGATTTCTACGCAATTTGATTTCCAGCTACTACTACCAACTAACAACGCGCATGCACAACCATGGCAGTACATTCTATGACGTGGAGTTTCAAAACAAAGGTACAAATATTTTTTAATTGAATCTTGTTACCTGTTAAAAGCCTCAGAGGTTTCAAATAATTTTAGTTTTTTACTTTTTGGAATACTATTTTGAAAAATAAATATTTACGCAAATAAGGACAATTTTGTGTAAATATTGGTATAAATTTCGTGTTCTGTATAGTATTATATTATACAGCAAGTTGGCACTCTTTTGTGTTAACACAGATGCATTATGCCGTTTTGTTTTTTACATTTAAAAATCGAACGATTGTAAGGAAATAATAATTTAAATGTTAAAGTTAATGTGACAATTATTATTGGGAGCTAAAATAGTTGCGGTTATAAAATTAAATTAAATTTAGAATTTTCCCCGTGTGTTTTTTTATGAATTTTATAATTCTTAATAGATTGTGTAACTATGTACATTGTCCAGGTGTTGGCTTGAACAATAATAAACAAGTAAACCCGTTTTATGTTTTATATATATAACACATTGTCATATATAATAGATATAATACATATTATATAATATTGACACATTGTTTATAAATAATCTTAAATGTTGCATTATTGCAGTAACACCCAGGAAAATGGTTTGACAATCTACTAAAGATATTAAGATAACTACAAGGAAATACTTTTGAAGCGGCATTAAGGTAGCCAAGAACCTTTAAGCCCAATATTGAATTACAATTTACGTTTACGTGAGGTTTTTAATACTTTTATGAAGTTTCTCGATTCTTGTACTTTTGTTTTCTGCCTTTTATCTCAATTTTTTGTTTTAGCAAGTTTATTCCAACAAATGCCTTAATCCAGATATATTTTTAGTCCTTTCTTTTCTGCCATGACTTTTTATTGCAATATTCATCAGTCTTGTCGTCTTGAAACAATATTCGCAGGCTCTGTAAACAAAATAAAGTTTTGGTAGATTTGTTTGATACAATAATACATTGAACTTTTAAATGTGCAACAATTACCTTCAAACTCGAAATATTTTTCCTCTTTCATTGTTGATAAGGCAATTCTCAAGATCCATGGTTACACATAATAATTCTCAACAATGACATCCATCAACGCACTCGACAAGCACATTGTCAAATGGCTTAGAATTTGAGGTAACAAGAACTTTGGAAGTGGTCAGCGACACTTTCGATGATGTCAGTGGCCGTGCGGACCCACACGTTGCATCACAATTTGTCCTGTTTCGTACCCACAGTCAGGGGCTAAGTGACGCCCGTGCCAGCCCGTGACCGTCACGGGGGCCGGGACCTGCAGAGGGCCGGGAAATTTTCAAGACCAAGAAAAAAATATAAGAAAAAAATTAGGAGACAGGAAGATTACATGCCCAGTACATACCCTGCTACTTAAAAATTAACAAAGGCCTGCATTACACAAGAGAAAGTTTAACGGCCTCCTCATAAAAATTCCCTTTAATGCATGATTTGCATTCTCTGAAATAGTGATACAATCAATATTATTAATGAAATATCCAGCCCACTCGTTAAACAAATATATTGATTGGTGCTGGCCGTCTTAAATTGGGGTTTTCGAACAAGTGTACAAGACTTGAAGTTTTTAAAATTATAGCGCAACAAAAAATTTTTGTTCTGTTTAATCAGTAAAAGACGAACGCTGAATTATTAAATGCGGAATTATTCAAATGCTTAAAGTTTTTCTAGTAATAAGAAGAAGTAACCTCCGTTCTTTTTAAACATTGAATACACAACGACTTAAGGAAGTCTTGGAAAACTCATCATATGCTACCGAGACCTTCAAACAATCAATTATGCAGAAATATTTTTAACCACCCAGAAGAGCAAAGAATCCTACCTTAAATTTATTATCGATCAAACCTTTCAATCACAACTTTTGCTACTTGAATTAAGATGTGTTTTCAACAGCATTTTTGGCAGCTAATTAATAAAGTCATTCACATTTCCTTAAGTTGGTGATGCTGTTGAGGACAAAAACATTAACTTTCTCTAAGTTTTGAATTTTGCATACGTTTTGAAACATTTCAGGGTTTAATACTTAGTTACTTAGTTTCAAGGATACAAGATTTTACTGCATACGATAAAAGCTTTTCTTGCATAAACAACTATGCGCTGTTGGTCCCATTGTTAGAGTAATGTGGAGACGCGCGAATTTTATCTGCTCTTTTTGGTACAGATAATTGTATCTGTCAGTTAAATATTTTGCGGACACTTGTATTTGCTACGGAAACTGGTGTGGATGCTTGTATTTGCTAAAGAAAAATGTAAAAAACTAAGTACTAGCCAAGCAAATTAGGGTAGTTGTTTATATTTTTCCGTGACGGATTATCTGCACCAAAAGGAGCAGATGAAATCCGTGCAGATTCTCATCACAGTAACAGTACGTATGCATAAGTAACGCATATTGAAAAGCCAAGAAGAATAATTTAAGGCTTGTGCCTTTTATATGAAATGTACTCATCATGTCTTAATGTTTCTATACAAATGCAGTATAATACAGTCAAAATCGGTTTACTATAAAAAAGTCGAAACACTGATGTTGAACAGTAATAAAGTCCAAACTATTTTGGTAGATTAAAAAAGGAATTGAACACGAGTAGTGGTATTACCAATACCAAGCACACTGCCCATATACCATGTAAAAATTATGTCAGTCTGCATTAGTTGTTCCCTGAACTTTTTAAAGGTGATATTCCGGAAAAATAATGCAAGTATGAAACCGAAGTTTATTTCACGGGGGCCGGGACTTAGCTCACTTAGCCACTGCCCACAGTAATCCCATAACTTCAGCAGAAAAGCCTGAGAAGAAAATATAGACCAAACAACCTGGATGAGTACCAATAAATATATTATGTCCATTGCAGTACTAATACCAAAAACGTGTAATAATTTTACATAAACTCATTAATATCTTTTAATTTAAGTTGGCATTCTCAGCAGAAAAAAATGATTCCTTCCTTCGCTTTTATCATTCAATGTGTTGAAAATTCGTTATGATCCTGTTGATAGACAAATTCAAACATCGAATCTTTAATGTTTTTCCTTATTCAAACTTTACTAAATTTTAAAATGTTTTACCGCTCACACTGACTGATAACTTTTTCTGCAGGACCTTATTCAAAAAAGCATTTGTAAAATATAAAACACCGCTCCGGTTTGCAGCCACGGTTTCGTTCCATATTTGCTGTTGACAAACCTGAAAATCAAAATTTGAAGTTATAAAATAATAAGTAGCAAGTTTTATTTGCTTTTGACTTTTTTATTACCTGCTTTATTCCCAAGTAATAACCACAATATTTTGTTGTTGTTACTGTATTCAGCTTCAGATATTATGGTGGACGCGAAGAATAGAAATACACGCTTCTGAAATGCAGGTTAAAGTTGAGTCTCCAAACCGCCATCATTAAATTTTCAAACAAAATTAACTTTCACTTAGAGCTTGCTGAAATGTTAACAGCAGCATAGAGCTCAGCAAAATGACAAGTGAGCTGAGCAGCTGAGCAACACTTGCCAATGCTATCCTGCCGGTTTTGAGCTTCCCTTTGTCTGAACGATAAAAACCCAAGCCCAAGCTTTCAGCCCAACAGCTATATAACTCAGCATTAGCAAACGTCGCTCAGCAAACACGTTTCAATTATTCACAGAATACTCAAACATCCAGAAAATGTACGGATTATGCTCACATAACGATGAGATATAGTGGCTTTGAGTGTGTATCCTACTGTCATATTAAATTGCTTTCGTACAAAATGTGAAATTACGGTGTATATGCATACTATATAATTTGTCGTGTAAATCCAAACGACATATTGACTAATACCTTTCTATTGTTTCTCCTGTAGTTTTCCTCTATGAATTATTAATTAGTAGAAGGTGTTGACTGGAAGCATCTCCACCTAGCTCATGTTATATTATATAGGTTCATTATTATTATAGCTGCCTAAATTCAAGTAGTCCACTTGATAGTTTTTTGCACCCGCTTGAGTGCTTATAAAGTTCAGTATTACCTGTGCCGGGCATGAGACAACACGTAAAAATAACAATATTTTGTTGCTTCTACGATTTACATAAGCCAACAATTTTTGAAAGAATTAGGTTTACGAAACCTGTATATTTAGTAAAACCCATATATTATTCTGGGTGTGCTTGTTTTTTTGCTATCAAGTTTCCATCATAAAATATTATGGTACGGAATCAACCCAAACATAAATATATCTGCTGAAAGTGCTTCAAATTCTAGAATTAGGAGTTTCGCTGAAACTTTCATCAAGACGCGTATTAAGTTACAAACAGTTATAATTTAAAATGGTTCACGAAACCAACCAAGAGTAAAATTTCCATTTGTTGACAGAGAGGAAGGAAAATATTTCAATATAACATTAAAGCGGTATACTGACTCACATAAGCACACAGAAGCCCAGCACAAGCTTAAAGGTAATCCTCTAATCAATATCTAATAAGCCCCGTAGCCACCTTGCTATTAAATTTGATGAACAACGTATTTTCGCTCTATACATGATAAACCTGTATTCCATTTCATACTTTCGATAAATGTCAAACATTATAAAAGTCAAACCCAAGCTAGACCATATTCGTACTGTTCCTAAAAATAGCAAATGGAATATTACAAGCCGTGGCCTAATAAAAACTTTTATTTTGCTTTCAGCCCACACGCAGTAAACAACAAGTGAGAAAAGACACATATTTTTGGTGCATTGCAGTTTTAAAAAGACTCATAAAATATCTGCTATGTTTACTAGCTTTGATTTTCCAAGCAGAAAGGCTGCAGCCGTATTCACACCAAGCAATATTCTGCTTGAGATTGTGCAGGATGAGGAAATTAACCGAATTTTACAGGAACTTGAAACCGAACCGAATTTGAATTTTGATCCTTACCAATCAACACCTTCAATAGTTAATCATGGTTTCGATCTTTCAAAATCTGACATGAAGTATCCCTGCTTATGTGGAATCAATTATTCCACTGCGGCAGAACTAGTTCGACACTTGGGATCCATTAATATTCAAAATAGCTCAACTTTCGATCAGCATACCTGGAATCATCTACATCAGCGCAGTGCACAATTTTCTGCTGAGCAATGTGCTGTTCAAAATTTCCAGAATACTGTTTCTTCATCTCAGGTCTTACCTAAAAATGGGCATATAAATAATTTATTAGAAAGTGTGCAAGTTGAAAAGACAGGTGAATCTGTGAATGTAAGTATTACTGAATCACTAGAATCACATCAGAATGCAAACAATGTGATGACAAGCTTTTCTATTCCGTCACCCACAATACAATTCACCACAAATACCAAAAGTGGTTCAGAGAAAGGTAATTTGGCTACGCCGACTGATGCAAATACCAAGCAACAACCTGTCATTTTGAATAATGAGATTGCAGTGATTGACTTGAGCAGTGATGAAGAGAATGATGTGACTAGCACTCAATCCCAGAATACTTTCCCGGTCTTTATAACTCACATACGAGACAATTCAAAATGTAACCCGGACTATTATTGCACTTGTGGAGTTAAATTTGCAACAGCCACTCTTTTAAATATTCACCTGTCATTTTACAAGAAGAGAAGATTTCTTTGTGCATTCTGTGGCGATCGACTAAAGACCGAAGCAAGTTTAAAAACCCATTTTGCCAAATTGCATAAAACTCCAAAATCAGATTTGTGCAAAAACCGGAATTAGTGACAAATTACTACTACGCCGTATTTCATGATACAATAGAAATTTTCAGACTCTTCTGCATTTAAAAATCTTTCTGCTTTATAAAAACGCCATTATACTTTTCAAGTCTCAGCACGTTTTAAATTTTTCACCAAAAAAATTGTTCGAATAATTTGATTGTCCAGCCCCTTTAGATTTCTAATACAGTGCTTACGTGTCCACTCCTATAAGCAATTTTCTGCATAAAACCAGTTTACACAAAACTCGTCCAGTTCTTCTGTTGCGTTCGGAATCACAAATTATCGCAGGGAAAAACAAGCCAAAAATTCGCTGTAAACATGCATTCATTGTTTAAATGCTTCTTCACTCAGCCACTTCTATATCATTTCTGCGCCTGC
The DNA here is from genome assembly GCA_029691765.1 of Entomobrya proxima. Lineage (NCBI taxonomy): Eukaryota > Metazoa > Arthropoda > Collembola > Entomobryomorpha > Entomobryidae > Entomobrya > Entomobrya proxima. Next base: position 51,887,107 of record CM056171.1, on the reverse strand, counting down.
CAATAAACATTCAGTTTACGACTGTGTGCCAAACACAAGCAAATATCAATGTGTTATGTAGGGCATGGATAAACGGGATTTGAGTGCTAGGGTTAACAAATTTATATGCAAAGTGTTTCAAGCTCAATAACTGTGCAGTTTTGTATTTTGAAAATATTCTCAAGTTGAAAACATTTTACGAGAATGATTAAGTTTGTGGAACCCTATGCGACGGATGTCAATATGCCGAAGTACCAATGGATAATTTCAGCTTGTTGTGTTGAAATCGTGGACACGGTAAATTGATAAATTTGAAAAGATGTATAAAAATTAACAATGTTTTCCAGAGAAATTCACAAGTACTTTTGTTTCAGGTTTATTCCAGTAAATATTTATATTTATTAATTAACTGGTTATACGAAGAACACCAGCACAGATATGACACAGAACGGCAACATGACCGAACCTGGCTACTTCTCGGAATTATTGGTGCCATTTGAGTAAGTCCAAGTGATGGTGAGCACTAAAAATTAGAAGTTCTTGGAATTCCAAAGTTTTTGCATATTTATAACACACATGTGCCCGGTATACTTCACAATAAGTTTCAAAGTCTCAAGTTGCCCCGAAGCGGAATTACAAAGGTGTGAATTTTGAGCATCAAAAAATGGCATATTGACCTGTTACTCAATGACGATAAGGAGTTGACAGCTAAAACTTTTTTGATAAATTAGTCATGCTATTAGGTTCTACCTGTGACAATATACCGTTCTGACCATTCTTCCATAACTTTTTAGAAAATGATATATCAAAAAATCCAAAAATTTTACAATTTTTTTAAAATTCAAATCGCTGTAACTTGCCAATAATAGACTTTTGGAAGCTCCAAAAAGATTGACCATCGGCAGTATTTAATGCTCTATCTATCCTAAAACATTGTTGTCAAAAATGCTTACCAACAAGGAAGCTATGCATAAAACTGTAAGTCAAGAAATTTTCTTGTATCGACTTTCATGTATTCAGAGTCAATCAGCAAGTGTTTTAGACATGTAAATGATTTGGTTAACATCATTTTTAAAAGCCCTTGAAATGCTCTATCAGAAACAGTGATTGTTATCCTGACACAACATCATCATAAAAAATGTTAATCAAATTATTCAGTATGATGGGTTCGTCCAAAAGTGTCAAAATTTTATAAAATCGAACGTAACTTTTTTTGTAGACACGATATTGAAAAAATGAGAAAATACCTTTTTGCAATTTTTATTGGGAACATTTTGACATGTCAATCATGAAATTTGGACAGTTTGGTGACGAGTTGTACTTGATAATCTGAAGCAATAAGCTTGCAGTGGCCATGCAAAGATTGCATGTTCGTGTATACGGGCGTCGTGGTCCTTCAATTTTACAAAGTTCTAGTTAGCATAACTTTTGATTTACTGACCAGATCAACGTGAAGCTTTCACTAAAATGATTCTTTTGAATTGTTCTGTCATTCCAGATCCAAAACTTGACTTTTTATTTTTGGGTCAAAAACGGCCAATTTTTGGATATACTCAAATCGGCTTCAACGTTGATTTTAATCAACATGTTGCCGTATTCGTCTATTGGGGCGACTTGAGACAACATAACTTGACACGATAATTACATATCACATATACGTCCAACTTATGCAAAAATTTTGAAAATCCAAGAAAAAAATTTTTCGGTTTACCACCATTTGGTTTAATTGTAGTTCTGTTGGTTATAAAAGTAGAAGTCTCTGACGATGTAGGATGTAAATGCTGCAGTGATTTTACACTTAAAAATGCTTCCGGCTTCCAAACTGCCTTGAAATAATCATAAATGCATACATTAAACATATATTATACAAAAAATGCTGACTTTGTAGAATTTGTATTCTCTAGCACAAGTATTTCCTTGTTAGTACTAATATCTATTAACTTGAGTACCAATGTTTCCGTTCTACCCGCCTGCGTTTCTTCAAAATTGCCAAATTTCGAATGAAAATTAAGTAGATTCACCGGAAATACGATTTTTTCTCTTTTCATTCAAATTTAGTAATTTTAATGAAACACAGATATGTCGAACGGAAACATTGGTACCCAAGTTTACGGATATTAGTACTAACATGGAAATACTCGTGCTAGAGGATTAAAGGAGGTTTCTCACCCGCCATATAACCGTGGGCTTTTCTGTCGGTTCACATCCAGTGATTGAACTTTAAAAGCCGGATGTACTGCAAAACACCCCGTGGAAATACGACAAACCGGGCCAAAGTTATGGGGGTTACAACAAAATCCTTAACATGGGGGTAATTCGGGGACTGTGCATAATTCAAACCCGATTTTCACCAAAAGGGCCCACATTTACAGGTAATCCAAAATTATAATCTGATACTAGAAACTTTGGAGATATTTTTAAAACATTAGTCTCGATGGAGTTATCTCGTATTTTGTAATAAATTGATTTTGAAAAATGTAAAAAATGGTACTGCACAGTGGTAAATTGAACATTATCTGGCGGCACAAAGGAACAAACAAGGCTGTTTCAATAAAATCTCACTACAGTTATTCCCGCTGGGCGCAAAAGATTTCAAACGACTTTCAGTCTGACACAAAATGCGAGGGACACAATATTTGTACCAGCAGTGGTTTCTGAGTATCAAAAACTATCCGACTATGCAGTATAATTTGTAATGCATGATGTAGTTATAACATGACTTCTGGCACTTTAGTGCAATAGGGTTGTTACAACACCGTAGCAAAAAAAACAAATTCCGCCTACATGGAGTAAGTGGCTTCCTAGTTTATTAAGTAGCCGCAGGCTAATTATTCATTTCGTACGCTTGGTCTGTTCCGGGTCCGTCCGAACGCCCGTCCGTCGCCCCTAAAACGCCCCTTAGAATTGGAATTTTTGAATTCTGTTTTTTTCTGAACGGTACTACTCAACAAGACCTCGCGCCTGGTCCAAAAACATTTTGACAAAACACCAACAGAGGGCGCTAAAAATTGAAAAAAGTGTATAACTCCGTTCCCTTACAACTTTTTTCAATTGTTTTTTCTGGAATAGGTTCCGTAGGTCCTACGGCATCTATTGACACCCCAACTTTTTCCCAGCGCACGCCCCCTGGCGGCCAAATTTAAAAACGCCATAACTCTGGTCTCTTAAGACTTTTTTGAGTTCTGTTTTTTGGAATGGGTTCCTTAGGCCCTACTACATAAATTGACACCCCAATTTTCCCCCAGCGCACGCCCTCTGGTGGCCAAAATTTAAAAATGTCATAACTCCAGTTCCTTAAGACTTTTTGAAGTTCTGTATTTTGAAATAATTTTCTAAGACTCTTGTGCACTTCCGCAAGTCTTTCTTTTTGAATAAAAAATTATATGCGGCTACTTACTTCAACATTTCCAAGGGTTTATTTTGTACAATTTTTGATAATATTTTATTTCTCGGGCAAATCCATTGTCATATTTGCAAGAACAAAAACTGTTGCTGCATACAAAGCTAGGCATTTATCAAGTTCGTCTGACTTCACAGATGTGATTGTGTCGTTATCTGTATGAGTTATGTTGAAAAAATTCCCACGATGATCACCGTTCAGCATTACAGTGGGTATACCATTTTTCTGAATGTGCATTGCATCAGTTGGCGTAGCCGAAATATTTGAGAGCATGAAATTGTAACTTTGCTTAGTTACTTTTTTAAAGGCATGCTCAATCAGATTTAGGATTTCCCTTACAATGCACCCAGCTTTGTAACTTTTTCCGGAAAATATTAGACCAGTTGCACGAATGCAGCCGGTTGCCGCTTCCATTGCTACAATTGGCCGATTTGCAGCAGATAATCCAGCATGCTTTGTAAGCCAATCCAACATTCCAGCTTGACCTGATTCAAATCCAGTAAATATTCCAACTTTTATTCCACGAGCTGGTTTTATGCCCAAAGTGTTGAAAAGCGCAACAGTGTGAAGATTGAGAAAGGTTCCGACCAAATTGCTATGAACTCCTTGCCCCTTTTCTACTGTTGGCTTGTCGGAATGACTTGCTAAAAGTACAAACTTGTCATGTTTTGTTCCATGTAAATATCCTAACAGATTGGTTGAGCTGGTTGAATTAAGTTCCTTATTGTTTTCAAGGTCGACTTCAGTAAGTTCCTCAGAGTTAGCAGTAGTGTGCGTTGGTTTGGCCGTTGAGACTTTCTCTGCCGTTACTTTGGAGTCTTCGTCGCTTTCGCTATCTTTTTCAAATTCACGCTCTTTGTGTGTTCTAAACTCCCGTGATTTATACAGGTCAACCAAAACAAAACCTTTCGGGCTTCGATCTCGTAACATGAACCCAACGTATAATTCTTTTGCCAACATTGGTGAAATAAATCCGATTAATATTTTAGGTTGGTTTTCTTCAAACAAAACGTCCCCAATGCACAAATGATGTGATAGTTTATGCCATCTGGTGGTTGCATATAAATTTTCCCTGTGCTTGGTTTTCTTCCCAAAATCAACAGAGCCACACGTACAAAGTATTCCATTAGCTCCGTATTTGGCGGCTTTTGCTGGCGCATAGAAGTTGTTATACGTGTAATTTCCATCTGCGGAATGCAAAATCACGATCTTGTCTTTTACCGAGTTTCTCTGCTTGTCCAAATCTTGCAAGGATTTTATAAATATGCACCGTCCACTTATCGGTTTCGTTGCGTCAGAACTAAATGTTTCCGTAATGCATAAAATTGCCTATTTTAAAGTGCGTGCTCAATGTTCAAACTAGAATGTCATATTTTTCTATTACTCTCACCTCTCACAAACAGTTGTATGGGGTATATCAGCCAGGAACAAAAAAACTGTTTCCCTTTATTCAATTTTGTGTTAAGTCTCCATTAATTTTGTTTGATTTTGTCAACAATATTACTAATATACCTTTTTGCATTATTACTGAGTATTTCAAAATAAAAACTTTTGGAGTTCCAAATCGATCATTTTCTACGTTTTACTAAATTATTTAGCTTTTGTAATTTTGTAGTATACACTATTTTTTCATATTTCCGCCCAAACTTTCGTATCTTTGAAAAGGATTAAAGAGCATTTTGTCTAGTTAGACCCCCATTTTAAAAATTCAGTGTAAATACTGACGAACAGACCGACAAATAAATATATTATATTAAATAGCTTTCCTGTGGACGCAGAAAAAATGTAGCAAACAACTTGGTTTCTAATATGCACAAATCGGGTCCAAAACCGTACAGGTTGGTCCTTCATTTGGTCAGGTTTGGTTCAAAATCAAGCAAAATGTGTTCTAATTTTTTTCGGAACCGTGTGTTTACGCTCCTAACTGGACTTAAGCGTTATTGGTGAAGTGAAAACTGGCTTTAAATTATCAAACAAACTGCTTTAGTGTAAATATGCAAATATTGGACATTTTTAAGTGTAACATAGAGTGCTCTGCTTGGGTCAGTAGTACTGACTCAGTACTCAAAATAAAAAAGCTTTTTATGCACATGTCTAAAGAGTCTTGTAGCCTATTTTACATAGATTGTATTGCAATTTATGCTATCTATGTTCCATGCAATAAGTGTTAGGAAATATCTTGTATATATCAAACATGTACCACCAAATTCTTGTTTGCGTTTTACACCTAACCGAAAGTTTACTTGAAATCCACGAACAAAACGGGTTCAGAGACTGGACTCCAGACCCACTATAAGCCACTGCTGAACTTTCGGAGCACATTGATAGCATCCCTTGTTAGTCAGATAATACCTTCGGTATTTCTGCCTCTATGGGGTGTTCAAGTGTTGTCCAGCAAGGGTCGTAGTTAACCTGAAGGTTGCGTTTCCACAGGCGGATAAAACACCGGGAACAAAATCAGGCTGTTACAAAACACATGTGCGGACAAAATGGAGGTGGTAATTTACACAGGTGACAAATTGCAACAGACGATTGCTTGGCAATTACAGGTCAAATTCAAAATGTCAAATCTCCACACTTAAAAAGCATTTAATTTTGTTATCATATATGTACCATGGTTACTATATTAACTATAATTTAACCAATCTGGAGCTCCTACGTAAAACAGTATTATTAGTATTTTTACCGTTGTAACGGAGCTTTCCTATACTGCTATTTGAGTCCGTCTGGTTACACTAAAAATTGAGTTTGTTTTCTGCATCCCGAAATGTAAATTTACGTCTTTAACACTGAAATGTTGTTTGTTGAAAAGCTCTTAAATGATAATGAACAAAGTGAAACCTCTCACCACTGTTTTCGTTACCTTTCAACCTTCACAATAAAGATTTTGCATGATGAGAGTGACAGGCATGTAAAATAGCTGATAGGAAAACTGCTACTGCTGCATTCATCATTGCATTTTCACCGTGCTTAATATTTGCAAGAGCATGCAAGCAATCTAAACAAACTCGTAAAATTGCGTTTTCTGTTGGGTAAAGTGGCTTAAAGGGTGTGTATTAAATCGGAGCACAAAATACAATCGAGGTTTTTTGAATGCTTATGCTGCTTGTATACCAAAGTAATATATCCATTTATAGCTCAAAATCAGCAGATTAGAATACAGTTGTACCTGCAGGAAAATCTATATTGTGTAAGTTTTTTCATGCTAAGAAATAATTGTTTGAAATTTTGATTTTTTCCTAGAGTGTAAAAATTGTTATCTAGATTGACTTTATTTTATGGTCACGTGTACAGAAAGCAAACAAAGTTCGATCTTTTGTTTTTAATATATTGACCATATAGTTCTTTGCAGAATAGTACATCCGCTTGAATAGGAGATACCCTGTAACTGCTGTTGTAGGGAGTCAAACATGCACCGGATAAAGAAACAAGAGCTTATTTAGATTTGCATTTTGAGAACACACATAGGCAGAACTCAGACCAGCTATTGGTGAATTTGTATTCAACAATGTTTCTTCTACTTAATGCACTAAAGAGCATTTCATAATTAAAAGTAGAAAGAAAGTTATGCAATGAAATTTCAAGAGCTCATATTTTCATGTTTGAAAAAAAATATGCAAAATTAACGCAGTGCCATAACTTTCCAAAAAAACCAGCAATGGAGATGGTTAGATCTATTTCTGAATCTGCATTTTATGGAGATCAAAACCCTAGGTAGTCTTTGATTATACTGTAATTTTTTAAAGAAATAAATTTGAAAATAAAAGTTAACTTTTTCGAAACCCGGGAAAAATCATATTTTGGGTCCCGAAGTAAATGCAGCAATAGGATCATTACACTATCAGTTTTTGACCACAAATAATACTCATATTAAAGCCCTTAAAATGAAGTATCAGAATATTGTAAACTCAATTGGATAGGCTTGTACAGTTGACTTATGTAGCGTAACAAAATTTGTGCTCCGATTTAATACACACCCTTTAGGCCAAACGAAACGTCAAGCCGTCAGAAGTCAAACTATGAAAAGTAAATAGCTGCACATAAATGTTTGTAACCATGCTGAAGGTTAAATTAAATGCCCAAACAGCATGTATTGAGAACTCCATTATATTTGCAGTAAAACCTTGTACCATTTGAAGTATTCACTTGGTGCATTTTGCTCCCATAGATAATTCTAGCAGATCATGAACTAATGTGATTATAGTCTATCGTAAAAATTTAAAAGTAATTTAAAAATAAGTTACAAGCTACGTGCAATTTCAAGGCATGATAAAGTAAGTGTGTTGCGTAGCGTGTTTGTACATCAGTTGTCTTAGCATTTTTGAATGTTGTGGAGAATAGATGTTGCAAGCGTACTATGCACTTTCGTTCAAGACATGGAAATTCATCCACCTGTAAAATATTTGCCTGTTTTCTTTGCAACCAGTACACATTCCCGCCTGCTTTTTGTCCGTACCTGTGATTCGTAACCACCTTCGTGTGATTCGTTTTTTGTTCTTGATGTTTTATCCGCCTGGGGAAACACCACCTTCAAATAAACCTAAACCCGAGTTTAATTTTGATTTTTTTAAATGGTTGGTGTGAACTGTAAAGCGCACTGTTTTGTAAAAAAGCTATTTGGAATTTTCAGCATTACGGAAAAGCAGAGACACCCGAAAGACTAAAATGGTAATATAAAAATGTTGGCAATATATTATCAAAATTAACGTCGGAACTTTTGATCATTTCTATTATCCAAGGAAACGGTCGTGTTAAAACTGTTTCATTATAAGTCAAGTTAAAACCAAACCGGTGCATTGTATTATTGAAGTAGTGTATAGACTCCTCCAAGCTTTTACTTCCAATAACACGACTGATAGAACAGTTTTTTGAATGTCGTATCCTGGCACTTCTCTCGTTCTGAAATTCTTCATCGTCTTTTAGATTCACTATAATTCGCAAATCGTTCTGCTTAAAATGTTTGCAATTATTAGGAAAACTAGATAGAAAAGTTTTAATTTCGTTTATCATTTTCCCCTTGAACTTTCCACTAAGTGCCTCCTTCAAAATTCTTTCAATTGTTGATGTCTGCCATGAAAGGTCGGTTTTTAATTCCTCAGACGTCTTGCAGTTTTTATCTTTGAATTTTAATTTCGAGCCATATGTCTCCCTGCAAGGTGATGTTTCTATAGGTCCCCTAGCAGATTTTTTGGTGACTTTACAATGGTGGGAAGCACGTTGCACGGAAGCTAAATGTACACTAAAATTCTGAAATGTTTTTTCAACGCTGTAACGCTCAGTTGCTGACGCGGAACACACGCAGTCACAATATATACCACACAGTAACAGAAATAAGTAATACATCTCTCTTTTATATATTATTGTTCTATTAATTTAAACTATTCAACACTTTTAAACAGTAGTAACATTTTTCGTTTCTGCCTGCTTTGTTTGGAGTTAGCTGCTTTGAGATGATGCATTTGGTTTATCAGGTAACAATAAACGCAACAGAATCAATGCAATAAAGTTTTATCAGTTGTAGACGATAAAACAATGCACAAAGGTAGAAAACGACGAATTTATGTTATTGTGCGGGTAGAACAATAGGATAGTAAATTAGATACACTATGCTATTGACTGTAGTTTAATCAGTCTGTATGATATGAAAATGGCTAGAATATGTGACGTTCAAAGATCTGGTGCTCATTCAAAATTACTGAACGTAGAGAACGCATGCCAAGTGGGCGAAGACATGTTTGCAACTTTTAAGATTTTAATCTGGCCCGGCAATCCAATTAATGTCGGCTTTCTAAAGAGAAAAACAAATATTATTTGTTTGTAGTTGCTTCTCACATGAATAGTAATCTACAATCATGAATCAACGTACTACAAAAAACGTTTACAATCCAAGCTTTTAATGCTTAAATCTGACAGCGGAAAACCGAAAAATTCACGCTGCGCTCCAAGAAAAACCAAATTGTTCAATTCACGTAACATAGTACACAGCTACAAAACGTATTTAAAATGTGGCTTCAAAAGCTGAGCATTGACCAACAATTTGGAAAGAGGTAATAGAATGATTAACATTAATTTATTGTCCTTGCAGTAGAGAATCGAAAAAAGGGTAGAACGATGCACAATCTTTTTTGTGTCCTCACCTTACAATGTTTATCAATACAAAAACCTCATTGAGAGTTCTGTGAGAAACTGTGTGTAGATAAAGATAACTCTTTCGTTTTGTTTGTAAACCTCCTAGCACTTCTCCATTGGAGGGTCTATTCCGCTACTCAGGAACAGTATTGATGTGTTTATAATACTACTACGTGCAGAATGCTTCCTTCTGGCAAAAAACTGTCATTTCTCATTTGAATGTTCTAACTGCTACAATGCAATATGCGGATATATCCTAAATTTAAATATGCATATTTCACACTTTCTTGAGAGCATCTTTTCAATCATGGACACAAAATAGTAAACAAAGACAAACATTATATAAAATTTTGCATCGTAATCAACACGAATTATATTTTACCGCAATACGTATGTAACAATTGCCAAACAAGTAACACTGACGTATAGCACGAGAATAAATTGAAGGGTACCAATTTATGCATTAAAACTCCTCCGGAATCCATTAAATGTTTGTATACGCGCAACGTGTTTCATTTCTAACACTTTGGTTGCTGCAGTTAAAACATGAATTCTGGAATTAAAGAAGGCTGGGGCAACCAAAAACGTAGTACACTGGCAATGGGTTTTACCTACTTCATACAAAAATAGATAAATTATTAAAGAGCGACCTCAGATTTTTCTTATTATTAGCAGAGTTGTAAAAAATATAGTAATGAGTAACTATTAGCAGATGTTGACACCAAGAAATGAACCTTATCGAATTTCAAAACTTTTACCGCATAATGATAGTACGACTGTAGGAAATAGCCCGTGCAAAGTTTCAGCCCTCCAAAGTAGTTCTGGCGTCGGTGGTGACAAAAAATCGTTTTTGCCGGTGTCGAAGCAATAAAATTCAAATATATCAAAATAGAATAGTTATAGGATTGTGATGTTTTTGGAGGAGCGTAAGGGATAAATGACCTATTAGATGACGTACAGACATCACATTAATGTGCATACATTTTTTGGCAAAAAATAATTTTCAAATTTTTCTTCACTTTTTGAAGGTTTTAGCCTCGACCATTTTTCAGATCCGTCCATAAATCTTTGAGTTTATACTGTCAGTCTAAACTGCGGTATTGTTAAGCTATTGCAGCAAATTTCGTTTAAAAATCCGAATGAGTTGAGAAACTGTGGTCAAAACTTAAAACCGGAAGTGCCATAAAAAATTGATCAACGAAGAAAATTTGCAATATCTTTTTTTCTTGACAACATTTTAAAAATCTGAGAGTATACACTCGAGCTAAGTGTATGAGGATTCCTTTGACATATTAACTGCCAATATCTGACCATCGACCACGGTGGCCGCCTTGGCTAATTTTGTCCCTCAGTTCATTCAATAAAATGTCCTGTTCGAGCAGCACAATCTGTGGTTTTAAGCAATTCTGGATATTTGTGTAAAAATATACTTTCAAAGCAGCTTATCGTTTTAAAAATCATTCATTTTATTATCTACTGTACCTGAACATTAAGAATTGCGTAAAACGACTGACTGTGCTTGCTTGAACAGGACCGTTTATTGAATGAACTGAGGGACAAAAGTAGCCAAGGCGGCCACCGTGGTCGATGGTCAGATATTGGCAGTTAATATGTCAAAGGAATCCTCATACACTTAGCTCGAGTGTATACTCTCAGATTTTTAAAATGTTGTCAAGAAAAAAAGATATTGCAAATTTTCTTCGTTGATCAATTTTTTATGGCACTTCCGGTTTTAAGTTTTGACCACAGTTTCTCAACTCATTCGGATTTTTAAACGAAATTTGCTGCAATAGCTTAACAATACCGCAGTTTAGACTGACAGTATAAACTCAAAGATTTATGGACGGATCTGAAAAATGGTCGAGGCTAAAACCTTCAAAAAGTGAAGAAAAATTAGAAAATTTCGGAAAATTATTTTTTTGCTAAATGCACATTAATGTGATGTCTGTACGTCATCTAATAGGTCATTTATCCCTTACGCTCCACCAAATACATCACAATCCTACAACTATCCTGCTGTGAGATATTTGAATTTTATTGCTTCGACACCGGCAAAAACGATTTTTTGTCACCACCGACGCCAGAACTACTTTGGAGGGCTGAAACTTTGCACGGGCTATTTCCTACAGTCGTACTATCATTATGCGGTAAAAGTTTTGAAATTCGATAAAGTTCATTTTTTGGTGTCAATACCTGCTCATACTCAATCCTAACATTAATGCCACAAAAACGTATACAGAAATCAACTTCTAATTTAAAATTTAATTTGCATTCAAATAAGCCATCTGTGTTTGCAGCCAGGTTCAGTGGAATAAAGGCAATGCGTTGGTTAAAAGATGGCTGGAGATTTGTTGTTTGGTCTGGTTAATGCCTGCAAGCTTCTGCTTGAATGGGAAAGATTACATTGCGTGTACAGATTTTTCAAAAGTACCTCAACATGTTCCATTCCAGGACCCTTCATAAAATAAAATTGAATAAAATTTTACAATCATTGTCTATGTATTCAGTTGTCACAGGTCATTTTTCATTGTTTTCTTTTCTAGTTGGTTTACTATCTGAGAAGGACAACAGCGTCCACGTACCCACAGTTTTACTCTAAATTTGTTGTTACGAAAAAGGTAATTTTATAATATTCTACTGATTTGTTTGTTTCAACTTACCTGACAAATTTCCAAATATTGACATGTATAATATTTTGATGTCAGTTTATTAATCACAAAATTTTATTCAGAACTCCACCAGTACTAAAACATGCTGTTGAAGAGCAGATTAAAATATTTTAGTTTTCAGGTATACAGAATTTTACATTTGAACGGAAAATTAAGCACGATACATTAAATGTATTACATTTCCACGAAGAATTTGTAAAAATGTAAACAGCGAAGAAAACCTAGACAACAAGTGAGCTGAGCAGCTGAGACGACCAACACTTGCCAATGCTATCTCTAGCCCGAGCAGACAAAACCCACGCGTTTTACAAATTTTGCATTGCAATACATGCCACATAACACTGAGCAAACTAATATAATAAAAGTCCTTCTTCTAAAAAATTCTTACAGGCTCATAAATAAAGATTTTGTTGTTGAGTCTTAGGAATAAGCTCTGTACAGCATACTTATATAAAACCCAAATAAATGATACCTCCTCATTTGTGCACACAAATTAATTCGGATATTACATGTTTTGTAATATGTAAATAGTAATTGCATCTTTATTGGATATTTCGCTCCTTCTTACAATTTATGTGGACGCAGGTCAATTGCTCTTCACAAAACTTACTGACGTATTTTGCATTAACGTATTATTATGGCATTGTTTATACACACAATCTTTTTCTTTGTAATTCATTCAAGAATTAGTTATTAATTAAGCCGTTTTTTGCTGCGCACTGGCTAAATTTACATGCGCTTGGGGGGCATTGTGCTGTCTTCTTTGTAGTCGTTATACTTTGGCCATGGCACTGGCGTAAATGTAGATTCTGCAATTTTGTGTGTGCTAGATTTGATGTTTTGCCTTATTCTAAATCCAAGTTAAAATGCAAAAAAGTGACAGAGCTAGAAAGCGATGCCGCGACCATGTTCACTATTGTCAAGCGCGCTAGCCACTAGCTAATAATGGGTCGGGCTAAGCGGAGCTACTGAAAACCCAGACCAAGAACACCAGCCAGCGAGAACACAAAGTGAGTACACCAGCAAGCTCGTTTCCCTAGCCAAAGAGCCAAATACATGTGTAAGATAGGAGAGAGGCAATGCTTCCTTGTGTTTGAGTGTGACCGACGGACGCACATTTTAAGGAATCTTATATGCTCCTTTTCAAACTTTGCTAATAAGGCATGTGCTCAAAATACATCCAACTTGACTCATCCATCCATTGGGGACACCCAGGTGAGCTGGGAGAAAAATTGTTTGTTTTGGTTGCCGTTTCGTTATACAAGTAATCTATTTCAATTCTGGAGGAACACAAGCCTATTTCGTCTGTATAAACATAGTCGTAAACTAATCTGACATTTTCGGTGGGCTCTGAATATGTAATGTGCTGGGCAACACTGACAAACAAAATTACAACGACGAAAAACATTCATTTTAAATCGGTTGTGAAGAATAATTTTGTATTACGAGAGAACAGCAATTTATGTTGTTTTGTCTGCATGGACAACACTGAATAGGTGAGACCAGCCGCAACAGAATTATGTAGATTTTTGTTATGAATATCGCCATGATCATCTAGCAATAATTCGTAGAGTTTAGGTAATTTACTTCGTAGTCTGATAGTATGCTTTAATCCTTAAAATTCTACATAAACCGGTTTATAAACTACACAAAAATAAATATCTGGTTTGCTTACGGTGACTAATTAATAGACAAATTGTTATGAGGAAGAGCTGTAAATTCCTTTGTTGCAACACAATGCAAACACACACCAAAAACGCGACTCCAAATATAAACAGGTTTTGGAGTTTATTTATGAATTGTGGTGCAATTGCAGAAATCGGCAAGACTTGTGAAGCTGGGAATTCCGTACTTGTCCAATTCGCTTTTCATGCACCACTCGTGCAATATTATAAAATCAATAATGAACTAATTGTGCGTAAAATAAGTTGACAAAAATGTTTTATTGATTTCCCGGAAAGGGTTTCGGCTAACCCAGAAAATTGGGACGGCGCTCTATAAATAAATTCCTGAATACTTAAAGTTGCAAAGTAGCGCAGCGTTTTTTAGTATTATTTTGGAATCCTTACCATACCAACCTAACATTGCCGACATGAAAGAATCGAGTACATCTACATAAAATATGTTACTGAAATGGAAATGATTTTCAGTTGCCCACGTTTTCATGTGATCGAATATAAAACATTTACTAAATGTTATGAAAACGTTTGACAATTATTCAACCAGTTTCTGAATTTCAACTTTTAATACCTGGAATAGATTCGTGTCCGCTTACTCGGAATTAGTAGTGGATTTCGCATAACATTCTATCTTTATCATTTTCCAGTCACCTATAAAACCACAGGTTAGCTTCTTTTTGCAGTTATAAGTAACTTGGAACCTCGAGTTGTTGTTTCAGGAAATTTGTTTATTTTTTCACATTTAAACTTAAACGAACTTAAATATGAAGCTGGTTTTTGAATTCAGCTTTGTTTTGTTTACATTATGTGCCCTAGCTAAATCCGACGACGAGTTTGGGTCTGGTCCGAAAGGCACGGTGATTAAGTATTATACGGAATATCATTTTACTTGTCTTCCATGCTGTAATTCTAACAATCCTTAGTGGAGAAGCCGTTATAAAGACGGATACTGCGGAATGGAGGTACAATAATTTATTACAAACATGTTGGTTCAAAGAATCAGATTCATAACGAATAAATGACACTGACGATTTTAACTTTTATAGATAAGTGGTAGATTTTTTGCAGGAACTGATTCAATATTACACAACAATTTGTGTGAAAATCAAGAGAGATACAGTAAGGCATTGCGACGATGTGTATATAGATCCAAGGCAAGAATTGGCCGACTGCATATGCAATTTGTCAGTGTTCTAAACAGCATCTTCCAAATTTAATATTTTGAAATAACTAAATTTATTTGTGATTTTGATTGGCCTTACAATACCCATTCTTTTAAAATATAGTGCCTGTTTTTGTAATAAACATTTTGTTGAAATTCTAAAATGATTATAAATTAAAATTGATCCCGAAACAAGTCTTTGCTCAAATGTATTATATTGAACTACATTATTTTATAGCAACGTTTATAACTTAAGTAAAAAGGTTGAGCATATTAATAATTATTGTTATTGTGCTCCCGGATACTTTTACTTGAATCCACAGTAAAATTTGTTTTGTCGTAATTTGAAAAATATAAGACATTCTGCTTTACATCATTTTTGTAGTAAATTAAATTGTTGACTAGACAATAGCAAAATTACAATACTTTACATTAAAAATTGGATTAAAGTTTACATATTATCTGGCTCATCATGGATGTAAACTTGGTAAAGACCAATCAAATCTCTGAAGTACCACAACCTCTGAAGCAGCAACAGGAAGTCTTGGTATTAAAGGAGGGCCAGGTCGCCCCATAGAATTACAGAAAGCATTGCATAAAGCATTGCATAAAGAATAAAAATGTAAATGTTTTGTACGATTCTAATAAATTTATTCAAATAAAATGACAAATAATTTTTTATCCCTGAAAAAATACGCACGTATCAGAGAAACTTAATTTTTTTCTCGGCGAAAAAACGTTAATCCTATAGATAAAGGAGTATTTTCCATAGACAAAAAATACATACAATATAATAGCAACTGTAGCATTCATATAGCATTTAAAAAAGCAATCAAATAAATGGGTTTTATGATTCACATGAGTTCGATAACAATTGGACGCATAACTGATTTACATGTTATGACTATTAAAATAATATTTTGGGCAACTGCGAGCGTATAAAAATAAAGGCAACTTTATTCCAACGTTTCGATTTGTTTTACAAATCCTCTTCAGGGATACATGCTTTGATATGTAACATAATGTGTTACATGTTTGTAAATATTGATTTGTAATTCAGTTTAATGTGAAGTATTCCAAACAACTCACACACAACAGGAAACACTTAAAACAATACTATGTACATGTATTTACAAATTTACAGCAGTAAATTAAATTTTAAACGAGTTTCATCACAATCTAATGCAAGCCAGTGCGCCATCGGCCTTATATTAGTACTAGGTTTTGGTTCAAGCTACGCATTGAACCCCAATTACCAAACGCATTTAAATAGTATTTTCACTACCTACACTGGATTGCAGTTCGAGCACTTTGGACTCAAATGTTTTGAGACATTCTTTAATCTTTAAGCACCTCCCGGGCACAATGAGCAGACCTAACTTCCAAACTTCACGAACTTGTCAAGCACCATTTCTAACATTGAGGGACCTGTCAATTTTTTCACATGCCAATTCAAGGCATCATAGCATATGCTAGACACTTTCCTATAACATTTAAGCAAATTCCAGCTACCCGTCGTCCCAGCAAAATGATGCTGCATTTTGGTTGCAGTTAAAGATAAATGTTTCTCTTAAATGTAAGGAAACAAATAAAGCTTCACACGTTATGCAAAATGCAAACCACATAAAATCTTGCCGCTACGCAACACCCTGAATTATTGAAATATTAAATTTTAGCCCAGTCCATACAAAAAATGAAAAAAACTAACCCTGGGGGATAAGCCCTTCTCCCCACGGGCGTAAATAAGCATGTAAAAAACTTTGCCACCCATGGGATTCCATCCGGCAACCCTTCACATCTTTGACGGACACGGAAGCTTCAAAACCACAACTGCTTAGGTGGTGAAAAGCATGAGTAAAGCAGTAACAGAGCAGTTGTGTGTCTGCATGCACCGACAGACTTCGTCATCAGAGCTTATAAATATTAGATGGTTGTAACTTCACTTAATTGGAGCATTTGTAAAGGTAGAAAATGTGCACTATGATTTGCATACTGTTCGCTGGTGCATTCTCAAATTAGAGCTATAACCAAATTTTGCATTACAACGAGAGCATTTGAAGGGATTTTCGCCAGTATGAAACATATTCTGACTTGCTAGTTTACGTTTATCAAAAACGCCTTTCTCACATAGTTTACACTCAAAACTCTTGATATTAATGTGCACTTGTCGTATGTGTAGCCTAAAACCGTTAAACCACGTGGTTGCCAAAAAACGATTTGCTAAACTCATTACATTCGTATGATTTGTACAACTTTTTGTCCGAGTGCACAAGTAAATGGTTTTTCATATCAGTTTCCGTAAAAAACCTGGCACCGCAAATTTCACGTTTGCTTTCTAAGATGTTGCCGCAAGTTGCTGTTACTTTTGAAAGTCTTAACACATAGGACACAAGCATAGGGTTGATCAGTAGATTATACAGCATTCATATGACCTTATAAACTGATTTGTAGTGTGAATTCCTCATTGCAAATTTTAAAACCGTATGGATTCTCTTTTATATGCGAACGAATATGGTAAGTAAAGTAAGTTGGACATTGAAAACGAGCTGAACAAAACAGGCATTCATGTGGTTTGGGAATATTTCCTGAAAATGTCAAAACAACCAATATTTTTTAAATTTTGTCAAAGCCTTTGAAGTATATTATAATTTGGTAAATTGTTTACCCTGGTGTCCCTTGACATGTCATCTTAGGCCGCAGCTAGTTTTGAATTTCCTACTGCATTGTGAATAGATTTCTTCTCCGGTGTGGCTTCTTAGATGCGCTTGTACTTCACCTTTTGTTCTGAATTTTTTAGAGCAAAGGTCACACGCAAATGGTTTTTCGCCTGTATGAATCCTCTCATGCCGGACATGCTGCTGTTTGGTCTTGAAACGCTTTAGGCAAGCATTGGAATGGTTTCTCCTTGAAATGTACTGCGCGAATGTGACGTCTTAAATTTCTGGTATCAGAAAATTTCTGTCACAATTGTTGCACTTAAATGTTGGCATTTCTGGTCTAAAGGAAGTTATTGATGTGGAATGTAGGTTACGTTGGCTTTAGAAGCTAGCTGGAAATTAATAGTGTCCTAAATTATACTTGAAGTTTCCAAAGAAATGCAAAGTAAAAACTGACGGCGCCCAAACTTTCAGCTGAAAAACAACAGAATAAATGAAAATAGAAATTGTAAATGAAATATATTTGTGTTTCAAAACCTTAATGTTTTAGGACGACTTATATCTACTGAATAGTATCAAACAAACCTTTCATTAAAACAACCAACTGTTAGCTTAATAAATGGGGAGTATATCAAACTCATTTTGACTATTAAGCAGCGCCAGCGCCTATTATGAAACCCAAAAACTTCAATAGTTTATTGTTATTTAATATAGGAACACATGAAAAATTTGTACCCACACAGAGTATACTTTGTGCTGACTTTTTAGTTACAAAAGAAAGTGCTCAGATACTCAATACTGCTACATTGATGGTTACATCTTAGATTAGAATCATGTATTAGCCTGACGTTCAACTTCACAGGTTTAGAGCAAATAAGATCGTGTACTATATTTTTAGAATTACCTCAACAAGTCTCACTCACCCACACAACCCTACAAACCAACAAAAATTGAAACAAGTTTCACAAGCATGTTTACGTTTCAATTGTCAACAGTTATTTTGAATAATTTTACCCTTTCAATTGATTATCTGAAGGGAAATACAATGTGTATTTGTGTACCATCAGTTTCACTCACTCAGTATTTGCTATTATGAAACAAATCAATAAAATAACTTTTAAAAGGTTCTCTAGATTTGTTTTTTTGTTTAATCCTACCTGATGAATTT
The DNA here is from genome assembly GCA_029691765.1 of Entomobrya proxima. Classification (NCBI taxonomy): domain Eukaryota; kingdom Metazoa; phylum Arthropoda; class Collembola; order Entomobryomorpha; family Entomobryidae; genus Entomobrya; species Entomobrya proxima. The sequence continues at coordinate 51,868,264 of CM056171.1, read as the reverse complement.
TCAAATCATGACATAGATAGCATATTGTTACAAGTTTACTAACCACAAATTGTTATAAACGTCGGCAACCATATTAAAACTTGGTGTTATAGTATAGGTTAAAATTCTACAGCCATATTTCCACAATTTTAATTTCTACACACAATTTAAACACGGAACATTTTCTCCGAGAGCTTGTGAAAATGTAAACAGTCTAGAAGAACAAGGGAACTGAGCAGCTTAGACGGCCAACAATTGCCAATGCTATCCTTCTTGAGTTCAGCATTCGTAGCCCCGAGCAAACAATTTGTTTGAAACAAAATACACGCGCTTGTAAAAACATACCACAACACACTCTACAGACTGGCAAGTACGAAATGAACAATGCATTTTAATATGCAACCGTAGGCATTATTATATTTTGGAACGTTTACAAAATTTAATTTCCGAATCATATTTTGTGTCTGATTCTAGAATTTTGTTTTATGAAACCTGGCTTTCCCATTGACTTAATTCAAAACAAAAAGTAAACATTTTGACAAAGAATTTGTTAAACTGTTTAGCTTTTTTGCGCAGTGCATTTTTGCGCTAAGTATGGTTTTTATGAACACTCTGCTGTCTGCAATGGTATAAAAGAGGCAACACCATATCATCCCATTCTTATATGTTGACAAATGTATAGCAAAAATTATTGTTTTGGATTTTTAAAAAAAACTATTTAGTTAGATGGAAATATACATCACTATCACATTTCAAGATCTAACCAAATAGAGAATGTTTTCTGATTTTAAGTGTTCCTAATTTCAGCCTCAGGAATGCAATTTTGTAAACAAAGCGATGACTGATGCCTCATAATCCTCTTTAACGACCTACATATCTTTACTGGACACTTCCTGACGAACAAAAATGCAGCATTGTTTTCTGTTGTAAATCTTTTCTATGGTTTAAGAATCTTGTCCAAGCAGGTAACAAAAAATGTCTTGGGTAATATTGATGGATAAGTGGCGAACTGATAAGCCTGATGCGTAACGGTGTAAGGATGCCCCTAATGAGACGATCGAAAGCAAATTTGAGCTTGCTTCTAAACGATAAAAAGTACTAACTGTTGATATTACTATAGCTAAATTACGTAACGTTGTAATTGGCATAATTGCGACCCAAAGAAAGTGTTTATGAAAACCAAACTTTTATTCAGTTATAATGTTCTTATATAAGATCTTCCCAATAAACATTTCCGTCAAAATTTCTGCACTAAGACTGTCGATTTTGTGTTGAAATTGCTATATCAATTTAAAATTATCGAATAAACAGCAATTCGCTATACAAAATAATATATTGTTATGGCGATATGTAAACAACACGAAACCGCTACGAATCTACTGACGCTACATTTTCACTAAGCAGTGAAGTTAGCTCGTTGTCCAGACAACATCGTTTTATTGTCACAAAAACCACGCCAGAGTTGGTACACTGACAGAGTTGTAGATGTATAGGTTTGATACAGAATGTGCATCGCAAATCCGACAACAACAAGAAAGCATTTTTTTCAGAAATAATGTATTTACATGTAAGTGTCAATATGGTAACACCATCAGATCTGCGTTGATTTTTCGACATTGGTAAAATTGTCGGTTGCAATATTGTTGATGGACCAGCTGGACAGAGAGCAAACAGCTCGTTGCTGTTCTTTGAGCGGTCATTGAAGTGACTTTCCAGACTGGCAACAACTTACGCTTGTGCTTCTGAAACTTGACATAATGGATTTTCAAAAGAAGAAAAACTTTGCGATAGTAGTTTTTAAGGCAGACGAAGGCGTTAGTGTCGTTCCAGTAAAAAAACTGGATTTCTGAAGATGCAATGCGAACAATGCAAATGGTATCCTTCCGATTTTAGAAAATTGATCCAAGATCCTAATTCTGTGCCAGGAGAGGATTGGAATTGGCTAGATATCGACGTAAAAAAGCAGTATGGTAAGTGTGCAGTACAACTTCGGGAGTGAACGTGAGTATTTAATGAGGTGATTGACGTGATTTAGCTATAATAATTAATTAAAATTTTTTCCGTCCTGGTAGAAAACTTTGAAAACGCCAATGCGAAGTTAACAAAGTATAAAAAAGTGGACCGTTTAATGAATGCCGTTTCATGAGTCATTGGTATCAATTTCGTTATGAGGTGACTAATTTTGTTACCTTGATTTACTTAATAAAGAAATGCAACCCTACAGCTGTAATCAATTTATAGTCTCGTATTGCCCCTTAATTGCTCAAAGCATTGATATTTTTGCATTTAAACGACACTTATTCGACGCATTAAAAGCATAGTATTGCTACCGGTGATGCGTCGCATTTTCAACGGAAATTCGACAGTGTCGTAATTTTGATACAGTTACGATACATCGGTTACGATGTTTGTTATATGCATATCGAGGGTGCAAAAACACGCAAAATCGATGTCGTTTGTGCAGTATCGTTTTGATGAGTTTTCAACTAACAAATGTTTATTGGGTTATACAAAACAAATATACACTAAGGATATATACAGTTTTATTAATATCTCATTTTAATTTTATTAATGTGCACACGAGTTTTTAGCGCAATTTCAAACATCCATATGATCAAAACGTCAAAAATCGGGAATAACATTTCTTACATGTACACTAACTCTTGCACTTGGTTAACAGGTGCATTCTCAGATTTGAGCGATGACTATATTTTACATTACAGCGAGAACATTTAAACGGTTTTTCGCCAGTATGCGACACACTATGGCTTTCTAGTATATGTCTATTATAAAATCGTTTCCCGCATAGCTTACACTCCCAAGGCCTGACATTATTATGCACTTGTCTTTTATGCATTCCTAGACCACTTGGTTGCCGAAACGATTTGTTGCACTTATCACAACTGTACAACTTTTGGCTCGAATGCACAAGTAAATGTCTTTTCAGTTCCGAATTTGTACAAAAGCAAGTGCCGCAAGTTTCACATTTGTAGGGCTTTTCACCCAAGTGCGTCCTAAGATGAACCTTTTTCGCAGTGCTGCTTTTAAAAGTCCTAGCACACAGATCACAAGAGTAGGGTCGATCATCAGAATGTGATTTCTTATGACGTTGCAAATTACATCCCATTGTAAATTCTGCACCACAGACATTACAGCTGTATGGTTTCTCCTTGATATGCGAACGAATGTGGTATAAGAGGTAGGTCAGATTTTGAAAACGTGCTGAACAAAACAGGCAGTCAAATGGCTTGTAAACGATTCCTGAAAATTTCAAAACGAATTTATAGAATGTTTGAAAGAAACGGAATGAGAAGTCATTTAGGACATTTTCATAAATTGACTACCGTGATGTCTCATGATATGATACTTGAGACCCGAGTCGCTTTTAAACTTCCTACTGCATTTTAAGCAAGGATAATTATCTTCTCCGGTGTGACGTCTCAGATGTTTTTGTAATTGGTCCTTTGATCTAAATTTTTTTGAGCAAAGGTCACACTGGAATGGCTTTTCATCTGTATGGATCATCTCATGCTGAGTTAGATTATGTTTTGCATCGAAACGTTTTTTACACTGCTTGCACTGAAATGGTTTCTCCTTCAAATGCACTGCGCGAATGTGGCGTTTTAAGTTTCCAAGTTCAGTAAACCTCTTATCGCAAATATTGCATTCAAACGAAGCCATCTCTGTTTACACAGAATATTATTTGCAATAATCGAAAGTAGAATGATTGTAACACTTGGAAATCTTCAATTTTTTGGAAATTTGGTGATTGTGGAATTCGTGCGTACAAACGTTCAACAAAAATACGCCCAGCAATCTGCGAAAACAAATTGTTAATGAGAGTCCAGGTTATAAATTTTGCTTTTTTTGTTTATTATTCTACTATAGTTTCTTACATCTCTTAGTCTGACATTCAAGTTGACATATTTCTACTGCTGCTGAATTCACACTTTTCAAGATCCGAGTTGCGTGTGTTAATTTTTCTGAAGTGCCTCAGAATGCGTTATTCCTCGACCCTGCATAAAATAATCAGAATCGAATTTTGCATATTTTTCAACTTGAAACATTTTATGGATAACTGTTTACAATTATTATAATTTATTCACAAGAGCTTTCTTAATATTCTCAATTTTTTGTTCACTTCAACTTGACATGGTAGGTTTCCAGATATTTGCAAGAATAAAATTTTGTTAAGAGTTTACGCCAGCAACACAAAAGCATTGTGTTGAAATGGAGGTTAAAATTAAACTGCCAGATCTTAACAATTTTAAATTCTAACAGAACTTAAACACGACCCATTGTCACGGAGAGCTTGTAAAAATGTATACAGCATAGAAAACTACACCAAAAATGAACGGAGCAGCTGAGACGGCCAAGGCCAACGCTTGCCAACATCTTTTATATGTTCAGCATCAGTGATGATGCATCACTATCACGAGCAGATGAAACCCACGCGTCACGCGTTTGGCAAAACAGAACATACCACAACACACTCAACAGGTTTACACGTAGTATAGGAACTATGCATTTGAGCCATTGAGTCGCAACATACATTACGACAACCAGTTGATGAAACTATGCAATGAAATTATAAATGAGAAGGTTGTCTCATTGCTGAGATGAACGATAGGAGTAATGCATGTTGTTTGGTCTTTGCATGGCAACACTGAGTTGGTGATACTTACCTCTTCAGATATTTTATATTTTAATCTTTGGTGCTGAATCAAAATATGATCACATTGCATCAAAAGAGCAAGTGATTTTATAGAATGCACACAGACAATTTACTTTGTATTCAATGACCAATGATACTCCGTAATGTACTAGGCAAACCGGTTTCTTTTGAGCTACAAAAAATACTGACTTTCCAGTTATGAGCTGAATGGACAAGATTTCGGTTGTTGTGTGCATTTTTTATTGATACCCGTTTAAATGTGAATAAAATATAAATAAATTGTACAATTTAGTTATATATTTTTAATTTAAAATTTACGCTTAGAATACAAAATGAATGTGAGTATTGCACGAACCTCGTTGCAACAATAAAAATTACAGAGCTTCTATACAGACACTGAATTTCTCCATTCCAAAACTTTCCTTTGCCAAATAAAACAAAATTGAAAAGTTGAAAGCCAATGTCCTCAAAAACAACCTTATTCCAAATAAGATTAAAATCCTTCCCAAAAATTGTGAGTCACAGAACCCTTCAGTTTTAGAATTAATTTTTGGAAACTTGTGATGCCCCAAATGTTCCAGTGTATGTTGAGCATACTGGGTTAGTCATGTAGAAAATGAAAAACTTGGTCGAATTTAAATTCAAATTTTTAATCTTTATTTGGCATTCGATTAAAGTTTATATTTAACCTTTTCTTGAAACGATACCAATATTCTATTTATTGGATAAGGAAACTTTTGGTGTTCTTGTGTAAAAAAGTAATTTTATGTAGTTTTTGACCAAACACAAAAATGTCTCACAAAAACAGTAATTAATTCAGTTGTTTTCTGGTTGTGCATTTTTGAAGTTTCGTGCTGAATGCAGTTCCTGGTGGGCATTCAGCTGCCTGCAGAGTTGCCGTTACACTATAGCATCCAGCTCCGGTAAATTCCTTAAAAAATAAATGATATTTGTAAAGTTGAAAATTGGAACTAAAGAACGCGTTGCAAAAACTTACGTAGGCACAAAGTCCTTTTTTGGACAGCTCCTCTGATTTGGTATCCCTAGAGTCACACTTTGGTAAGCAGATTACTGACGTTCCATTATGTTCCTTTACCACCTCCGATTCTTTGCAGGGTCCTCTTTGACGAATAAAAAAGCAATTTTTCTCTTGCCTGTCGTAAACTTGCTCTACGATGAGTGAATCTCCGGTGCATGAGACAAAACGTGTTTTGCTTTGCTTTGCCTTTTCCGTGTTTTCACAAATACACGTACACAGTCCGTAAAGCGAATTTGTTTGTGGCACTAGTTGATAGCCATTTTTACATGGTCCTTGATAACCTGTTAAATAACAGCTAGGCCTGTCCTCAAAATAGACCCAGCGAGACCCATTTACAGATTTGGGACAGCCAGGTGAGCTGGGAGCAAAATTGTTTGCTTTTGTAGCTGTTTCGGTATATGAGTAATCTATTTTTACTCCAAGGGCACAACGGCCAGTTTGCTGTTGTAATTGAAAGTCGTCAACAGTTCTCGGTTTTTCGGTTGGCTTTGAAAATGTGACACAAACTGTTACACAGTAGATTCCAAAAATCCAAAACTTTTTCATTTTGAACTCAGACTATTCTCAGAAATTATATTGCGTTTGGTGATTGCTTTGTGGCTGCTTGGACAACACTAAATTGGCGAGACTAGTTCCTAGAGACGTTTTATACTTTAGCAACATATATTCCTCACATCTATTGAGTGTTCATGGGCTATTTACTTTGTAGTGACAATGACCGTGTGGTAACCCGTATTATTTAACAAACCGGTTTCTGGTCGATCAAGTATAATTTACTTGTTGCTATGCTTTGGATGAAAATCCATTTTTATTCTTCTTTCCAGCTACGCTTGGTCGGTCAGCTTTTTGCGTCTGTGGTCATTTCTAGAATTACATTTTATAAAATACGTACTGGTTATCTTTTACAAACGCTCATTGACAGAATAATGTAGAAGTCGCTTGACTACGTTTTATTTAATAATTCCAGATTTTTTGCTGCATGTACACGTGTTTATGTATCACTAGAAATCCGAAGAATAATATCGACCACGTAACTGCAAAATGTAACAAGTGCTGAACGTGAAAATGTCAAGACCATTTTATGCCTATTTCCATGGTTAATTTTCTTTCAACAAATGTGCAATTGTTAAGTCAGCAAAACTTGGAAATATGACCAAATGGGACCAAGTATGTAAAAATAACGTTTCCATAAAATGTCATATACGAGCTAGTTCGTATTGCAATAGCTCCTAAAAATACCAAACAGGATTCAAGGCGGCATAATATACTTTTTGTTTAATTATTTATACGAACATTCACCACATTGTTGATGTAAAACAAATTACAACCACGTCTGACATCAGAATGCTAAAATTATCTAAAAATGGATTGTTCTTTACATTTGGAAATGAAATGGAAAATGTAAATCAACCGATTTCAAACAATACTTCATTAAAATTTGGAATAAAGTGTAATGATCATTACTAGGGACTAAAATACTTAAAATTAATAAAACAAATTATGACTAGATATTGTACACATGTGCTTCACTTTGTTTTGATTTTGAAAATTCATGAAAAGTGTTTCCATTTATATTTTCCTGCTCTTGGTTTGAGTACAAACAAGAAACTTTCACTATTTTGTATTTAATATTTTTAACAAAACACCAATGCGTTGGTTAAAATTAATTTAAAATTGTACTTTCATTCAGCAACAATAAAGTGACGGGCCAGAGAGTTGGATATGACAACTTTAAATAAAATTTTAAATGGCAACGTGAAAACACATTTGAGGCGGCGTTAAAGTAGCCAAGCACAATTTTACTACAAAATAAACCTAGTTATGAAATCCACCAAACGTTCGTCCAAACGTCCACGATCTGCGTTATTTTAGCCATTTGACAATTTTTAACCTATTTCCTTTGTTGTTCGAATCATAAATGTTGTTGTTTACTCAAACTTAATTTTTAATATCGCTCATATTCAATCCTGTTTTTTAAATCACATCCTATTGTTGCAAAAATGTTATGGGATTGGTTACCTTGAGACAATATTCACAAGCTTAGAATACAGAATATTGGAGGATCCATTGTTTATTAATAATAAAATACATTCTACATGTGTAACCACTACCCTCCAATATGAAACATTTTTCCATTGTTGATAGAACAATTATTAAGATCTATATATAAGCATAATTATTCTCAGCAGCAATGACCCAGCATTTTCTATTTCAAATTGCCTCTCTCAGCAGAGCAAAATACAACTGCTTTGGACAACCTTCTTCCGTTTCGTCATTCATCGTGCTGGAAATTGATGATGATACACAAATTTGAACACTAAAGCTTTAGTGTTTTTAAATATAATCTTCACTTAATTAATTTACCTCACAAACTGTTGGTATTCTCTGCAGAACTATATTCAGGGAATTTGAGCAGGGACTCATTTTCTCCAGCTGTCCAAGTTTTCATTTCCAATTTTCTGTTGAGAAACCTAAAATCAATCTAAATTTGAAACTATCTGATAATCAATAAAATGCTTAATTGATTTTGTTTTGACTCTTGTATTACCTATTTTATACCCAAATAACAACAACACTATTTCCTAGTTGTATATTTATTCAGCTCCAAATAATACGGTGGATGCCAAAAATACAACAAATACACGCATCTGGAATGCAAGTTAAACTGAATATTGCATCATCCTTTTTCAACTTGATCTTGCTGCCAATTCAGCACAACCACAATTCACTTTTGATTTTTGAGAAGAAGTAGTACATTTTTCAGAGTAGAGATTTTACTAATTGCGATAAATCATTTTAACGGAGACTAAAAATAAGTGTAAATGTAGATTTTTTCCCTTTTTCTGGAGAGTTTTGTTTAAGAGAGAGATTACAATAAAATTTTCGGGGAGAAAAGATAAGGAAACTTGACATTTTTGTGTGTGATTTATTCCAACATTGAGCACTAACGGCACGCTTTATTTTTTAGAACAGGCATCCGACGGTTAGTTGGTAACTTTGTGAACACAAGTATTAACAATTAATTATAAGAAAACATACAATACGTACTACTGTTTAAGTTACCACTAAGCAATTTCCAATATATAAAATCAGTCTTTGTTGAAAGTAAAGCGTAGAAAGGTTTATGTCACGAATATTATCAATTAATTAGCATTTGCACATCCTGAGTTCATGGGTTTTCGTACAAAATAAACATTTCTAGCCTCATGTTGTCGTTAGTACCCACAAGTTATCTATAAAATAGTACTGTCAAATTTAAACCGTAAATTACAAAACTATAGATTACTAACGAGAAATTTTTGCATTGGAGAAGCTTGAGAATAAAACAAAAACATGTAGAAGAGTTGAACGCAAAGGCTAATACAGCAGCAAGCAACATATTATTTTTGTGATTGTGCATCGGTAAAGTATTATTACCTACTTGGTCGCGCAAAGTAACTTTTGTGACGCGTGGTTACTTGAGCCATCGAGTCAGAGCAAGTTAACATGCATTATTCATAATGTCAGCTATCGCAGGCTGTTGACGCAATCGCATGTGCACTACTTAAACGTTATAGACTATCAGAGTTATATTTCTATTTTAACACTCGTTCCAGCACCTACGTTATATCTTAAAGAGAGGAAACCACAAGTGCACTTGTGCTCATGCTCAAGTGCAAAAAAGTAAGTGTAATTTAAGACAAGTCTTACAATTGAATGTAGAATAAAGCATTACACGGATTGGTGGTGGTAAATCGTACGATTGTACAAGCTGGCAGGAAATATAACTAACTGCATAACGTAATCTAATAGATTTCTGGAAAACAGAATCAAACTTGATGCAGATTTGCAAACTTGGGTTTTTTATACTGAACAAAATGAAAATTTTGCTGAGTGGCTGGACAGCTCTCGTACCATTCTATTGTGACATTAGCACGAATAAAGTACTTATGAATTTGAGCTTTTATAATAGGTTAACGTTCGATTTTTCGTGAATTTCGTTTATCGATTTGTTTTACGTCTTTTGTTGTATGGAAGCCACGTCTAATGCTTTAACTTAGTACAAATATACTTGTCTTAATGAAACTAAATTTAAAGTGCACGGTTGTCTCTGCAAACGTATTCAGAATTGGTTTGATTAAAAATTAACTTACGAATGAAGTAAAGCTTGGCTAGCGCATAGTAGATTTTGGGTTTTTTTTGGCATGACTAATGTTGAGATTCACAGCAACCGTTATTTCCTGCGTGACGTGCATGGCTGATGTCAGCAAATACACAGGCAGCTTACTCATAATACAGAATATGAGGCAATCATCGCAGTTATGTTTCAGCACACGTTTCAGCACTTAATATTTTAAAAGGCTTGTTGGGCAAGTGCATAGATGGCAGTGTGATTTAAGATGCATCATAAGAGTTTAGTGTAACATAATGCAATGCATAACGAATCATACATGTGATTCATTCTGTGATTGTGATAATGAAACCTATAATCAGGGGCTAACTGACGCGTGTGCTGGTGCGTGATCGTCACGCGGGCCGGACCTGTAAAGGGCCGGACCGGCGACAAAAAAAAATTGTAGAAATTTTTTTACATCAGAAAAATGAGGTTTTGCTACTTTTCAGTACATACGTTTTTACTGCTTGCTTGTATATTGAAAGCTTACCTGAAGGATTCCTTGTTTATCAGAATCTGAATTATTTTGACAAGTAAGCTTGTAATACTCAATACTTACGTGTTTATCATTAAAGCTTCTTTAAGCTATTGGCATTTTTAAAACTTAAACCCACAAAATGCATTAAAATTTCAAATGTACGGTAACTAGCAGGATCTAAAAGAACCAAAAATATTTAAGTCAATATTACCGACAGTTTTAGCTTCAATTTTTTTATTACATTCTATCAGTACTGCTGCAATAAATGAACAAGAATATGACTTTTTACCTCCCAGATATACTTTTGACAGTATTATTAGATTTTAGAGTTCCTACATTCTTTAAACCATCTTCTTTTACAGTATCTCATTTTAGGTTCTATATAAACTAGGAATCAGCAAATTGACGCAATCCACCTTATAAATTGTTCATAACATAATAGAAGGCTTGATTACAGTTAGCAAGAATATGGCGGTATATAATTATGTTGTAGAAGAATAAAAAAATTTATTTGTCATCAATTGTATACAAAATTTGCTAATTACAAACTGATGAAATTATTAGATAAGTTAAATTACTCTGTACTAATAATGAACCAGCAAAATGCAACACCGAGTCCCGTGCGTTTTGCTGGGTTTAGCGGTTAAGTCCGTGTAACTTTATACCTAAGTAATAAATCTCATTAGTTATGCTTGCTATTACAACAATCATTCAATATACGTATAATAAGTTTGTTTCATAAAACATTGCTCTAAAAGTGTAAAAGTCATTTAGTGAATTAAAGCTCTGGAGGTAATAGGTTTGTAGCTAAAGCAAATATAACTAAACAGTTTTGAAAATTGGAACTTGTTGTAAATAGAAATAAGTCTGTAGAAGAATGCACCACCAATGTCATCTGCATTTTTCTCAGCAGATATTTGCATCTGCTAGTGAAAAACCGTAAAAATAAGAGTTAGTTCTACTGCTTTTCAGTATGTTTTCATGGTGTTTGTTGATTTCTAGCCACAGTAAAGAGAGTCTCTTAAACACAACGTTTTAGTATTTCATTAGATTTTGATTAAAAATTTAGAGTCAATATGAGTGAAGATGTTTAATTGGTTTTAACACAAGGTAACTGCATTCACAACAATTCCGGAAAAAATAAAGCGTCTCTTTTGTACAGATGGATCTAAAAACAACAAGCTTGATTTTTCAAGCAAATGACAACATTTAATAATTCTAAATGCTTCAATCTATAAACTAGAAACAATTTTCAACTGGCTCAACTAGTAATGACACGCGATTAACAGCGATTCCAAAACGATTTACAACTCGATTTCTGGTAAAAACATAAAGCACACATCACATTATAGTTTAGATAAAGTGATCAAATCAAGTGGTTTGATTTCTCAAAACATTTGCAATTCCGATTCGATAATTACTTAACCCGCTCAGAAACAGACAAATCACAGTTTTCGCTTTCCACAGAATTTCTTTTGTAAAACATATTTACAGCCATACTAGTAAAAAGTAAATGCTACGTGTTTGGATACTAAACTAAAAAACGAAATCAAAATTTGTTATAAGGTTTCTAGCTATGAAAACAAACAAGATTTTAATATTTAATGATTGTTTGATTTTAATAAGTGCCACAAATATATTCCTTTATAAAATGTTTCAAAGCAATTTTTCATTTACTAAATCATTTGCAATTTTGAATTAACGTGAAGACCAAATGAGGCTTAATCGCGATCAATCACGATTTTTATCTGACTTCCTTCAGCAGTAGACTCAGCCAAATTTTTTATCAGTCATATAAGTCGTAAAATTGTACACAAAGTGCTAATTTAAAACTATAATTAGTTATTTTGTCATACGTTTACACTGATATGTACCAGCATTAAAAAAGTTCTTATGTCACGCGGGCCGGACCCGACCTTGTTTAGCTACTGCCTATAATCTTTTTCCGTTTTTCTTTGGAACAAAATATGCAATGAAATTTCCTTAGATAAATGCTTAGATAACATAAACATATTACAGAAAATGAAAATGCCTGCAAATTTATACAGAAATGAATTGTTGAAGGGTAGATATTATTAATCTCTAGCTTCTGGCCAGTTTACTATCTGTGTGGTAATTGGAACATCAAAACCACAAAACCGGTGACATAATATGCTGTAATAAAATAACTGTGAACATAATGGCAAAAACCAAAAAAGTTGTAACCACAAAAGTGCAACTTGAATCCAAGAAAACTTCAATAATAGAAAAAAACTATGATAGCCTGCATATTCTGTGCATTTATACGAAGTATCGTAGTTCAATTAAAATCAAAGTAAGGTATTAAGATTCTTTATTTAACACAACTAACATCGCACTGATTAATGTAGACAAAAGTTGTTGATAGTTGTTATATTAGCTACTACACAATTACAATAGTTTACAACAATTCACATTAAGTTAAAATTGTTTCTATTATGGACTTGTTATATAATACAATTTTGGAATATAATTATTTATTGCTAGATAGTCAAACACTTATTTCAATTCAGGAATGATTCCGCAAGTATCAGTTTTGTAGGGATAAAACATCAAAGATTATATCTTCAGTATAGTATTTTTGATAAATTTTTTGATGTGTTAGTTTTAGTTAGTTTTGTTTAGTTGCTAGAACTAAAATCCGACATTGCTGTTTCCTGGACCGGAATTGTCGCGCTGCATAACTAGCTGCAATTGTACTTCAACGTTGCCTATATTATTCGTCTGATGCATGAAGGTGGGCTGCACAGGTTGAGTTTCAGTTTGTACTGTGTTGTCTTGTATTGCTGCCTTCAAAAACACGTGGCTTATCAAACGGGAAAGTGTTTCGTTTGTGATTGCACTGACATCGCCAAGTTGAAATCCGAATCCTTGCGCAATAATTTGTAAAGCCTTGAGTATGCCGTTGTGTGATGCTCGAAGATCTTCCGATGAGTAATGCAAAGCAGCATCTGAATCATTGATCACGTAAACATTGATATGTAAGCTGCTAAAGATACTTAAGACACTTTGAAGTCAAGTTTGTTAACCTGGTTGGGATTGTCCAACAAAGCCCAAGCGTTGCTGAAGTAATGCAATAAAATTAGCATTTGCACTCTGGATTGCATTCTCAACATGAGTGTTTCTTTCCACAAGAAGCTGCATATAGTCAGCCAAAATATTTGCAGGGGGGTCTGGATTACCCCTATTGTAATTGCTGGCTCCCAAATTGCGACTGATAGCTTCAAAGATGTCAGGATTGAACCCAGGACCATCTTGGAGGTCCTCCGTATCGATCTCCATTGGTTCCCAGGATTGAGCCATTGTGAAAACAGCCGGTATAATTCAGTATCCCACAACTGTACAGACGTGATAAAGCTGTAATATCCAAAGAATGAATGATTACGTGGCCGGTTGTGCTATATATAAAAGTAATATTGTGCCGTTGGCTAATCGTTCGAGCAAAATTTTTTGACGTTGTTGGACAGCGTGGAGTTTTTGGGACATAACGTGGCCAGTACGCCTACGTTACACTCGGAAATGTATTCCCTTCCAAAATTCCATGTTGTTGGGGTGATTGTTGACAAAATGTTTGCACTGATTTAAACTAAATATTACAAAAGAATGATTGAAGAAGTATGAAAAAAGTAGTATCAATTTTCTAACCTGCGAAATTAACTTAGCGATTGGTAGACAGAAACTCTAACTACAGAGAGTAAGTACAGCATGCTACAAAGTTCAGCTGCAGTGATAGACTAGAATGACACTCCATTCCCTTGCGCTTATGTAGTTGATAATTTCACGCATACGTACAAACAGAATTTCTGAAAATCGTCTTCAAGACGACTGAAGTTGTAGAGCTATGCAAATAATAAGTCACTTCCTCAACTATCGTTTTATATTTCATTTTAGTAAGACAAAATGTGGATTTTTTCCTGCGGTTACGATTTTTTCCAGAGAAATGCATTACACCACAAGCAAGAAAACTAAGTCCTACTTTGCTAAATGTATGTAAGCATGCCATTTCTATAAAACCCTGCGATACAAATAATGATAACGCTTGTTTGGAGAGATGAATGATTTCTCATAAAAATTGTATTGTAAAAAATTCAGAATACCTATTAATGTGTAAAAAGAACTGTTTTTATATCTCTCAATGTATTTTTGGAGGTTTAGTGTAAGGCTTCTATAGATACGTTACGAGATTTTTCTAGAAGTTCCTATAACTTAATTCTTTGGCATATAATTTGTGCTCAATATTTATAAAATATGTTTTATGTATGTATGAACTTTTGGGGAAGTTGGTATGTTTCTGATTCTCCACACACTGACTTTCTGCCTATTTATTCTTAGCAATTTTCCACCAGTATTCTTGTATTTTTAAATTATTTTAAACCACTTTACAATTACCAGTGATTTTTTACCAGTCATTAAGTTTATTAAAATTAACCAGTTTCTACAATTAGCTCAAGATTTACTCTTGTTTCTTGTGTGTGTCATTTGCGGTTAACATATGTGCTGTTTTCATTGGCATTTAGCCACTTCATCATTTAAATTGTGCTGTGCATCATTGTTGGTGACTTGGGTCACCGAATCAGCTAGCATAAGTCGAATTTGGGGCGAGTTCGGAATGGAAACATTTTAGGGGATTTTCCGACGAGTTTGGAGATTTTGGGGATAATTGAGAGCAGCTTGTCAGAGGAGTAGACAGCTCGAGCGGCGTGCCAGCCAACTAGGAAAGCTATAGGGGCGACGCCTTGGGCGCATTGAATACCCTTGACATTGGGGTTTGGGCGATATTGGACCTTAAAGCACCTGGGCTTCAAGGCATGGTTTAGCCACACTTTCCAGCACTACCAAATGAAAAGATGAGTGTACCAGCAGCAGCAGTAGTTATAGTAGGAGCATCATCCTTCTCATCCGCATCATCCACCACAGTAGTAGGCCAAATTGACTAAAGATTTATAGGGAATTAATTAGCGACTAAATTAAAAATACGACCTAACCTTTGCGCCACGCTAAACAAACGGCAAAAATGGCAAAACTTTTCGTAGGCAAAAACGCATTAAACGTTTTTTAAATATTATACCTACGTCGCAACTGGTACAACGCTAAATTTAATAATTTAATTTCTCCCTATATCCAACATCCCAACACTTTTCTTTCTTTACAAGTACTTTGTGTAAATCAATTTGATATGTGCATTGATTTTATGCATAAGTTAAAGCTATTGGAATATATTTACTAATGGACATAGGAACTTTACCTTAATAACCCAGTTATATACATACAATTGCCAATTTGTCTACAATCTCTGATTGCCGGAAAATTCATACCCATCATTTCATATCCCAACTTGGGTGTGATTTTGCGATTTTTGAAATTCCACTTGGGTTTGATTTTACGAATTTTGAAATTCGACTTGGGTTTGATTCAGGGATTTCCGAAACTCGACTTGGGTTTTATTCTGAAACGGGTTTTGACAAATTCGAGTTGGGTTTGGGTATGAAATGATTTAGGTGTGAAATGACTTGGGTATGAAATAATTTGGGTTTAAAAAGATGGGTATAAAATGATGGGTATGAAAAGATTAGGGTATGAAATAATTAGGGTATGAAATAATTAGGGTATGAAATGATGGGTGTGAAAAATGGGTATGAAAGTGCCGGTCACCATAATCACTTTACCGTTTATAAGTTTTCTGAATGATATACCAAATTTTCTAGAGACTAACTAACGTTTCTCTAAATTTATTTCTAGGGATATTTAGTGCATTTCAATAATACCTATTTTCAATAGATGAATTTTCCCCTGTGAAGCTATCCTTAATCCGTAACTGTTCCATGGTAATGAAGCCAACTTCTGGTTTTCCCTCAGCATCATAGCCATTTTAAAAATATCCATGCCGAAAAGCATTTTCTAATACCAGTCGATTGCAAAATTGCATTGAAACGTCAATGTGCTCTTCTGTCTACTTCCGTTTCATTTCTGACGAATACCTCCTTTCGCAGAAATTTGCTCTTTGTTAGCCCTTCTGAGTTAGTTTTCCAAAGATTTTTGATTTTCATTTTGACTTCTGTTGAGTTTTTTCTGCTGAACCAGAGAGATGTCTTTGATTTTGAAACGTTGACGAAGGGTAGGTCCTTAGCCGGAACCACTGAGTCAAATTCATCAATACTAACTGAAAATGAATGATAATTACATTATACGAGATAACTCTGCGGTCATGAACCTTGATACCGCAAAAATATATTGTTTTCTGGTTTAATAAACAAGGACCCGTTATCAGTCAGGCTGTTTTTTCGTTAATTTTGTTTTATAGTATTTTTTTAACTTTTAAAAATTATTTAATTGGCGTTTCCTGTCACATTGTTATTACTTGAATGGTTTTAAAGTAGATGAGACCTTGTTTGCATGCAGCAAGAAAAAACATTAATAATAATCCTGAATGAGCTTACTCTAAATACTAATTTAGTGTAAAATGGGAAAATATTAAATGCAATTATCAAAGCACAAATGTTCCAGCGCTACATTACCGGTTTTATAGTTTTGACTTGCCAACTGTTACCATACTCAGCAAAAAATTTCAACACTAATATTTTATCAGTATATAATTTAAACGTTAGTGCTGTGGATTCAGTTTTAATGATTAAATTATCAAATGTTTTAAGAAAACTCTACCTGGGTTTTATTCTGGGAATGCCAGCTCAACAGATTTTCTGAATCCAGGAATCTATTAAGAGGTTGTGAGCATTATCGTCAATGTCAAGTTGTATAAGAAATCTGCTTGTACCATGGTTCTTAATTGATGCATCTATAGCATAAAAGTTGTTTAAACGCGTGGCCAAGAAAACAAGAAGACGTAGACCTTTCTACAATGCTTGCCTTGCATGTCGCCGGGGGTGCATAGGACGATATCTAAATTGCTGCTAACTTTAGTCATTAAACTTTAATGTTGTTGTGTTGATATCAACGGATGTAATGACATGACGTTATGAAGTTATGCTCTTCTACGGTTGAAAGACATGCCGTTAATCTTACAAACAATTATCGATAAAAAACTGTACTTGCTATAGTGTAACCTAAGCTTCATCTTCATCGTCATCGTCATCGTCATCCCACACACTTACATAATACACACATGCACACCACACACACATACTACCTTATCAACAGGCTTGAATGCAAACCTGTTCAGTGTTAGAGTTGCGTCGGTACTATTCACTACGTTAATAAATCTATATCTTTCTGCAGCATTTAATAAGCGTGTATTCTTCATTCATCCTTTCATCTTTCATAATATATTTGACCCAAGGATAACCCTTGTTTCAATAGTTAAAATACAAGAAAATATAAAACAGTATTATGTTACTATAGCAAATGTCGAATTGTTTTAAAATAGAAATTACTTTGCATCAAAAAATTACTTAAAATGACACTCATAAAGCATTCAAGTTGGCAAATACACTTATGTATCATGTCTTGGTCCAAGAATCATGCCACAGAAAAATCCGTAGCCAAGTCCGTCTGTAAATATCCCAATTGCTATTTGAAGATTGGTATTTGAAATAATAGCTAAAAATATATTAGCATGTCAAATGTGCCGCTCAACCAACTATTTTTACTGCAGCAATTTAACAAACCGTATCATAACATTGATGTTCATACTGGATTACCAGATAGAACACTTGCTCCATTTCTAATACTTTCTTGCTTCCTCCATGACATGATGAGCAATTTGTTAAAATGCTACCAACCATTTGATAAAGTGATGGAATCATGGACAATTTCACGGTCAAGTTTTTAATGAGGAATCCATCTGCTCGGAGTGAAACAAAAGCATGATATATAGGTTTAAAAAACTGGTTTTCATGCGTGTATGCAATGAAATTGCTGCAAAGTTTTGGCTTTAAAGCTACTTTAAAGAATGTGCAAAAATTAAGATAGAAACCTTTGACCTAGAAAAATTGTCAGGGAATCAATTTAGAATTTCTTACATAGTGCGCGTAATCATGTCAATCAAAAATAGTACGCAATTATTTATTTATACAAACAGGGTACAATAAAAGGCGTTTATTAAAAGCTGGCTAGTCCAAGGTTAAAACAGATATACTAAGTAACTGGGTAGAACCTTATAAAAAATCTACTTGCTAACCTAACACTCAAACTAGGGATTTGTGTTAAAATTTGATGCATGTGGAGTGAGCATTTAGTTTTTGTTATAATATTTCAGAGTGGCTTCTTGGTGTTACAAATCCAATTCTCGGGAAATGTCATATTAAACTATATACATGCAAACAAATAAGCAATCGGGCTTTGCATCAGTACGGTCATAAAGTCACAAATTCGAAATACAAGTGTTTGTATCCCCGAAATATGCACATTAAAATTTGCATACTTTCACCTGATGTGCTTTCAAATTGCTTTGATAGCCAAATTTTGTATTACAGCGAGAACATTTGAACGGTTTTTCGCCAGTATGAACAACACTATGGGATTCTAGTATATGTCTATTAGAAAATCGTTTCCCGCATATCTTACATTCCCAACGCCTGATATTATTATGCACTTGTCTTTTATGCATATCAAGACCACTAGGTTGCCGAAACGATTTATTGCACTTTTCACAACTGTACAACTTTTCGTTCGAATGCACAAGCAAATGGTTGTTCATTTCAGTTTTTGTACAAAAGCAGGAACCGCAAATATCACACTTGTGGGGCTTTTCACCCAAGTGCTTTCTAAGATGAACTTTTTTAGCAGTACTGCTTTTGAAGGTCTTAGTACACAGATCACAAGAGTAGGGTCGGTCATCAGAATGCAGTGATTTTTTATGACGTTGAAAATTGCATCCCAATGTAAATTCTGCGCCACAGACTTTACAACTGTATGGTTTCTCTTTGATATGCGAACGAATGTGGTAGATGAGGGAGGTATGAAGTTGAAAACGTGCCGAACAAAACAGACATTCAAATGGCTTGTAGACGATTCCTGAAAATTTCAAAACAAATTTATGGAATGTTTGAAAGAACCGAGAGTTGTTTTTGAATATTTTAAAAATATTAAATTCACTACCTTGATGATGCCCCATGATATGAAACCTGAGAGACTGGCTGCCTTTAAATTTCCTACCGCATTGTGTGCAAGAATAATTTTCTTCTCCGGTGTGACTTCTCAGATGTTTTTGTAATTGTCTGTTATCTCCAAATTTTTTAGAGCAAAGGTCACAGGAGAATGGCTTTTCGCCAGTATGAATTCTTTCATGTGGAACAAGACAATCCTTTGTTTGGAAACGTTTCTGACAATATTTGCATTGAAATCGTTTCTCCTTCAAATGCACTGTGCGAATGTGACGTTTTAAGTTTCCGCGTTCAGTAAACCGTTTATCACAAATATTGCATTCAAACAAAGCCATCTGTTTGCACAGAGGATTCCTTGCAGGAAAAGAAAGTGGAATAAGAAGAACACTTGAGTATTAAAAGGTTCTAAATTCGATGATTGTCCCAGCAAATACCGGATAACGTCCGCTAAGTGGGTGTAGATTTTGTAGATCGTACAAACTGTTAATCGAAATACACCAAGCAATCTGGAAATAGAAGTTGTATTTATTGTAATTTTAAATAAAGGTTACAGATTCTAAGTACTGTTATGTTGATGGATCTACTATAGTTTCTTACGTCTGTTAGTCGAACATTCAAGTGCACACGATTTCACTGCTATTTAATTGACTTTTTTAAAGACCAGAGTTACATGTGCTAATTTTTCAGAAGTGCTTCAGCATGTACTATTTCACGACCCTGCACAAAATAAAGAGAATCAAATCTGGCATAACACTTACATGAACATTGTTATTGTACACAGTTTTAATCAGTTGTTTTAATTCCCTTACCTTTCCAATTTTAAGGACAATTGTTTACAATTATCTATAGTTTTTTGAATATTTGCTATTGTGAGTCAATTACAAGTACTTTCATAATATTTTTTTTGTTTACTTCAACTTACAGGTTTTTTTCAGATATTTGCAGGAGTATAATATTCTTACGAGTTCAAGCCACCAACACTAAACACATTGTGTTGAAATTTACATTAAAATTAAAGTGCCAGATTTTCAAAATTTTAAACTCTAACAGAATTAGAATACGGCCCGTTGT
Source organism: Entomobrya proxima (assembly GCA_029691765.1). Classification (NCBI taxonomy): domain Eukaryota; kingdom Metazoa; phylum Arthropoda; class Collembola; order Entomobryomorpha; family Entomobryidae; genus Entomobrya; species Entomobrya proxima. The sequence goes on along the minus strand of CM056171.1, from coordinate 51,847,792 downwards.
GACGGAGAACTTGTAAAAATGTGAGCAGCGTAGAAAACTGCATGAAAAGGGAGCGGAGCGGCTGAGACGGCCAACACTTGCCAATGCTATCTTTCTAATATTCAGTCAGTATCACTATCCTGAGAAGATGTAACCCACGCTTTGGGCAAAACATACCATAACACACGCAAGGGCTCTGTAGTAAAGGATCACGCGTGAGAATTTCTCATGATTAGGCTTTAAAAAGAATTGGTGCTACCCGTGGATAAAAACGCATTACCCATTTTAAAATGAATTTTAGGAGAATGACAGGTTAAATTTTTACGCTAGAATTGCGACTACATATATATTTGAAACAGCAAATCTTTTCAAATGATGTAAAATGCATACAGAAAAATGCCATGCCGGGAAAAACATTTTGCTCAGTCCATTTCTATTCCCCCGTACATTGACAACATTGCAACAAATTTGGTGTTGCGTGCTGAAAACCTGCTTGGGTAAAGCAGGCAACCAACGACGACGAGTGAATATACAGTTACATACATAAATAGTGCACTATATAGTGAAATGGGAATAAACTTAAAATATTCACACAGAATTTGTTGCGCTAATGATGTAAAATGCACGCATGTGTTCTGGCATGCAATGCTGTTTGAGTTTTATTAAAATTAGATGTATCATAATAATAATAAAATAAGGCTTAAGGCAGTTATAAAAAACTAGCGTTTTGCTTCAGTACCAGGCAAACTTATCAACACTGAAAAATGTAATTACATAAAAGGTTTTTTGGTGGGTTTTGATCATGTGACTCAGATCAGATACATACATATAAAAATATGTGTGTAATTCCGCATTGCATTTTCGCACTATAAAAGAATTTTCAGCGCAGTCGAATGAAAACAAATAAGCAATGTAACTATATGTAAGTAGGGTCATAACGTCACAAATATTTGTAACCGGAACATGGTTCATATAGTTTGCTGGTGCAATATCAAATTGGAGCTATAACCAAATTACCATTACGCATTACATTGCATATGCATAATACGCAAAGAGTGGCTTATAGTTATTTTTTTACCAAAAACATAAATTATTCTTTAAGCTGTTTTCATGTTATACATTTTTGAAGTATAGTGCAAAATGTGGTACCTGGAGGACACTGGGCTGTATGCAGAGCACCAAGTCCCATGAAATTCCTGCAAGGCAGCAAACCAAATAAAATATAATACTTTATCATAGGAATGGAATGGAATCGAAGTCCCTTCGATTCCAGCTCTTCTGATGTCGGATTATATGGGTTGCCATTTCAGATCATTTATATAATCCTATCATCATGCCTGAAAAAAATTGTCCACATTGCATCATAAGTGTAAGTAGTTGCATAAAATGCACGCAGACAATTTACTTTGAATTCAATTCAATGACCGCGCATGTGTTACTCCGTAATATATTATACAAACCGGTTTCTTCTGGGCTACCAAAAAATACTGACTTTCCAGTTACGAGCTGAATAGACTAGATTTCGCGTAGATAGATGTAAATCACATAATGAAAGTGAATTTTGTAAAAAACGAAACTCGTTACAGGAAAATCAAAAATGGCTCAAATATAACACAAAAGTTAAGTGTCACTGAAACCTTTCATTTTATTTGTAGAAATAATTTCAGCGTACAGGTGATGCTCCAATAACCCCAGTGATGAGTTAACCCCAACTTGGCTTTGTCAAGCTTACTGTGGTAGTCGTGAAAAGTATATGACAATTGGTCAGATTTAAATTCAAATTTTCTATTAGATCTTTATTTGAAATTCGACTCGATTTTAGATTTTACCTTTAACATTTTTTAAAACGTTACCAATATTTTATTAATTAGATTCTGAAATGTTTTGGTGTTTTTAGGTAAAATGACGTTTTGTTGTTGTTTTTGACCAAGCAGAAATGTTTTACAAAAAAAAGGAATCAATTAAGCTGTTTTCTGGTTGTGCATTTTTGAAGTTTTGTGCTAAAGGCAGTCCCGGGTGGACATTCAGCTGCCTGTAATGTTGCCGTTACACTATAGCATCCTGCTCCAGTAAATTCCTACAAATATTAAATGATAATTGTAAAAATGAAAATTCGAACTAAACTACACGTTGCAAAAACCTACATAGGCACAAAGTCCTTTTTTGGACAGCTCCTCTGATTTCGTATCCCTAGAGTCACACTTTGGTAAGCAGGTTACTGACGTTCCATTATGTTCCTTAACCACCTCCGAATCTTTGCAGGGGCCTTTCTGACGAATAAAAAAGCAGTTTTTCTCTTGCCTGTCGTAAATTTGCTCTACGACTAGTGAATCTCCGGTGCATGAGACGAAACGCGATTTGCTTTGTTTTGCCTTGTCAGTATTTTCACAAATACAGGTACACACTCCATAAAGAGAATTTGTTTGGGGTACAAGTTGAAAGCCATTTTTACAAGGTCCTTGATAACCTGTTAAATAACAGCTAGGCCTGTCCTCAAAATAGACCCAACGAGACCCGTTTACAGATTTGGGACATCCAGGTGAGCTGGGAGCAAAACTGTTTGTTTTTGTAGCTGTTTCGTATTATGAGTAATCTATTTTTACTCCAAGGGCACAACGGCCAGTTTGCTGTTGTAATTGAAAGTCGCTAACAATTCTCACTTTTTCAGTTGGCTTTGAAAATGTGATACAAAAAGTCACACAGAAAATTCCAAGAGCCAAAAATTTTTTCATTTTGAGTTAAGATTGTCAAAAAAAAACGTTCTAATGTACTTTGGGTTTGCTGCCTGCTTGCATGAACAACATTAAACTGAGATGACTTGCAACAGGCAGCTTTTTATACATAGCATAGCAGCATAATTCATAACAATCAATTTATTCATAAAAACATTAAGAATATATGTGTTATTTTGAAGTGTGCACAGACTTCTTACGTCGTAGTCAACGACCGTGTAGTTGTCCGTAATTCATCCATAAACCGGTTTCTGTGCGACAAAGTGTAATACGCTTTTTGCTCGTGGTTTGAATGAAATTCAATTTTCATGTCTCTTTCCAGCTACTCTTGGTCGGTCAGTTGTTTGCGTATTTGGTCATTTCTAAAATTAAATTTTTGCATGAAAAATTAATAGTTATATCTATACAAACGCTTTTTGACGGAGTATCGTGGAGTTGCTTGACTACTTTTAGTTATTAATTACGGATTTTTGCTGCAGTTGCACGAGTATATGAATCAATAGAAGTCAGGCGAATAAAATAAAATAAAATTTGAGTGTCGGAATACGGATATACGGCGGAATACCAAATGGTATTCCGGGCAATGTTATTACAATTTTTTTTGACGCTTTGCTATTTTTGTTGGTAACAATGTCTTGCCATTTGCCCTTACTTTGGCCAGAACTTGACAGGAAAATAAGCCAACTTACCGTAACGCAATGGTGACTAGTTCTGGTGTTCAAAATGCCATTCAGAAATACAATATTATACGCGCTTGTATTCTATCATTCCCTATGTATTGTATTCGCTGCATGCAGAGCCTAAGCAACAACTGTGCGGGCCCTGGGTGCCCCTAAAATATGGGCCCCTAAAGTTAAATTAAGGAATTTTAGAATTTTAAAGTGTGACATAAAACTTCAACAAACAGCTTTCAATGCATAAATGTGTCATAATTTCTAAAACATTTTATTTTGCTTTTGTTCTCCACACACGATGTTAGTGCAGAATGATTAAGCTGCTCTTAGGGCATGTGTGTGCCAAATATTTTTAAAAGCATATATATGCATTTAAACTCATTCCTTTGTTGTACGTTGCCATTTTACTTAGGTGATTCCAACTTTGATGTTTACCGCTACCACAAATTTGGCGTACTGAGAACGTATATTCAATTACTGCGTGTTCCAGGTAAATTACAACTCCAAGTGCCTTACAATGATTTTTAGGTAAGTAACAATCAACTACGTCACCGATTATAAGTCAGTAAGTCTAATTGTAAGAGTAAAATTTCTTCGGAAATTATTGCAGTTTTACAATGGATAATTATCCATTCAGCAAGAAAGCTTGATACGCCCACATTCATAGAAAGACGCCTGTATCTATGGCGGTAACTTCCAGTTACTTGTCTGAACGATAGCCGACTAAATAATAATTAGTTTATTATTATGTCAATGGCTTTGAGTGCAGAATGATCACATTAAACTAGGTGCATGCATGTTTTGTACCTGCCCATAGTATGCTGAGTTTTCGAATAATTATTCATTCCTAAATGAAAATATTACTTTATCCATAGAAAGTCATTTAGGGACAAATGAAAATTCTTTTTTGGGTGTTAGATAAAACAACAAAAAATAAGGTTAAACATGAAGATTTTTTAAGGACAAGAAATTACATACCAGCAAAATTTGGCGTTCGCTGGTATAAAATGGGAAATAATTATTTACCATCAAATTTCTTCCATGTCATGTTTGACATACGTGCTACAGCTAGTTTAAAAACTTACACAATCTTGACTGTTTTGTAAACCAATCTACTAGACAAAGCAGCAAATGTCAATTTTAATTTTCTCTGTGTTTTTGAGTTAAATTAGCAAAACAAAACGCCAACTTATTACTAAGTGTGTTTTAATGATGTAGCGTGTGTTTTAATGAAATTGTATTAGTTTGAAGTCGCTAAAATTAGCATCTTCTAAAACAAGCATTACGCGCATATGTAGATCTGAAGCAACCAGTACCAAAAAGGGTGCGTTTTTGGAAGTTGAACCAACAACATCTCCAGAAACGCTTATCCTGATGAAGGTGACTTGCACCGAAACGTCGAGTTATTTTCTCACCATGCCCCCACCGAAGCCTATGGATGTAAAGCATAGGCACCAACATACGAAGGGGGAGTCTATGGTGCAGCATAGACTTTCCTCTTCAGCTGACATTAACACCATTGTCAGCAATGTTGGAGTTGGTGTAGAGCAGGAGGTGTCCATGTTACGGCATGGGCGTCTACCTGTAGGGTCTACCCATCAAAGCACCCTCCTTGGCGGTGCTTCCGAAGTCGGCCCAACCGGGTGCAGACTGGAAGTACGGGAGGAGAGTGCATGTGGAGTGGCCCTACCTGATTCCGAAGCCGGCCTTTCGAGGTGCGGGTTGGAATCAGATAGGAACCATTCTACATCGATGGGAACCACCAACAAGACCCCTCAAACTACACCAATTCCCCTGATGTCTCTTAAATTCCCACGTCCAACGGGAAAAACGCCCAAAAATAATAAGAGACATAAAAGCGACATCGACCACCAAAATAACAACTATTTTAGCAGTCGCTTGCGCACACATTCTAACAATTCTAGTACCAAAAAGGGAATTACTTTTTAAAAGGAAGATAAAAATCGTTTTGTTTGAAATCACATGCTGGTTTTTTGTCTACTCCAAAACATTTAATAAACTCATATACGCATGTGAAAACTTGCAACAACATTTGGAACTTCAGGCTTCAGGTTGATTATAGCAAATTTCAGATGCAAGGAAGCAAATGTTAAAGTCTCAATGGCTCGTTTGCAATAATTTTTAACATTTTTGTCGACTTATTAATTAAAAAATCGTTCTAAGAAGCACGGTAAAAATGAAAATCGTAAGTCCCGTAAACAAGATCTTACTACAGCTATCATGTAGGGTTTTTAAAAAGTTCGTATACATAGTAGAAATCTACTGAATGTAGTCCCTAAATATTTTAGTCTCATTGGAAACGCTCTTCTGTGACTCGATAAAAATGTATATAAATTGTTTATGCTTCAATTATGTTTTCGATGCAATGAAAACATCTTAAAATAAGTAGAGCCAACTACTTCATTTCCTTTCTATTCGTTCGTTTGTCTGTAATTCACATGATAATCTCCCAAACAACGAAATATGTATACTTCAAACTTAAAAAAATATTCCTTTTTATAAGTTAAAGACACCGGTTGATTTTACCAAAAATGTGTGGACTCATTGATTTGTTATCAAAAATGTCCTCTACAACCGTTCCTTTCAAATACATCATTGATTTTAAGTAGTAATTTGTGATAACCTTACATTGTCCTGAGTGAAATATGCGTTTATTTGAAAGCTATTCTGCTTTCTAGTATTCCAGTCTACTGACTGTAATGTAGAATCAAAATTTTATAGACATATTTACGAAGCTTGAACTTAGAACAATTTCTCGTTTTTAATTCAGTAATACAGAGAAAAGCTAATTATGTTCATTAAACGTCGTTCAAAGTGAGTATTTAAAAGTAATGATTGGAGCTAACAATAACAGTTAACATTTGCAATTTGCAAATCTGTACAACATTCTAGGATTATGAATACAAAATTTACATTATTATTTTTTTGTATTTTTCACAGCCCTACATTTAAGCTTTTAAACCTTAAGTTCCCTATTTTTTGCCTGGGCCCCTTCATCCCCGGGCCCTGGGAAAAGTGCCCAGTAAATCCCAGTGTCCCTTAGGCCCTGGCTGCATGCATGAAGTATTAAGTAGCGAAAGCTATTTAATAATTTGGCCCAAGTCGTTTGTCCGTTTGTCCGCGCAATTCGTTTTTATCCATTTCATTGAAACTTAACACAAGCCTGTGACCAAATAAGGAAACTTTCATTCCATTCGGTCAATGGAGTCAAAGGTTATCAGAGGTCGAACGTAACAATGACTACCTTTAAGGCAGACATTGTTAGAATGCAGCAACTACAATAGAATGCAACTTTTTTTCTACAGAAGTTTTGTTTGGCACATGGGATTTTGGATGAGTTTTGAGTCATTAGTTATTTATATACTACACTTCGGTATAACAGTTTTTGTCTGGCACATGAGATTTTGTTTGAATTTTGTCTTTTTAGTTAAGTGAATACTACTTCTCCCATGTCACTAGGTAAAAAGGGTCAAACGTTTGTCTACATCAGCAATAAAGTACACCTACTTTGCTACATGTAAGTATGTTGTCCTCTCCAATACTTTATTTGCTTTATTTTACGCCTGAACATATCCCATTTAGTTTGAACTGCTGCTGTTTACTCGACGGTTTTCTCCCATGAAAATAAGCCACCAGAAATTGAATTGTGTAAAACAACATTTAATTCCAATTTACTGTATTGTAAAGCATAATGAGAACAAAAATTTATGTACCTTGTAAACTTATTTAAAACAGTGTACAATTGTAGTTTGTACAAGTTAAGTGTTCAAACCATTTTAATGTTTTTTTCTGTAGCCAATTTTCTCTCCGCAACTGTGCAATTCTTTATTTATCAAATATAGTTTTTATAAATACAGGTTCGTCTACCATTCTGGATAAAAAGCATTAATCCAAAATACCGCCTGCCTACATGTCCGTAAACATACCGGCTTAAATGCTTGCGAAAACGTAATTTAAAAATCAAATTACACGCGATGTATTTTCATTGTATTAATAAAATATGAAGCTATGCTTGACGAAGCATGAATACCACAACGTAATTTCCATTTCACATTTCTATAAAATGTCAAATACAGGTTATTTGAATAGTTTGTAAAAAACACCATAAATGGAATTACGGCACAATACAAGTTAAGACCCCAAGCAAATAATTTTAATATGTATAATAGCAATAACAACAGTAACATCCATATATATCGACCATCGGCAACAAAATAATACTGGCTTTTATATTTCACATGAGTAATTGAGATCAGTAACGACTAGACAATGGGTTTAAATTGTTACATTAAATTTTTTGTTAAAATATTTTTAGACATAAACAACTTCAACAGGTATGCATTAAAATTTACATCTAGTACGCTGGTGCATTCTCAAATTGGTGCGATAACCAAATCTTGTATTACAGCGTGAACATTTATAGGGCTTCTCGCCAGTATGACATACATTATGGCTAGTTAGTGCACCTCTATTCACAAACCGTTTTCCACATAGCTTACACTCCAAAGGCCTGATATTATCGTGTACTTGTGTTTTGTGTATCCTTAAACCACCTGGTCGCCGAAAGGATTTGTTACACTCAGCACATTTGTACAACTTTTCCTCCGAGTGCACAAGTGAATGGCTTTTCATTTCAGTTTTTGTGGAAAAGCCAGTCCCGCAAATTTCACATTTGTAAGGCTTTTCACCCAGAAAGCAACCGTTGACTGGGTTATCAGATTGTGAAGATTTTATGTGACGATGCAAACTGCAATTGTTTTTAAATTCTCTGCCACACAATTTACAATGACATGGTTTCTCTTGGATATGCGAACGAATGTGGCAAAAGAGTATGGATTGAATTTGAAAACGAGCCAAACAAAACAGACATTCAAACGGTTTGGGATTGATTCCTAAAAAATTCAAAACAAACAGTTATTTTTTAAAAGCGTTTTTGAAACGTTGTTTAAGTACATTGTTTACCTTGATGCCTCTTGACATGTGCCTTGAGACCATGACTGCTTTTGAATTTCTTGTTGCATTGACCGCAAGAATAGTATGTTTCTTCAGTGTGAGTTCTCAGATGTAATTTTAATGCATATTTTACTCGAAATCTTTTGGAGCAAAGGTGACACGGGAATGGCCTTTCACCAGTATGAATCATCCCATGAGAAACCAAACTAGACTTTTTACTGAAACATGTCTTACATTGCTTGCATTCAAATGGTTTCTCCTCGAAATGCACTGCACTAATATGTTGCCATAAACTTGAGGAATTAGCAAATGTCCTGTTGCAAATACTGCATTGAAATGATCCCATCTGTGTTTGTTTAAAGTGGAAGATTTCCAAGCGGAATGGAGGCAAATAATGAGCGTCAAATTTGCTGGAGGTTTGGTTGGTTTGGCGTCCACACTTTCATCTGAAATTCATTAAACTGGAATTAGAAATTGGATTTTTAATTGAGACTACCTAACTTTTCTTTTTTTATAAAGCGTATATTATCAATGTCGATAAATGTATTCATTTAAAATACAAATGTATCAAGGTATAATTGGACTTGAACAAAACAAATTAAATTTGTCCTTGATATTATAGCTCTAATAGAAATAAAACAGTGTATCAATGCACAGTGGATAGTGGACATTGTCCACTTTGTCCGTCCACTAGCATGGTGAACATGGCAAGTTGGATACTAGGTGTAATGCTGTATTTTTGACCATTATGTTGATTTTTGTTAGGTTATTTCACAAATCACTCATTTCAGAGATATTTTTAAGTAAGGCATACAATGCGATATCCTTTTATTGCCAAATTGTTATCAGTCCTGTGGTCTTGAAACAATATCGACAAGCACTGCAAGCACCTCAAAATATTAGAAAATTGATTGTATAGTAATAATACTACACTTAATTTACATGTGTAACTATTACCTTCAAGTCTAAAATATGTTCCATTGTTGATAAGGCAATGCTGAAGATCCATTGTTGCTCATGATAAGTCTCAGAAAAAACTACAATATCTTCCATTTTAAATTGTCTTTTTCAGCAGAACAAAATAAAACTGCTAGTAACAAACGCCCTTCCATTTTATTAGTATTAGGCAATGTGTTGAAAATTCATGATGGTCCTGTTGATACACAAAATCAAACACCAAAATTTTAGTGCTTTTCTTAAATACAAATTGACTGAATATTCTAAACTGTTTTACAGGGCAAACGGATGACTGTTTCTGTAGGGCCTTATTCAAAACATTTTTAAAGGCTGAAACACCACTCCAATTTGCATTCACGGATGCATCTCATATTCACGGTGAAACCTAAAATCAAGAAAAATTTAATATTATATAATAAGAAGTAGCAAGCAGTAAATGATTTTTCCTTTGACTTTTATTACTTGTTTTATTCTCAAATATTAACCACAATATTTTGTTGTTGTCAGTATGCTCAACCCCAGACATTAAGGTGGACGCCAGTAATTCAAATACAATCTTCTGGAATGAAGGTTAAAGCTGAATCTCCAAACTGACATCACAAAAATTTTTACCCAAATAAACTTTCACCCAGAGTTTGCTGAAACGTAAACAGCAGTGAGAACTGAGAAACAAAATGACAAGCGAGCTGAGCAGCTGAGACGGCCAGCACTTGCCAAAGCTATCCTGTGTGTGTTGAGCTTCTCTTTGTCTGAGCGATGAAAATCCAAACCCAAGCTTTCAGCCGAAAAGCTCCGCATCACACATTATTTTTCAACAAAAATATTATTCAGCATTGCTAACATCGCACAGCAAGCACGTTTCAATTATTCACAGAATACTCAAATATCCAGAAAATATACCGAATATGCTCATATAATGATGAGCTATAGCGGCTTTCAGTGTGTAGTCAAATGTCATACTAAATTGCTTTCCTACGAAATGTTAAATTACGGTGTATACGCATACTAATACGCATATAATTTGTCGTGTAAATCCAAACGGCATATTAACTAATACCTTTCTATTGTTTCTCCTGTAGTTTTCCTCTATGAATTATTAATTAGTAGAAGGTGTTGACTGGAAACATCTCCACCTAGCACATGTTATAATATATAGGTTCATTATTATTATAGCTGCCTAACTTCAAGTAGCTCACTTGACAGTTTTTTGCACCCGCTTGAGTGCTATCCAAATTCAGTATTACCTGAGCTGGGCATGAGAGAATACGTACAAGCAACAATATTATGTTGTTTTCACAGTGTACACAAACCATCATTATTTCAAGAATTTAGCTTCCAAAGCATGTACATTAAATAAAACCATACTATATTACTCTGTGTGTATTCGTTTATTTTGATATCAAGCTTTCATAAAATATTATACGGAGTTGAATCATACAAAACGGAAGTATTCCTGCTGAAAGTGCTTCAATTGCTAGAATTTAGAGATTCGCAGAAAGTTTCATGAAGGTGCTTGTTACGTTACAAACAGCTATAATTTAAAATCGTTCAAAAAAGCAACCAGCCAATTTGTGTCGACTGTAAAAACGTAAGAGAAAGCATTTATATTTCATTTTTCAGTTTCCATTTACCAAAGTGCGTGCAGAAAAGAAAGGAATGTATTTGCATAATCGTACATTCAATTGCTATTGCTACCTCAGTAATGTAGTAAACATAGTAGCGAGTAAAACCCTTTTGCCATTCTCTTGAATATTAGGCATTAAAAATTAAAGCAGTGTACTGAATCACATAAGCACGTCACAAGCCCAACACAAGCTGAAAGGCAATTATCTAATCAATATCTAAAAAGCCCCGTAGCCACCTTGCTATTAAATTTGATGAACAACGTATTTTCGCTCTATACTTGATAAATCTATATTCCATTTCATATTTTTGATAAATGTCAAACATTATAAAAGTCAAACCCGAGCTATATCGTATTTGTACTGTTTCTAAAAATAGCAAACGGAATATTACAAGCCATGGCCTAATAAAAACTTGTGTATTTTGCTTTCAGCCCACACGCAGTCAACAACAACTGAAGAAAGGCACTGGTGCTTTGTACCTGCATTGGAAAAGTTGACTTTCAAAATATCAATATTAATAAAGTCATTGCTCAACAAAAAAGATATTTTTAGTGCATTGCAGTTTAAAAAAGACTCATAAAATATTTGCCATGTTTACTAGCATTGATTTCCCAAGCAGAACGGCCGCAGCCGTGTTCACACCAAGCAATATTCTGCTTGAAATTGTACAGGATGAGGAAATTAATAGAATATTACAGGAACTTGAAACCCAACCGGATTTGAATTTTGATCCGTACCAATCAACACCTTCAATAGTGAATCATGGTTTTGATTTATCAAAATCTGACATGAAATATCCCTGCTTATGTGGAATCAGTTATTCCACTGCGGCAGAACTTGTACGGCATTTGGGATCTATTAATATTCAAAATAGCTCAGCTTTTGATCAACATGCTTGGAATAATCTACATAGGCGCACAACACAAATTTGTGCTGCTGACCAATGTGTTGTTCAACATTTCCAGAATACTATTTCTTCATCTCAGGTCTTACCTAGTAATGGGCATAGGAAGAATTTATTAGAAAATGTGCAAGTTGAAAAGACAGGTGAATTTGTGAATGACAGTGTGACGGAATCATATCAAAATGCAAACAGTGTTTGCACAAGCTTTTCTAATCCATCAACTACAATACAACCCACTATAAATGCAAAAAGTGGTTTAGAGAAAGAAAAATTAGCTGCGCTGGCTGATTCAAATACCACACAACAACCTGTCATTTTGAATAATGAGCTTCTAGTGATTGACATAAGCAGTGATGATGATAATGATGTGACTAGCACTCAATCTCAGAAAACTTTTCCGGCCTTTATAACTCACAAACGGGACACTGCAAAATCTAACCCAAACTATCATTGCACTTGTGGGGTTAACCTTGGAACAGCCACTCTCCTAAATTTGCACCTGTCATTTTACAAAAAGAGAAGATTTGTTTGTGCATTCTGTGGAGATCGTCTAAAGACCGAAAGCAGTTTAAAAGCCCATTTTACTAAACTGCATAAAAACGAAAAATCGATTTTGTGCAAAAATCAGGATTGGTGACACATTTCCATTTCTACTACCTCGTTTTCCATGAAACACTTGAAATTTCCAGATTCTTCTTTCAATTACAAATTTCTCTGTTTCGTTAAAACGCCATTTAACGTATTTTAAAGTCACAGCACATTGTCAATTTTTCACAAAAAATTTCCGAATAATTTGATTGTCCAGCTACTTAATATGTCAAATATAAGGCTTACGTGTGCCCTCATAAACACCATTTTTATGTACAAAATCAGTTTACACAAAGCTTGTGCTGTTCGGAATCACACCTTACATCCCACAATAACAGGTTATAAATTTGCTGTGAACATGCATTCACCGTGTTAATATCGGGCTTGCTTACTCACTTAAATTCTTTATCATTTATGCGGCTGCCACTGCCATTACAACAATTCAGATTACGACTGCGTGCATGCCACGAAAAATTCCGAAACTGCTTTAGGTCATGGCATAGATAAAAGGGATTTGAGTTTATGCGTTAACAATTTGAAAACTGCTTCAGGTTCAAACAACAGTGCTTTTAAATTTTTTGAAAACCTGGGAAAAGTTTACGAAAACGATTAGATTTGTAGAGCCTTATGCGACGGATATCAATATAGCAAACTATTGCTGGAGAATTCCTGCTTGCTGCGTAGGATTCGTGGATACGGTAAAAATCATAATAAAAAGTCATAAGATGTTTGAATTTATTTAACAAGTTTTTGTTTGTAGGTTTATTCTAGCACGTGTTTATATTTAATAATCAACTGGCTATCTGAACAACATCAGCACAGATATGAACAAAGAATGGCCACATGACCGAACCTGGCTACTTCTCGGAATTATTGGTGCTGCCATTTACATTCCATTTAGTTTATTGGCAGTTTACTATTCTTGTGGTTTAATAACCGTGACATTAAAGGTAACTTTTATTATATCAGCCTAGTTTATATTTTTAAACTTTCTCACAAATAATAATTGTTTTTTTATCTTATCAGAAACCGAACGGCGGAGTGGGTGAAGACTATACTGCCGCGGATGATGCAGAAAATACAAAATACGATTTATTTTACACTGGCGTTATTATAACTCAACGTTACTAGTGCATGGCCTGATTAAAATGATGCTGTGTATTATATTTCCGTACGACTGGATCATACCATTGGTTCATTGTGTGGTTTAGTTTCTGATACTAATTTCAGTACATCCGCATATTAGGGAAATTAGAAATTTTATTAGGTTACAGGAGAGAAGGGAAAGATTGAGTATTCGAAGGAAAAGTTTAAAGCACTAATGGACATGCTGCAGATCGTGGACAAAAATTGATGTATTTGTGAAATCTTGAAATGTTTTCAGTGATTTTATCAGCTCAGTTTTGAAAATGCCAACTAGCACAATTATTAATATTTGTGTTAATTCTGGCTGCTTCTGCCAGCAGAATACCTGTTTCTTTGCTAATATTTTCTCGTGTTATGGTCAATTCATCTCCGGATTGAACACACAAAAATCTGGTATGAATCTTACTTGCCTTATGTATTACTAATGTGACACGTGAATTTTTATAAGCATGTGTTTGTTCTACACAAAAACATGCCAGATCAAGTTACGAATTGTGTACAAATTGTTTTGTGTAACACAGATTTTTCTCTGCCAGATGGCTTGCCAGGAAATTATTATTCATGACACGGCAAAGCAGGCATTTTAAGGATTATCTGCTAACTGTCACTTGAAGAAGATCATTAGCAATTTCTGACCTTGGTGAATTTTTTGTTTGGATAAGAAGAAAAGTGACCACGTTTCAATAAGTATAATTGGTGCGTTTTAAACACCCTAAAATGTGTCATGTTGTTGTGGTGACTTGAAAGAATTTAGGAATTGTAAATATGTGCAGAATATTTTAATTATGAAGAAATGTTAATAAAGTTGTAAATTGGAAACACCGGGAGCTGCAACTAATCCAACTTTCCAATTCGAAACATGGCAAGTAATCCAACTTTCCAACTACAAAAATATACATGTAATCCAACTTTCAAACTAAAATTTTCATGCAAGTAATCCAACTTCCCAACAAAATTTCAATCCAACTTTTGTATAAAGCACAACTATGAGCTATACCAGTTACCGGGCTGGAAATGTTTAGTAGGCTGTGCTGCTCGCTGCGCTCGCGAAAAATTATAACAAATATCTTAGAGCACAGCAGTTTACAGGTTGCGCGCTTGCCGTTGGCAAGCCAAGAGGGCGCCGCCTTCGAGTTTCCCATTTACCCGTTACACGTTTAATAATGTAGACTTCGTACCAGTTGGAAAGTTGGATTAATTGCACGTAAATATTAGTTGGAAAGTTGGACAACTTGCCATGTTTTGAATTGGAAATTTGGATTACTTGCTTATATTTTAAGTTGGAAAGTTGGATTACTTGCCATGTTTTTAGTAGGAAAGTTGGATTACTTGTGCCATCCGGAAACACCAATTTGTTATTTGTAATGCAATGCAAGTAATTTAAGATGTGCAGCTTTAGTCCGAATTTGTATAAATTAATTAAAATACATGGGTTAGTAATTTTGCATGTTTTATGCAATGTATATATTTTAGTATTTTTTGAATTATTTATACTGTCTGTATGTTGGCATTTTTCTTCTTCTATTACTATTCCTCTCTATTCATATAAATGCAAGAAATACTATACATATTACCGTAACGGAAAAACCTATCCACTAATAATTATGTATTTTCGATGTTTACAATAACAACGGCGTTGGCTTCTTCCAGCCTCGTTTATGCGCAAATTTGTTCATTTACATTTTTACGACTTTTATTTTCCCTTAAGTTTACTAATTTTGCACGTGAACAAACCAATTTGCATAAGAAATTAAGTAAATGCGATCTGTTTGTCATAAAAATTCCATCATAAGCACAACGCATTATGTTGACAGTATCAACAGGCGGCTGTAAAAAAACTGTCCATTTGCGGGGTTTTTGTCCGAAGGTTAAGCTTAAGGAACAGACGTTGTTGGTTTTCTTTGGGTGGTCGGGAATGCTATCGAATGGGAGCTGAAGCAGAAGTTCCATTATTTTGGATGGAATTGGAGGTTAAACCTCAGATTATATAACTGACAAAGTGTTATCCTATTCAGGGAAAAAGTTTTCCAAATTTGTTCCAGCGTTTTTATTAATTTTATTTGATAGTACATCTGTAAAGTCGACAATAATATACTGAATAAAAGAAATAGACTGAAAACTCGTGCTACCAGAATGAGTTTCAGAACTGTTATGTTGAGCATATTGGGAGTGCTGAAGGATATAACATACCAATTCATAGCTCTGTTTTGACTGTAAAAATTCTACGTGATACTACATCCCCACTTAAATACTTCCTGAAGAGGTACAAATACCGAGAGGCATCCAAAACTATTGAAAATAAGTGCTTACTAATGAAAACTTCTTACTGTTTTTAGATATGGATACAAATTCTGATTAAGATGGAGAAGACTAATAACCTTGCCAATCTGTATAACAGCTCTTTGTTCTTCAGAAAACTTCTCAAGCCCTGCCGAATGTTTTTCCTATTTTCTGACGTGTATCCACATCTGGCTTCTTATTTTGAAGCTAGTGCGAAAATTTACGAAGACGAGATGCACACGGATAATGAACAGGTCACTGAGGAGGAAAAGCGAGGTCTGAAATTATGCGAGGTTTTTGGGGTTTGGTGTCTAGAAGTGAACAACTATATTCAAAATTTGCCACGGCCATACACAACAAAGGAACAAACTTTCACGTACAAATTAGTGGGAAATAGCTGGCCTAAGGATGTGTACGCCGACAAACCAAGAAGAGGACTTACTTACACTCGTACTAATAGGCGTATGTATTTTATAGGAATAACTACTTTGCTGTGTGTACTATATGCTTGAATGCATGAATAGGTAATTATAGAAAAATAGTTGTAAAGGTATAATTGCTCACTTGTAACAACATGGTATGCTAATTAAGTGTTAATTCAACTGTGACTAACGTCTGGAACTCCTACTTTAATTACTTGTCTTTACCAGATTAATTGATAATGCGTATGTTTTCTTAACACCCGGAATTCTACTTAATTGTATTAATATTTACGCATGACTGTATGTATTATCTTGCATACCAGAAAATCTATGTAAACATTACTTTATTATTATCATGATTATTCTAGATAATTCTTTAGATCTAAAACATTAGTTATCTGCCAGTATACATACCACCTCATTTGTAAGTTATTATCAAATTCGGCTAATCGGCACTCCTATTAAAATCTCTCTCTCTTCTCCTCAAAATATTCCCTTTATTTTTCCATTACATCCATCTCATATTACCCCGGGAACATTGTAAACCTTCCAAAATCATAAGGAAGCATTACACACTGAGTACCTTTGTGATGCGAGCACAGCGTATATAAAACAGTGTACTGATCATTTTTAGAAAACCATGGCTCAGCAGAAGTCAACCAAAATCCGTTTTTGGGAAGAAACTTCATACTTCTTTGTCGGTATCCGCATTGGGAGGAATTGGTGAATGCCAACTGTAGCGCAGGGCAGTATATGCACACAAACTCCAACACAGGATTTGAGGAGCTGTGCAGCTGGTTGTCAGCAGAGGTTAATCTGCATATTATTCTAATGAATATTTGGTCCGTTTGGGCCTGAAAAGGTAAATGGAAGAAATGAGAAAGATAGAGAGAGGGACTTTATTCCGAGTTTGGCTGCGGCCATTTACGCAGGCAGCTACGCTGCGGCCATTTACGCAGGCAGCTACGCTGCGGCCATTTACGCAGGCAGCTACGCTGCGGCCATTTACGCAGGCAGCTACGCTGCGGCCATTTACGCAGGCAGCTACGCTGCGGCCATTTACGCAGGCAGCTACGCTGCTGCCATTTTCTTATCTCTCTCGTAATCGCTGTAAATATTTGTGTATTGAATTTTGTAGTTTTAAATTGATTATTACTTTGCTTAAGAAATTCCTAGTGATTAGTGCTAAATATAATTCGCTGCGTAGTGCCGTTTACTCCTTTGTCGCTCATTTGTTTATCATATCCGGCTCAGCAGAAGGGATCACAACTTGGAGCGTTGTTGCGCAGACAGAATAGGATGGGGAAAGGGAGAGATCATCATATCGTAAGCAGCAACATTTTATTGAGTTCCATTCCTCGAGTGTGGGGACCAACCAATTTCTTCGGGGGTCGGCTGCTTCGGGTACTTTCCATTGTTATCTTTCATTTTCATTCATAATCTAAGAATAATCCTTTACGCACAGGGCTCTTGGGAAAGGATTATGAATGAAAATGAAAGATAACAATGGAAAGTACTCGAAGCAGCCGACCCCCGAAGAAATTGGTTGGTCCCCACACTCAAGGAATGGAACTCAATAAAATGATGCTGATCGTAAGCTATCAAATATGCATTTTAATTGTGTGTTGCTTGTCAATCTCGTGCATAGCTAGTGTGTGCACTTTAATCTCTCCATACAACACATTTCCATATCTTACTTCACCCTTACACAACTCCATCTTAGGAAAGTACGGTTATCATACATGGCATTGCACCATAAGCTTGGTTGACAATTATCCCAGTACAACATAGTGCTACTACAAGCGGAGATCTGTTTTGATGCTAATGCCGATTTTGCGGGTGCAAATTATAGCTACAGCATAGGATCAAAAGGAAATTTCGAGTTTCAAACAGGCAATTCTGCTATTGGACTGCAAAAACTTAAAAACTTGAAATATTTGAAAACAAAGAACCTACCTACTCCTGTCTTCAATGAGCATATACACGAAAATAGACATGCTGCATGCTACAAGTGGAAAAGGACAGCAGCTTTTTTGACAATCATAAATAATTGTCAAATGCCAAATTGGTAATGTTGTCTATACAGTACTGTACTCAAGCTGATTTTTCAAAACTGAGCAATACATCGACCAAATGGCCTTTGACGTCACTACATTTGGATTTTGAGAACTGTCGCTTTTTGAAATGGTCGCACGTGTTTGATATACTGGATATCAAATGGCGAAACACGCTCACGGATTTAATGATCAACCTACCGCGAGAAAATATGGAGGTGAAGGAAAATCAGACCAAGCAAAATTGCTCCAGTTATCAGGTGAAGTTGAAAAGTCAAAAGCGATTAAAATTAGTAATTGGCACCTTTTCAATTTTGGATTTCGTTTTGTCCTGGAAGCTACCATTAACGTTCGTAGGAAGCATTGGTTGTTAAGGGTGAATTTTTTTTATTTTGTATCAAGAGTTTTTACAAACATAAACATTTTTAATTTTTAATTATTTAACAAATTTATGTATATTATATTTAGAATGCATCGAATTGTATCCTCCATTATTTTAAGTTACCATCTTTTTTCATTTTGATTCTAAGTATGCATTTTATATGACTGCTCAACATGCGATGTATCGTGTACAAGTTTTCTGATTCCAAATCTGGTATCAGTTTTGTGTAAAATGTATTTTCATAAATTCAATTAATTAAATATTATCTTGTTTATATTTTTTGATTTGTGTCCCAAGTTGGGACTCCGAACTGCAAATTTTAAAGAAAATCTTGGTTAACTATTTTATTTTAACATAACTTTATGCAATAGATGTGCTAAATTGTTATCTTACGACTGACGTCAGAACCTCCCGTGATTTCCAAAGGAAACTGTAAGATAAATACAAAATTTATTGCGCTTGCAGCACATTTTATTGGTTGCCATGTTTTCTATTATTTAAAAAACTGCCTTACGTCCAGTTCACTTCCGTTGATCCTAAAGTTATGGGCGTCATCAAATACATCTACTCCACGGTCCCTGTCCTCCAAAACGCGGGGTTCACAAAACGTGAACAAACTGGCCACACAAAATCCGAAAAACAATATTTTTGAACTCATTTTCCTGACGCTTTCTACGCAAGGACAATATAGTATCTTATGATAGTAGACATAATCGTGTTAATATTTTATATTTTTACAGAAGCAGGAAAATGTACGGAAAAAAGAATTACATAAATGCAGTATCAGCATTTTTATATTAAGTTTTCCTGCAATATAACAATGCACGGAACATAACAACTATATAAATTATTACTATTTGGCGGATTGACGTAGGCTGCAATATATAACTTAGTATAAAACATATTTTTCTGCTTTCATATTCAACAATAAACGCAACACAGAAGGCCCTAAACCCTAAAGCCCAAATAACCCTAACCTGTTCAGATGTAAAATGCCATCAAAAAATTGTCAGCACAATTATAAATATGCACAAATGTGATAAAAACATTTATGTTGCACGTGGACATATTTATATGTAATTACTTTGAACTGATTTAATGCTGATTCTACTTTTACTGTATATTTTAATGGCATCTTTTAAGTAGCATAGGTTTTAACGATCTAAGATTTGTGCTGAGTTAAAACAGGTTACCAATTCTTCTTACCCATGACAACAACTTGCAAAGCACGCAAAAAATAATTTAAATGTAGTTTATATACTACTCTAGCTGAGTTCTAAAATTTTGTTTTACCTTTACGAAAAACGTTTTACGTTTTTACGTTTTACGAAGCATAAAATACTTTTATTTAATCCACCATCGAAAATTCTACTTCTCTTTGCAGATTACCTTAAGAAATAAACAGAAAGATTGTTGAATTCACACACTGTATAAATAAATACCATCGCTGTTTTCAATATCTGCATTAAAGATTTCAACTTACTTTCATTTCTAACAAACAGAATTTGGGACAAGGTCTACTACTGAAAACTTTTGTTCTGCTTTCAGAACGCGCAAATTATGTACGCTGCCAATGTAGTATTATGGCTTACCAAATTGTTTTAAAACTTCGGACCGAATGTGTGTGTTATATATTTTCTAAGAAAATGCTTACATTGTAGATTTGGCAGTTCGTTGCGTTTTATTTCATGAAAAATTGGACTAGTGCAAATATAATAAAACCGAAGGGAAAAATCCCAGAAGTCTGCATATGGGACATAGGATGTGCACGGACAAGTTAAAAATAATTTTTTAATTGCGCACGGTCACATTGCTCTCCACCGATATACTGCGGCATGGTTCCAAGAAAATGCATTTTTTTGTTTGAGATAGTTTAAAGTTTTTTATATTTAAACACAGACATGGGCATAATTGAGGAACATATCATCTAATGCAGTTTTTACACTGCCTTTAACGGTGTAATTAGTTTTTTTTTCAAAATGTAGTTTTTGAGATTTTTAAGTTTTATATTTGTACATGTACATTTAATGATATATATGAAAATATTTTGCAAAAATCAACTTCACCAGACATAACTATGCTATATGAAAACCTCATACATCATAGTTTTGCAAAAATTGGACCATGCGCAATCAATACGGGACACAACTGTTGTGTGGCCTAATAGTGGTTAAGTTGCTCTTTCAAATGAGCTATTATTTGTAACCATTCTACTTGTTTTCACGAAGATGGTAGGTTTTATATAGCATAGTAATGTCTATTGTAGTGGATTTTTGCAAAATATTTTTGCAAAAATCGGACCATGCGCAAGTAAATTGGGACATACTTAAAGTGTGGCATATTAGTACTTGAGTTGCTCTTTCGAATGAGCTTTAAATTGTAACCATTCTACTTGAACTTGAAAAGTAAATGCGGAACCTTAGTGTAGTGAGAACTTGAGTACGGTCCTTTGCTATTTCAGTGGGATTATCAATTGTTTTTTCATTTTTTGTTAAAAATTGCCACTGTGACTGACGACCTCATAACTTTTGACATATTTGACCTAACGACATCGAAAAAGTAGTATTCGCTTGGCTAATCAAGCAATACTCAACCAAAACCTCATATGCCAGACAACAATTGTAGTAAGGTAGTCATTCTTACGTTTGACCTCTAAAAACCTTTGACCCCTTTGACCAAATGGCATGAAGTTTTGCTCGGAGGACCGCTATATTGTGCCACATGCGTGTGATAAGTTTTGATGAAATCGGTAAAACCGTTACGGAGATATCGCACTGGCAGACAGCATCCGCCAATAAGTAGCATTCACTACTTAATAGTATAAGTTTTACTGGCGTTCGTTGCACTTTACATACACTTGAGACCAGGTGCAGAGAGATATTATATTTAGTTTCGGTGAAAACGTATACACAATTTTATGTTTCATTGTGACGTATTTTATGTATTTGTTTGTTAATGCAATTTGATTAAAACAATTTTGCCATATAATCCTTTAAAATTTCAAAGCTGTCTTTATACTTTTCTACATGAATTTCACTATGCTTTGGATTACTTTATTGTTTTGTGACGTGTCTGCAGAAATAAAAATGTTCATGAAAATGATATTTTGATACCCAAGGACGCCGATAAAGAAATTAGCATGACCTGCTATATTTATTGCATACGGTAGATATTGTCCATTGATGCAACTAACTCATGCAGATACGTAGTAGTAAATCCAACAAAACTAAGCCATAATACCTTCACAAATTTTTTCTTACGTCATGTTTTTTTTGTCATGAGAAATGTTTCAAATTGGAAGCATAATTACTCGGACATTTTTTGTTTTTATTCACGGCTTCAAACATTTTAAGTAAACTTTTTGAAAGGTTTATAAATTTTTATTTCCAAATCAAAACTTGTTTCAGATTCTACCTTTATACATTACTGTTTTGTAAAAACGACTTTCTCACTGACTTGATTTAAAACAAAAAAGACGAACATTTTCAAAAATAATAAATATCTTAATGAGCATACTTGTTTTTGCACATTGTATTCAATTTATGAAATTGCATGATAAATATGGTTCCTGGTGAACATTCTGCTGTCTTAAGGGGTATAAGAGAGACAATACGACAACATCATCTCATACCATTCCAGTATATTCCTGCAAAATTAAATGTTTTATTTCGAGCAGTCCGGTTTTCATGAAATTTTCAAACTTTTGCGTTTATTAAAAAAGCAAATACACAAATGTGAGTCTTCCACAATAGGAAAGGGGTTAGTTTATGCACAGACAACAATTTTTGGTTTAACATTGTAATGCCATTTTTGGCTTGAACAAATGTGGAATACTGTACATGTGATTTGATATATTTCGTAAAGAATTTGAAAGTTAAATATGAATGTAAATTACTTATTAACCCTTTACCCAAAATAAAAAAAATAAAAATTGAAGACCAGTTAAGACCACCAAACCCATCGTTCTTATATAAAAGCAATAACAACATCCATAAAATATTGGAAGACTGCACGCTATCGATGTACTTTTATATTTCACAGGAGTTAATGAGATCAATAACGACTAGACAAAAGGAATAACTTGTTGAATCAATTTTTTTGCGACAAAAACAAATTGAACAGAAAATACATTTTATTTGCAATTAGTTTGCTGGTGCATTCTCAAACTGGCGCGATAACCAAATTTTGTATTACAGCGTGAACATTTAAAGGGCTTCTCGCCAGTATGGGATACACTATGGCTAGTTAGTGCACCTCTATCCACAAACCGTTTCCCACATAGCTTACACTCCCAAGGCCTGATGTTAACGTGTACGTGTGTTTTGTGTGTCCTTAATCCACCTGGTTGCCGAAAGGATTTGTTACACTCAGCACATTTGTACAACCTTTCCTCCGAGTGCAGGAGTGAATGGTTTTTCATTTCAGTTTTTGTGGAAATGCCAGTACCGCAAATTTCACATTTGTACGGCTTTTCATCCAGATAGCAAGAGTTGGGTTGATTATCGGATTGTGGAGGTTTTATGTGACATTTCAAACTGGAATTGTTGTTAAATTCTCTGCCACAGAATTTACAATGGCATGGTTTCTCTTGGATATGCGAACGAATGTGGTAAAAGAGTAAGGATTGACGTTGAAAACGCGCCAAACAAAACAGGCATTCAAACGGTTTGGGATTGATTCCTAAAAAATTCAAAAATTGTTAATTTTAAAATGTTTTTTATGTTGAACTGTTTAAATATATTGTTTACCTTGATGCCTCCTGAGATGTTCCTTGAGACCATGGCTGCTTCTGAATTTCTTGCCGCATTGACAGCACAAATAGTTTGTTTCTTCAGTGTGTGTTCTCAGATGTAATTTTGCTGCATACTTTATTCGAAATCTTTTGGAGCAAAGGTCACACTGGAATGGCTTTTCACCAGTATGAATCATCTCATGACAAACCAAATTAGACTTTTTATTAAAACATTTCTTGCAATGCTTGCATTCAAATGGTTTCTCCTGAAAATGCATTGCATCAATATGCCTCCAGAATCTTGCGCTATTAGTAAATCTCCTGCTGCAAATACTGCACTGAAGTGATCCCATCTCTGTTTTCTGAGAATAGAAGATTTCCAAGTGGAATGGAGGCAACGTATGAGCTACAAATTTGTTGGAAATTTGGTTGGTTGGGCGCTCACACTTTCATCTGAAATATGTTAAAGTTGAATTAGAAATTGGATTTGTAATTGAGAATGTCTAACATTTCTTCTTTTCCAGAGTTTGATTTCAATGTCGAAAAATATTTTTATTTAAAATGCGATAGTGTCTAGGTATCACCGAACTTGGACGAAACAAACTATCTGAAGTATTAAAACTCACGTAGAAGATAAAATATTTAAAATCCATTTAGCAGTAGTCAAGTATTATTGTGAATTTGAATTTTCACTAATATGTTTGCTGTATATTCAATAATTAAACACTTGTCACTTACATCAATAAAATTGGAGCTGTAGTTTCAGTCCCATTTCCAGGTTCTATAAATATTGCCACTTTTGTGGCGTCGTCATGGATTAGGATCTTACATATGTTAGCCAGCCTGATGTTTGATCTCAAACTTTTGCACATGCTGATTTGGCATTTTTCAGTTAGAAGTGCCTCAACAGGTCTCATGGTTTGATTTACCGATCCTACGAAAAATATTGCACATCCAATTTCACAAGCTTTGTCTTTGAATTTAAAGCTCATCACTTACAGTTCTTAGATTTCCATTCTTAATTATTACATTTGTGTGAAGATAATCAATTATATAATTTATAATTTTATTCCAATGAACTTACCAAATGGGAACCCAAATATTGACAGCAATATTACTTTGTCCTGAATTAATTGACCGAGAAATGTTAGCAATACCACAAGAAAGCGTTAAAATGTAGATCAAAAAATAAACTGCCTTGTCTCCACAATTTTAAAATCTCACTGAAATAAAGTAAATTAAGTACGACACATTTTCTCTGAGAGATGGAGAAAATGTAAACACTAAGAAACTAGGTGAGTGTTCAGATGAGCAGCTGAGACAACCAACACTTGCCAATGCTATCCTACTTGTGTTCAGTGTCCTTGGACGGAGCAGACAAAACCCAAGCTGTGAAAATACATACCAGCCTCAACAGACTTTAACCGTGAAAGTTGCACGTGAGAAAGGTAGAATCCATTTGTACCACTGAGCCGCTACACATTTTACAACAACCAATTCATGAAGCTGTGCAGTGAAAATACCAATGGAAATTTTTTCATTCAAGCAGGCATTTCCTTGCTTGCCGTTTATTTTTTCCTCGATGAGTGTCTGCGGCACAAAAGACAAAACGTTCTTTCTTTGCTTTTTCAGCATTTTCATAGGCACACACTCCATAAATCGAATTCGGTTGCGATACTAGTTTGTGAGTTCATGAATTTGCGATGCAATTTTTTAATGTTAGTTTCTTATGAAAAATAACGCAAAAATATATTGAGGCAATGTATTAAATGAAAAATAACGATTATATGACCTTGATATGTGTCGCATTACAATATCACATAAAAAAGCTTGACATTATATCGGCGCAATTGTGTTGACACCAGGAAATTTTGAAGATCACAATGCGTATAATTATATATGCAACGTGAAGCGTTTGATAGAGTGTGATTTTACTAATTCGTAAACTTTATTTTAGCGCACGAATTTGTCAAATGCATAAAATTTTAAAACCCACTTGCATTTTTCATTTATTTTTTTTAAACATAAAAAATATTTTGTTAAGCAACAAGCGTTTCCTGCCATAACTTAACCAAAAACAGAACAGTTTCAAAAATTTGTTACTAAATAAACAATTTTCTGCCAATGCACGTCGGAAGTTTTGTTCTGAATGCGGTTGCTGAAGGGAATTTGGCTCTCAGCAGGCTTGAGGTAACACCACAGCTTGGTGCTCCAGTAAATTCCTGCAAAAGAGAAAGCGTCAAATTGAGATTAAACATACATGTCTGACATAAAAACAATTTTTGTATAACCTGAATATTCTTTATCATAAACTCTTACTGTACAAACAAACCAGTATTGCTTCATACGCTGCCGAATCTGTAATTACGCTAACTGCAATATTGACATAAATTACATTTCATAGCCTGTAACATCAATAAGCTATATAGCCATCAGATCAATGTGTTGTTGGTTTTTGTTTTCTACATTTAAAAGTCAAACAATTTTAAACAATAGTAAATTCAAAATTTTGAATTGTATGTGATGATCATTATCATTTTAGGTTTTTAAATTCAATTGTGTATAAATATTGTACACATGAGCTTTACTCTGTGATTATATTATAATTCTTAAATGTTGTATCCATGTGTTTTGTCTAGGTTTGTTATATTTTTAACAGAATATCAATGTGTTGGTCGAAAACCATTTTACGTTAATACTAACACTCAAATGCATAATGAGACTTTACAGTTTACAATATTTTTAAAGCTGACAAAGTAAAAATTCATATGTGACGGCGTTAAGGTAATCAAGTACAATTACAAAAATTTAAACCAAATATTGAATTTCACTTGATGTGGACAACCATTACCACCTTTAAATACTTTCAGTTATTTCTTGATCTCTAAACCTTTTAATTTACTATTCTCCTCTCATTTTGTGAGGGCTGGTGAAAATTTATGTCATAAATTATTCAATGCCAGGGTCACTTTTATTCCTTTTTGTTCTGGCATATCCTTTATTGCAAAACTGTTATCGCTCTTGTTGCCTTGTAACAACATCCACAAGCTCTGAAAACATAATAGAATGTTGATAGATTTATTTGGTACACATTTAATAAATTTTACATGTTTATTCCCTACCTTCAAATCTGAAGTATTTTTCATTCCTGATCAGGCAATTTCCAAGATCCATGGATACGTATGACAATTTTCAGAAATTGCTCAATATCTTCCATTTTAAATTGTCTTACTCAGCAGAACAAAATAAAACGGCCCATTGCAAACGCCCTTCCGTTTTATCGCTCAATGTGTTGGAAATTGATTATGGTTCTGTTGATACGCAAAATGAAATACAGAAACTTTAGTGTTTTTCTTGAATACAAACTTCACTGAATATTCTTAATTGTTTTACCGCTCAAACTGATGACAGTTTCTGTAGGACTTCAATCACAGCATTTATCAAAGCAGAAAACCCACTCTTTCCACAGGCCCACAGTTTCATTTCTTATTTGCTGTTGACAAACCTGAAAATCAAAATTTTAAATTTACTGATAAAAAAAATTGAAGTGCTTTTCTTTTGGCTCTTATACTACCTGTTTTATGTCCAAATAACAACAACATAATTTTCTTGTTGTAAGTTCATCCAGCTCCAAATATTATGGTGGATGCCAGCAAGAAAAATACACGCTTCTGGAATGCAGGTTAAAGCTGAATCTCCAAACCGCCATCATTAAAGTTTTTAACAAAATTAACTTTCACTTGGAGTTCGCTGAAATGTAAACAGCACAGAAAAATAACAAAATGACTATTGAAATGAGCAGCTGAGACGGCCAACACTTGCCAAAGCTATCCTGCGTGTGTTAAACTTCTCTTTGTCTGAACGATAAAAACCCAAGCCCAAGCTTTCAGCCAGAAAGCTTGGCACCACACATTCTTTAAAAATATATCCCTCGGCATTAGCTAACGTTCCACAACAAGCATGTTTCAATTATCCTCAGAATACTCAAACATCCAGAAAACGTACGGAATATGCTCATATAACGATGAGCCATAGCGGCTTTCAGTGTGTCTCCAAATGTCATATTAACTTGCTTTCGTACTGAATGAATGTAAAATTACGGTGAATATGTATATTATAAAATTTGTCGTGCAAATTCCAACAGCATATTGACAAAAACCTGTCTATTGTTTCTCCTGTAGTTTTCCTCTATGAATTATTAATTAGTAGAAGGAGTTGACAGGAAACATCTCCACCTAGCACATGTTATATTATATAGGTTCATTATTATTATTATAGCTGCCTAACTTCAAGTAGCTCACTTGACAGTTTTTTGTACTCGCTTGAGAGTGCTATCCAAATTCAGTATTACGTGAGCCGGGCATGAGAGAATACGTACAAGCAACAATATCTTGTTGTTTTCACAGTGTACACAAGCCATCATTTTCTCAAGAATTTAACTCAAGTTTTCATAAAAAATAATATGGAGTTGAATCAAGCAAAACGGAAATATTCCTGCTGCAAAAATTTCAATCGCTAGAATTCATAGATTCGCAGAAGTTTTCGTAAAGGTGTGTGTTACGTTACAAACAGTAATAATTTAAAATCTTTCAAAAAAGCAACCAGTCAATTTGTGTCGACTGTAAAAACGTAAGAGAAACCATTTATATTTCAGCTTTCAGTTTCCATTTACCAAAGTGCGTGCAGAAAAAAAATGTACTTGCATAATCGTACTTATTCTTGTTTTGTTTTTCGACTTAAGTTTCTCCTGGCATGTGGTTCAATTGCTACCCCAGTAATGTAGTAAACATAGTAACAAGTAAAACCCTTTTGCCATTTTCTTGGATATTAGGCATTAAAAATTAAACCAGTTTACTGACTCACATAAGCACACACAAGCCCAGCACAAGCTGAAAGGCAATTATCTAATCAATATCTAAAAAGCCCCGTAGCCACCTTGCTATTAAATTTGATGAACAACGTATTTTCCCTCTATACATGATAAATCTATATTCCATTTCATATTTTTTATAAATGTCATATATTATAAAAGTCAAACCCGAGCTAAACCGTACTTCTACTGTTTCTAAAAATAGCAAATGGAATATTACAAGCCGTGGCCTAATAAAAACTTTTATTTTGCTTTCAGCCCACACGCAGTCAACAACAACTGAAGAAAAGCACTAGATATTTTTAGTGCATTGCAGTTTTAAAAACACGCATAAAATATTTGCCATGTTTACTAGCATTGATTTCCCAAGCAGAACGGCCGCAGCCGTATTCACACCAAGCAATATTCTGCTTGAAATTGTACAGGATGAGGAAATTAATAGAATATTACAGGAACTTGAAACCCAACCGGATTTGAATTTTGGTCCTTTCCAATCAACACCTTCAACAGTTAACCATGGTTTTGATTTATCAAAATCTGACATGAAATATCCCTGCTTATGTGGAATCAGTTATTCCATTGCGGCAGAACTAGTTCGACATTTGGGCTCTACTAATATTCAAAATAGCTCAGCTTTCGATCAACACAATTGGAATAATCTACATAGGCAAACAACACAAATTTGTTCTGCTGACCAATGTGCTGTTCAACATTTTCAGAACACTATTTCTTCATCTCAGGCATTACCTAGTAATGGGCATGTGAATAATTTATTAGAAAATGTGCAAGTTGAAAAGACAGGTGAATTTGTGAATGTAAGTGTTACGGAATCACATCAAAATGCAAACAGTGTGGACACAAGCGTTTCTAATCCATCAACTACAATACAACTCACCATAAATGCAAAAACTGATTCAGAGAAAGGAAACTTAGCTACGCTGACAGATTCGAATACCACACAACAACCTGTCAATTTGAATACTGAGCCTCTGGTGATTGACTTGAGCAGTGACGACGAAGGTGATATGACAGGCGTT
Source organism: Entomobrya proxima (assembly GCA_029691765.1). NCBI lineage: Eukaryota > Metazoa > Arthropoda > Collembola > Entomobryomorpha > Entomobryidae > Entomobrya > Entomobrya proxima. Next base: position 51,818,436 of record CM056171.1, on the reverse strand, counting down.
CAAGCCCAGAATACTGGTCAATACATTTTTATAAATCACCAAAAGGACACTGGAAAATCTGAACAAGAATATTATTGCACTTGTGGAGTCAGCTTTAAATCAACCACTCTTTTGAATTTGCACCTGTCATTTTACAAAAAGAGAAGATTTCTTTGTGCATTCTGTGGAGATCGTCTAAAGACCGAAAGCAGTTTAAAAGCCCATTTTACTAAACTTCATAAAAATATGAAATCGGATTTGAGCAAAAACCGGGATTAGACATTTTTACTACGCCGTATTACCGTACATTACAAATTTACAGATCCTACTGCCAGGACAAATTTTATCTGTTTCGATAAAACGATATTTAACGTTTTGTGAAGTCAACACGTTTTCAACATTTCATCGAAAACAAAATTCCGAATAACCATAAAATTCCGAACACTTTAGTTTACAACCATAAATTCCTGAAGAGTGTTAGGTAGGGGCATGGATAAGCGGGATTTTAGTGTAAACGTTAACAAAAATTTTTGAAAAGTGCTTCAAGTTCGAACAACCGTCCAGTATTGTATTTGCCCTTAGGTTGCATAGTTCTTATCAATACAGAAATTTTGTTGTGTTACAATGTTTACTTTGAACATCTTATACTGAATTGCTTGTATAACATTTTTGAATACATTTAGTTACGTAGCACTCAAAATAAAGTTGAATCTTGAATCTTGTTACTGTTGGGAATATCATAAAAATGCGGCTTTTTACTGTCCTCAGTTCAGCTTTCATTTCCTTCAAAAGTCCTATTTTAGCAATGTATGATCACGTTTGTGTGAGCTGAGCTCCATCAAGCTCATTTTGTACCCCACCATCCCTAACACCAAACACCAAAGAATGCTTTCTCAACGTTGTACGTATGACGGCATACCACACATTCCCAAAAACGTATATTTCAGTATTATTTCACAAAACATTATTCATAGTGAATAGAAATGCCGTGTAAAATATCAAGCCTGTGTATTTTTAAAACTTTTATGTGAACTTCAATAAAATCAAATTCGTATATTGAAAATGTTTTTACACTGATTCAACCGCCTATCTGGAATCCAATTTGACCAAATTTGTTCTAAAGATTTTAAAATAGAATGCTTTAATTTTTTTAAATATTTTATTCTACCACGGCTAACCAAAATCATGCGGAGCAAAAAATTCCTTAATATTTGTGGTTGTTGTGTTCTGTTCACATCATGAACGCAGAGATCAGTACACTCAAATATATATTATGCTGAGGTATATCATATCAATTATAACCAAGTTTGCTAAATAAAACCGTCATAATATTATTTTATGGAACATTTTCTCAGTGTTTTAGCATGCGACTGTTACTCACCCCGTCCAGGCGTACAAATATAATTTATGCTTGTAGGTTATAAAACTTTTGTTCGTTGGACAGTGTGCATATAGCAACACAATGCAAGCATGCGCGTACCAAAGGGGGGGTTCACCGGGTGCTTGTGACCCCCCCTGGAATCTGAGAAAAAAATTAAAACTCGAAAGGAAAACTAGGTAACCCTAACAAAAATACAATTAAGCAGGTATACTGCTCTCCATATCAATATATTTTAAAAATTTCAGTTCTTCGTACTGCAAATGAACACTCTCTTACAACTAACTTGAGCAATGGTTTACTTTTGGCATAAACCTTATTGCAACAGTGGAAACTACCTATCTAACTTTTGGAATGGTAATAATAATCAGGTGTACTATTTTGTAATAAATGACCGCGCATATACGCCTTTATAGAAAAGATCTTCTGTAAATGAATGTGATTATAATTACGATAAATTCCAGTACGATATTTGGGCTATTTGCTTTATTTCTATGTTGATCATGAGATACGAGGACATCCATGCATTTCCGATTGCTAATCTAGAAACTAGATTCCCTTCGTCAGTTCTCTTTTAAACCATAATGGCTAATGCATTGTCTCCGCTTTATAAATACCGTAAAAACTCGGTTTATACCCGGACCTCTGTTTATACCCGGCCCCGAATTATAGCCGGGTTTAAAGGCAAAAATTTTGCCCTGCCCCGGATTATGCCCGGGTCAAAAATATTTTTGCATAAACTGTAAACATAAACATCTAATAAGTATCATTTGTTAATGAATTTTCAAGTAATTGCGTTAACAAACGTAGTTTTATGCGTTTAAGTACAGTGCCAATAAATTTTCACATACAAAAGCCTTTAAAATGCCACAAAAAATTTTCAAGAACTACGATTTTTTGCGATTTCGCTCTCGAACATTCCAGAAAAATTTCAAAATTTCGATTTTTGCCCTGCCCCGGTTTATAACCGGCCTCGAATTATAGCCGGGTCTGAGACATCAAATTTGAAATTTTGCCCCGGGGCATAAACCGAGTTTTTACGGTAATCGGCTTTACTGACAAGGAGTACCTTCCATTGACTACGCACGAATCGAAATGAAATTCATCATTTCTGATAGATTTCGGTGCGTAGATTACAATGGTACACGTTACAATCCAGAATGGGCACGTGCAGAGTCGCTGTCAGCGTTGGGAGCCACCCGCCCTAAGCGTTAACGAAGTGTTAACCGCACAACATCAAGCACCTTTGTAGAAGCGCCGGCTGCGCTCCTCCCCTTCACTTCTTTCTATTCTTTTCTCCTTGCTTCTCCTCACCACACTTCTACACAGTAGATTCTCCCCTTCCGCGCGCCCGCTCTCTCTCTCTCTCTCTTCCAAAAAGGAGAGAAGGGGGAGAGGCAATGAGCTTTGGTTTTTAGGTGCTTGATGCTGTGCGGTTAACACTGCGCTAACGCTTTCGGCGTGTAGCGCAAAACGCTGACAGCGACTCTGCACGTGCCCATTCGGGATTGTAACGTGTACCATTGTAATCTACGCACCGAAATCTATCAGAAATGATGAATTTCATTTCGATTCGTGCGTAGTCAATGGAAGGTACTCCTTGTGAGTAAATATCAGTAGTTTATCGCATACGTGAAAAGATAGCTTAAGACTTTCTGACACACTATTAATCTAATTAACAATCTATAAATCTATCTAAATGAAATTTTAGTGCGTTTTTAAATATTGTGACTGTAAAAAGGTTTTGGTCTAGACATTTTAAAGCCGATTACAAAATATATAGACTTCAAATTTTATATTCAGTCTAGTTTCAGTCTAGGTTGAAATTTCACCCCCCTTACCTAATTAATTTTTTTTTCAAAAATTTACACAGGACTAATTTTTTATTAAATTAACCAAATAATCTGCAAAAATACTCGTTCGATGCAGAAAAAAATTTTTCAGTCATAATTGCAAAAAAGTAGCATGTGAAATTACAATGTTATGCGCAATTCAATGTTGAAATTTTCGAAATTCGATAACTCAAAAATCTCGAACTACACGGATTTGCAAATTAGCCAGAAAAATAGCAAATTTTTTGTGGATTCCGACAGTGTGAATCAACCGGCTGGCGTTTTAACTTTAGAACTTTATTTTCTGTTGCCTGCGTTTCAAAAACGCCAGCCGGTTGATTCACACTGTCGGAATCTACAAAAAATTTGCTGTTTTCCTGGCTAATTTGCAAATCCGTGTAATTCGAGATTTTTGAGTTATCGAATTTCGAAAATTTCAACATTGAATTGTGCATAACATTGTAATTTCACATGCTACTTTTTTGCAATTATGACTAAAAAATTTGCAATATTTTTCTGCATCGAACGAGTATTTTTGCAGATTATTTGGTTAATTTAATAAAAAATTAGTCCTGTGTAAATTTTTGAAAAAAAATTAATTAGGTAAGGGGGGTGAAATTTCACCCCCTTAGGGGGTGAAATTTTACCCCCTCTGTGTCTTTTTGGGGGTGAAATTTTACCTCCATCTAGGGGGTGAAATTTCACCCCCTGGTACTAGACTGATATTACAAACGCCCAAGTTACAAATAATTTTCTTTTCTTTTGCATATATTAAAAAACTTAAAAAACTTCTTTAAATGTCAATTTTACAAACGTAGTATTTTAGGGTAATATTTTAGAGAAATTTTTAGAAAAGAAAGAAAGTTATTTTTTAACTTGCTAGCTCATGTTAAAATTTTAAGTTCTTTTGAAGTCTCGTTTGCCAGTGGGAAATCGTTTCATTGAGAGTCAAAAATAAAATTTTCTATGTGTACGATTTTAAACAATAAAATACAAGATGATACATCTTTATTTCTTTTTACAATTCTGGTTTTGTATATTTAGTCATTTGAAATTTGTAATTTTCCCCGCGCAACCCGTAGAATACGTAACGTAATACTTTTAATAGACGTTATGGGAGGTAATCTAGATTAAGTAAAAACACGACTGTAAGTAGCTAATTTCTTATTTAAATGTTTGAAAGTTTGACGCACTTATATTTTTTGTAATTACGCCAACATATTTTTAGAATGTTTTGAATTTTAAAAAAATACTAATGAGACTACAAACTTATTTTTATTTTCTACATTAAAAAAACTAGTATAGTAAGGGCATTATCCTGGTTTAAAAATAAATCAAGGTAAAGAGAAAACGACACACGGACGATAATATCAGCAATCTGCTCTGCTCTTTTGCTGAAGCATTCAAAAATCATTCATTTCACAAACATTTCAGCTGCTCTAAATAGTTAAAAACTTCGTATACGTTTCAATGCTCTATAACTTATTGTAAGGTAAGAGCTAAACTTGTTTTCCATTTCGGATCAATCAATTTTTAAAAAATATTTAGAACTTGTTTGAAACTATCATGTAGATTTTATTCATTCATTCATTCATTCATGTGTCTTTATTGCAGATCAGTCAAATTGACAATCCATATTTTACGCGGTTACAAACAAGTAGGGATATAAAGAATTAAAGCAATTGAAGTTTAAAGTTAAAATATATGATTGCAAGAGTATTGCTAATATGTCATAAGAGTTTATATATATAAAAAAAAAATACACGTTTACTAAGGTTAAAGCTTGACTGCTCTGGCTGACTATGACAAAGAGGAAGTGCTGGACGGTGGACATGTTCAGTGGTGCCGTCTATAGACAATTTATAGCTCATTAAGAGCCCCTGAATTGTACAAAGCCAAACTACCTACTTATATCACTCTACAGACTCAAAGACAGACAAAAGCCATAAACCTTTGCAAAAAAAACCACAACAAGTCGTTCATACATTGTTTTTCAATTTTCATTTAAGTACAATAAAGATTTCCATTCTGCAAAAATGGACGAGCAGGCAAACACATTGGAATTGAATATACAGCGTATAATCTCATTATTGCTATTACTAATTCTAGTTAACAGTGAGTAAGCAGCATTCCTTCTTCTTGCAACAAAGTCACTAATGTGATTAACAGCAAACATGCTGGATGCACTGGAAAGCCTACTATAACCGAACAGAATGCGAAACGCGTCGTTGTAGGAAACTTTAACTTTTCTCAGAAGCTCTCGGTTAACAGGAGACCACAAACTTTCACAGTAAATATTTCCTAGATACGTGTTTAATAGATATTTCTTAACATTTTTACTGCACATTCTAAATTTACATGCTAGCATATTTGCACGGGCATAGATTTCGCGTCTTCTTCGCAGTAGCTCAGCTGCATCTCTATTCCAGCAGCTAACATCATATCCCAAGTATCGCACATTTTCACTCCATGTCAACAGCTCACCACAAAAGTAAATCTGAGGAAATTTTATATCTGCATTCTGCGGTATGAATGCTTGAAGGGCAGTTTTTGTTGGATTAAAAGTTATATTATGCTCCAATGCATAAAGTTCACAAATCAGCAGCAAACGTTTTAGGCCCATGATCGACGTAGCAAGCAAGCAGTAGTCATCAGCATAGCCAATGTGGTTTGCAGTCAAATGACATGACATCCAATACCTGATCTGTTAAGGGCCAAAGTTAGGCCATTCATGTATACTGCGAAGAAAATTGCGCTGCACACTCCACCTTGTCTAACGCTATTTCGAACAGGGAACTTTGTTGAAACCACATCACCCCATCGAACATTAAAATACTGGTTTCTAAACCAGAAACAAAGGAGTCGCACAACAGTGGCACAAATATTTCGCTCAATAGTCTTACGCAACATTGTCCAGTGATTAACCATATCAAAAGCTCTACTAGCATCCAGATAGGCAATATATACTGGAGAATCGTTTCTTAGATAATGATGTGCAATGTGCTTCAAAGTAAATACTGCAGTTTCTGTTAAAACTCCTTTCTTATATCCAAACTGGTTGCACACAGTGTTTAATGAATTCCCGCATAATTGTAAAATTATTTTCTCAAGCACTTTACTTAGAATACTTGCAATAGCAATTGGGCGATAGTTGCATATCTTAGTTTTATCCAGGGTTGATTTCTTTAGGATGGGCACAATTTGCACTTCCATTAGTTTTTCCGGTAGAAAGCCATGGCTCAAGCAGCTATTGAACAGTAAAACAAGAAGACCAACTATAGCACTCCCACAGTATTTCACGGATTCTGCATATAGACCATTTGCTCCATTTGCTTTTCCTCCTTTTAAACCCTTTAATGCATTTAACACGTGCTCGCTGGAAATGTCATTCCTTGGAATGACATGAGCATTCCTCTCTAAGAAGTTTAGCACATATGATTTATTTTTTGTATCTGAATTACTATTAAACAGTTCTTTATAGTGTGTCATCCACAATTCTGCTATCTCATTTTCATCAGTCTTATTTTCAAGGCAGTTGTTTGTTACCAACTTGTGTCCATTTTCACTAGTACGTATAACATTCCAGAATTTTTGAAAGTCGTGTCCTTCATATTGAGTCGCCAACTTATCACTTGCTTGCTCACAAATTGCTTATCTTTGTCACGTTTACACTTCTTTAGGCGTCGCTTAAAGTGTTTTTGTGACTGCTTCATTTTAAGATATAAGCCGTCACTTTTCCTTCCTGACGCAATCCAGCCTTTTTAATAGCACCGATATACATCATATGAGTCTTTGACACATTTCGTCCATCCAGGGATTGACAAGTCTGTTCGCTTTTTGGTGCGTTTGGAACATTCAATTTCCACCACTTCACATTGTGTATCGTAAATTATTTTCACAATTTTGTTATACATACAGGAGATTTTAGAACAATGGTCTTGTTTAGAATATCCGGGTTTAACACAAAGTTCAATTTCATCAGATAGGTCACATAAACGTTGTTGCGTCAGTTTAGTAAACAAGTCTTTACTATTTTGAGATAAGGACCCCCCCCTTAAATCGTATATGATTTCTCTTTACTGGTGCAGGTTTTAAACAGTCAGAACGAATATTCAGATTGAGAACAAAATGAAGCGGAAAATGATCACTAGGATTAGCATTACTAAGAACAGCACAGTCAACTATAGAAATTGAATTTGTAGCAAGGACATGGTCAAGCCAGCTAACGTGACCTTGACCTTTACTGCAAAACGTTATTGTTGATCTTGGCATACTCATGTAGTCTACAATTGAAATACCGCAGTCAGATGTCATTGTTGATAGCTCAGCAAACTTTGGTTGCGTTGGAGATAAATTAAAGTCGCCTGCAATTACCACAGGTCCGTTATGACTCACAGAAATTGCTTCCAGTTTGGCAATATAATTCGATATGATTGCATCATTGTCATGCGAGTTAACTGGAAAGTAAACATTAAGGAGAAGGACAGTCTCATCACCATTATTGATTGTTATTCCTAAAATTCGCTTATCATCACTGCTCCACCGCTTTATACTATTTTGAAACTTTTTCTTGTAAAGTACTCCCAGACCGCCATAGGGACGACCTTTCAAAGGATTTTGACTAGGTGACATAGCACTACTATGAATGGATAAATGATGACTACTTAATGTATCAAGCTCACTTGCTTCAATATCGTGTAACCATGTTTCTTGCAATAGGATTATATCATAGCTTTGAAGTAATGGTTTCAGCCATAATCCGTTTGACTTGAAACCGTAGCAATTCCAGGTGACAATATTCATGATTGTTTAGTCAGTTCCTTTTTGGCATTAGTGCCCTCGCTAGGTCTCTTCTTAGGTACTTCTCGCCATTCGCGTAGTAATATTCCTGCTGTCCAGTTTTCACACTTCAGAACATCCTTCCTGTTCAGACCATTTTTATTGAATACAATTTTCCATGAGGAATATGAAGTATACTTGGCTTTAACTTGTTCAATTGACATGATTTCCCAGTTTTTCTTCTCAGCTACCAGCTTGATGTTATCCGCTGTTGTCTCAGGATGGCATCTTGACGCAAATATTTTCAGAGGCCTCGCGTTAGCAGATTTGAGATCGCAAGAGTCACTTGTTCCCAGAATTGGGAGTCGCTGTTTACGTTTCTTGGTCACGATCTTCCAGCCAGAACCATTTGATGTTTTTAGTTTCTTCTTAAACGCAGAACCAAACGCAGTCTCAGGGTCATAGTTCATCGAACTTACACATGATTTCTCATTTACTGGAATTGGAACATTGGCATTCCTTGGAATGACATTAAGGTTGTCATTCCTTGGAATGACATTAAGGTTGTCATTCCTTGGAATGACATTAAGGTTGTCATTCCTTGGAATGACATTAAGGTTGTCATTCCTTGGAATGACATTAAGGTTGTCACTCCTTGGAATGACATCAACATTGCCATTCCTTGAAATAACATTCACATTTCCATAAACAACAGTTCCATCATCACTTTCAGTATCTGCATTATCTTCTGTAGAATTATACGCTGGAACAGGCGAATCTGACCGCATGTTTCGTCCCCACGATGGAGAAGGTGGTGAGGCGCCATGCTCTTCATTCCGACTAAGCTGTCGAGTTTCTTTTGTTATTTCCGAATACATTAGGGGTTTACTTGTCATCGCCTTGGTCAAGGTATCCATTTGGGTAGATATTTTTCCAATGTCAGGTAGTATACTTTCAAGACTCTCCAGCCTTTTACCTAATCTGCTGACCTCGTCCCTTAGCTGGATCTCATCTCGAAGTCCTCCGTAAACACGACAAACTTTTGAAAGGTCGGCTGCAACAAAAGGCATTTCCTATTTTCCCAATCAATATGCCGCACTGTTTCAACTATATTTTTTATATCTGTAGTTTTTGCTTCAGATTTATCGCTTTTTGATGACCGTCTAGATAATTTCACATTGCTGTCATTGCAATGAGTCAGGAAAGATAGTAAGTTTTCATGTGCTTGTTGCACAGAATCATCATCATAGAAGATCGAAAACGTCGCAGCAATGTCCGGAGAGAGTTTTCCAGTATTGATCGCAAACACTGCTGAGGTAAGCAGTTCATCAACAACCAGTGGAATGTCATTATCCACAGAGTCACCATCGCCATCACAGCTGGTTTTCTTCATATTTAGCCAAACAGAGACACTCAAAGCATAGACAGGAATGTGTCTAGCTTGCAATACCGCTAATGCTTAGTCGAATCCCAAATTACAAAAAATCAGAGTCACTCAAAAAAAGCACTAATTAACGTTCTTCAATAAGAAAAATTCAATAGTTTTTCACTTCTGTGCAATTATCGCATATTTAGGTCTCCTATAAAAACTTTTTACTCGTTAAAAAATTACCAAAAATTTGTTTAAAAAAATGTTTTTGTCACAAGGTAAAAAAAGAAGTACTGCCTCGGCCTACCTCTCTCTCTCGTCTCTTTATATTCTTGCCCAGTTAGGATTTTTAACAAATAGAAAATGGTCGCAAAAAGTGTGGCGTAAGAAGTTAGCCAATTCCTCGGAAGTTATAAATAAATGATGTGCATAAAAGTTTGAATTTTTTTAAAAATGATTTCTTTCATATGTGACCCCCCCTGAACCGAGCTCTGGGTACGCCTATGAATGCAAGGGTATTGTTGCTGTGCTTAAATGACTCACGGAAAAAACGCATGTTATAGGGATTGTGCGATGAGCTCATTGCTTCTTTCTGCTCTTCGGCCCGATGTTAAGTATTTGCGCTCTACGAATCTGCGAGAGTAATGAAATCCTTTCATTTGTGCAATTAGAATGAAAGGTTTAATGAATAAAAACTCAGCTTTTTGAAAATATACGATATAAGCACAAAAGGAGTGGCCAGATAAGTTCACAAAAATGATGGTGACAAAGTAGAGAAAGAGACCAGCACAACATCAGCAACCAAAAAGTGCGCATGTAAAAAAGTGAAGCTGTGTACTTAACTTATGAAACGATGAGCACATACCGGCCTGCAAAATCTTACGCACTTTTCCATGTTTTAATTACGAGTATTCAGAAAATGTCATTGCAAGCAAAAATGCTGACCAAAAGTTTGCGTACATTAACCATTAGGTAATTGTTAGTTTAACGACATGTTTCAAAAGAATATATAAAATTATAATTTATCACAACTGACAACTGAGCTTGAAAGAAAATAATTGAGCAACCGATCAGCCACAGGTTAGGCCTGGGCAGATTTTTCTTGTCTGCATGATACAAGTGCTCTACCCATATAGTGGATATTACGTGGTAAGCTATACAAACAGACGCTTCAAGAAAAAAAACCTCTGTCTGGTTCTGATTCATAGGAAAAACAGGTTTTCACTCGTCTGCTTTTATATTTGTGGTATGAGTCGACAGCTGAGCTGGAAAGGGCTGAATAGTTAGATGGGTGTTACACTTGATAAATGTCAACCATTTTGTAAAAGTTTTGTTCTAATAAAATATAACTGCTAATAACTTTCCAACCAAATATTGTAGTCCTAACGCATTTACAATCAGCATTCAGTAAACATATTTTCCATTTTAGTCGGAATCAAATAAACAAAAAGTGCTCACTTAACCTAAAGAAAATTTGGTGCTACGAAATTAGCAGTTACTGAATATTTTTTACACATTTTTGACACGAAACAGAAAAGCTGGCATAAAGTAAGTACACATTTTTAAAAAGATTTTTATAATTTTATATGAAAATAAATACGCTTGCTTTTTGCAACGGAATGGAACCACGACAAATTGCTCACATCAACAGAAACTTGTGGAATATGATAAATAACACTCTGGCTAACGTGTCGTTTTGGCGGATTTACAACAAGTGGGAATGCTAAGTCTGAAACCAAGTCCAGATTTTTAAAATATGTATTGAGTGACCTACAATTCCAAACAACATGAAGTATAGGAAATTATTTTGTTACTGAGAAACCGCAGTTGTCATCCAATTGAAGCTTATTACATAGGCAGGACGGTGTAACATTTTCAGTTTTGATTCAGTATGAGTATAATTGGTTGGCAGTATAAAAAAGGTCAAATTATAATTTCAATGGTCAGTGAATAAACAATTTGAGTTTTTGCTACATCAAATTAACTACTTTTCTTCCGTTCAAGCTATTTGTAAGCCCATAAATCTGATATGTGAGTGAAAACTAAAATTTGTTTTGGTTCCAATTACAATGCAAGTCAAGCCATTCAGTGTGTTTATTGTAAAGTGTTATAATGGACTGCTGTATCTCATTTGTTGAACTGTGATTTGTAACAAGTTTATTGTTCAATAGGTCAGATCAGGTTTCCGTGTATCGTAAAAAACTCCAAACTCATTCTAATACACCGTAAACACTTTCCAAAGTGAACACTTCTCAGCCATACAATTTAACGTCTGGTTTTATGTAAGCAAATTAAATTTCAAAAGACCCTTTGGTAAGAATTCATTTCCGTTTGGTTTTCAGATAGATTTTTACTTTTTAAATATTTTGTAGTTTCATTGGAACTAAGAACTAAACTAAAAATGAATACTTTTTATAAACGTAAATGTTATAATAATCCTTTGTTGTTGCAGGTATAAAGATGGAAGCTCTAGAAAGAAAACACATTCAAGGAAACCTGAGCGAGATTTTGGAACAATCTTCATGCAACGTCATGTTGCTGGCCCAATTGAGATCGAAAGGTTTGCTGAGCATTAATGATCTGGACGAATTGGTAAGCTTATCGCAAAATTCAAAATTAGTATTTCCAATTTACAAAAGAGAAACTTTCCATCTTACCATATTTAAAAATTGCAGGAGTCAATTAGTTCCAATTTTGAAAAAATGAAGAAACTACTAAGGATTCTGGAGACAAGAGAAGGGGCCTATAAGAACTTAGTGGATGCTCTTAATTATACCTGTCAATCTGGGGCTGTGGCTATTCTTAACAGGATTGACTATTCAGAAGATATTATTAAAAACACAAAACGGCTACGAAGTGACAATCAACCACGGCACGAACATAAGGGTTACGGACCCCAGTTCAATTTCCACTTCGCAAGCGGACAGAATGCCCAAAACGTGATTTTCAAAAACACGTTTTTCCAATAAAAACGGACAGATTTTCCAATCGGACAAGTTTCCAATGTCAATTTTGTCAATGGAAAAATACAAATAAAAACATACACAAAAAAGTTGATTTACATTGTTTCATCAGTACATTAATCCACCAGAGTGTCCATTATTTTGTCAAACGCAGTAAACACTTCTTACAGTTGAATAAAGGCAAGACCATAAAGCTTTCTTTTCAACATAATAGATTCAGGGTTGTTATCATAAAGCATTTTCATATTGCTTGGGAGGTTTCCCAACAAAAGTAGTACCTTTTTAATATTGCTCCAGTGAAGATTTCACAATAAAGTGGTTTTGTGTATTATAATTTCACACGGTTGGATCACGCCCTTGTATCATTGTGCAGTTTTATTTGTGCTATTTATTTCATTGCATCGGCCTATTTATGAAATTAAGAATTTTATTAGTTTGCAGGAGAGACGAGAAACATTTAGTATTACATGGAAAAGTCAGGCGTTAATGGATATGTTGCAGATGGTTGACGAAAGATAATCTAGTGTAAAATTTGGAAATTGTTCAGTTAGGTTGTTTAGTTGGTTTTAAAAACAAATATTGTAGGTGATAAGCTTGGCTGCTTCTGCCACAATAAAAACCTGTTTCTTTGTTATTATTTTTATGACATGATCAAGTCATCTCCGGACTCAACACACAGAAGCCTAGGTACTGAAATTTTTATTCTGTATGAATATAACTTGGTTTTGTGCATGACACAAGGAAAAATACGCCATAAACATGCGTCTGGCGTACGCTAGATCTTATGAATTTCGTATAATTTTTTTTGTGTACCACAGGTTTTTCTCTGCCAAGAATTCATCATTCATGATACAGCATCCGGCATTTTTAGGATTGTCGGCTAACTTTCACTTTAAGTAGTACTCACCTTGGCATTTTTTTTGTTTGAGTATGAAGAAAATTGATCACGTTCCATTAGGCTGAGATAGTGTATTTTGCACACTTTGAAATGTATCAAATAGCATTTTTGTAAAATGTTTAAGAAGTATTTGTCCGGGGATTGTTTTGAATATGTACAGAAAATGTGAATTTTTAAGTAGACGACGATAATGAAATTAGCCTGATCTGCTTGATTATACTGAATACATACATATAGATAATGTTTATTGAGTCTGCTAATTAATGCACAAACAGAGTAGTAAATCAACAACAAATTATGCCACACGACCATGGCATCGTTCTTTTATTACGACACAGTTTTTGTAGTCTTCAATGTGTTTAACCGGAAACATAACAACTCGGACAGCTTTTGTTTTTATGCATAGCTTCATATGTAAATGTTAAGCAATAATGAATTGCAAACTTTATAAAAATTCATTTTCAAATCCTTATTTGTACAACAACCTATTAGCGGGTTACAAAAATTACTCTTCAGTTCTGCTGTACGTGTTTGAAAAATGTATACATTATAATTTGTATACATTTAACTGATGTGCTTTCAAATTGTTGCGATAACCAAATTTTGCATTACAGCGAGAACATTTGAACAGTATTTTACTAGTGTGAAACACATTATGGAATTTTAGAGAATGTCTATTATAAAACTGTTTCCTGCATAATTTACACTCGCAACGCCAGATATTTTCATGTACGTGTCCCTTGTGTATTTCTAGACCATCTAGTTGCCGAAACGATTTATTACACATATTACAAGTGTACAACTTTTCGTTCGAGTGCACAAGTGAATGTCTTTTCATTTCCGAATTTGTAGAAAAGCAAGTACCGCAAGTTTCACATTTGTAGGGTTTTTCACCCAAGTGATTCCTAAGATAAACTTTTTTGGAAGTGCTGCTGTTTAGCACACATCTTAGCACACAGATAACAAAAGTAGGGTCTATCATCAGAATGATATTATAATTCTTCCGTTATATCTTAAGACTCTTATTTTCCGTGTTTTTATTTTGACTTTTTATTCGTTTATATAAATCTTGTTTTATTTCCTACTATGCATATTTCAATAAAGTATTCTGACCAAAGTGACTATTTGAAAGAAAGATCTCACTTATCTTTCCTGACATTGCACTATTGTTTGAATCATGAACGTCAGATTAATAGCAATCGGGTTTTCAATTTGTAGCACTTATTACCATCAAAATCAAGGGAGCAAAAAATCAAGATTTTTACGGCACGAACAAACAATTAGGAACTTACGTATTACTGCACTGTGGAATTTGTAATTACTACAACTTCTGTTTTGACATAAAGTATATTAAATGCCGTATAACATCAACAAGCTACAGCCATCTGCATCATGCCTTGCTTTTGTACTTATTTACATTTGAAAGTCAAACAAGTTTTAACAATCCTTAACTGAAAATTTTGAATTTATTGTGTGATCATCAATATCAGGATCTAAAACACTAGCGGGTTTAAAAGTAAAACATTATATACTAATAGTGTACGCATAAGTATCTATCTTAAAGTGTAGTCTTCTTGTAGTCTTAAAGTTTGTGTATCCATATATATTATGTCGTTTCGTCCTGAGTGCCAAAAACGAAATAGAAACTTCCAATCTTCTATATACATAACAGAACAACAATGTTTTGTAAAACATTCCTAATTTTACATTATTAAGGTTACACACAAATCAGGAAAAAGTGATTTTTTGACCTACATTATCTACAAACCAGACAAGGTGAAAAAAGCCCTTCAGGCGGCGTTAAGGTTGCCAAGTGCAATTTTACAAAAACCAGGTATTGAATTACACTTTAAGTTTACATTCCGCTTTCACAAGATTATGTAAGTTCTTAAATTCTAAATCCCTCTGGTCCCATTTTTGTTGGGGTTTTAGTCTATTCTGCAAATCACACATTCCACAAATATTTTCATCCCTAGAATTCCATGTCATATCCCTATATTGCAAAATTTTCCTCCGTCTTGAAGTCTTGAAGCAATATCCACAAGCTCTGTAAACAAAATAGAATATTGGTTTATTTATTGGATGTTAATAAATATACATTAAATTTTACGTGTAACTATTAACTAAAAATCTGAAAACTTTTACCACCTTTAAATCAACAGTGTTGATGTGACAATTTTGATGATTCCTAATTCATTCATTCATTAGAAAATCTTGGCTTTAAGTTTAAATTGGCTTTCTGAGCATAGCAAAGAAAAACTGTTTGTCTGCACCTTGGATCCCTCCACCTTTAGACCAACTAATTAAAACATCAAAACTTTAGTGCATTTTAATAATTAAAAACTTTCCTGAGTACTATAAATTGCCCCACTGCTCAAGTTGATGACTTTTTCTGTAGCACTTTATTTAACGAATTTTTGTAGGTTGAGAGACCACTTTTTCCGTGTACCCAGGATTGGTTCCATATTTTCTGTTGACAAACCTGAAATCAATCAAAGTTTGAAACTGTCGGACAGTAAATAAAAAGTTCAAATTGCTTTTCTTTTGACTTTTTTAATACGTTTTAATCCCCAATAACAAAAACATTATATTCTTTTTGTTAGTATAATCATCTACAAATATTATGTAGGACGCCATTAATACAAATACACCCTTCTGAAATGCAGGTTAAAGTTGAATATCCAAACCGCCATGATTAAAGTTTTTAACAAAATTAACTTTCACTTAGAGTTTGCTGAAATGTAAACAGCATTGAGAATCAACAAAATGACAAGTGAGCTGAGCAGCTGTGACGGCCAACACTTGCCATTTCTATCCTGCGTGTGTTGAGCTTCGCTTTGTCTGAGCGATGAAAATTCAAGCCCAAGCTTTCAGCCACAAAGCTCCGCACCACATTCTCCAACAAAAATATCACTCAGCATCAGCAAACGTCAAACAACAAGCAAGTTTCAATTATTCCCAGAATAGTCAAACATTCAGAAATGATACGGAATATGCTTATATAACGATGAGCTATAGCGGCTTTCAGTGTGTATTCAAACAGATTTGAATTGTGATCCTTACCAATCATCATCTTCAATAGTGAATCATGGTTTCGATCTCTCAAAATCTGACATGAAATATCCTTGCTTACGTGGAATCAATTATTCCACCGCGGCAGAACTGGTTTGACATTTGGGATCTATTAATATTCAAAATAGCTCAGATTTCAATCAGCATATCTGGAGTGATTCTGTTGACCAATGTGGTTCTCAACATTTAAAGCATACTAATTTTTCAATTCAGGTCTTACCTAATACTGGGCCCATGAATAATTTATCAGAAAATATGCAAGTTGAAAAAACAGATGAATTTGTGAATGTAAGTATTACAGAATCACATCAAACGGCAAACAGTTTAAGCACAAGCATTTCTAATCCATCAACTATACTTTTAATTTGTATGTAGTTAGTAAATCCCTTATTATGTAGCTAGTGTCACCATTTGGAAATCAATATTGTTACTGAAATGGCTAGACAAATAAAAGTACAATTTCATTTTCCTATTGTGACGGAATCACATCTTATCACACACAAAAACAGGCTATAAATTTGCTGTGAACATGCATTTACTGTGTTATTGTCGTGCTTGCTCACTCAGTCAGTTCGTTGTCATTTGTGCGCCTGCCACAGCCAGTATAACAATTCACTTTACAACCAAAAATTCCGGAAATGTGTTAGGTAGGGGCATGGATTATCGGTATTTGAGTGTTATCGTTAACAAAATGTATTTGAAAAGTTCTTCAAGTTCGAATAACTCTTCAGAATTGTGCTTTGAAAATGTGAAATTGGAAACAGTTTACTAAAATGATTAAGTTTGCATAGTCGTATGCCACGGATGTCAATATACCAAGTTATCGCTGCAGAATTCCTGCTTATTGTGTTGGATTTGTGGATACGGTGAAAATCCAACATTTGAAAATGAGTTACAAATTTGAATAAAATATTCGAATTAAATTTGTTATAGGTTTACTCCTGTACGTGTTTATATGTAATAATTAACTGGCTATATGAAGAACATCAACACCGAGGCGAAACTGAAAGGCCACATCGAACCTGGTTACTTCTCAAAATCATTAGTGCTGCCATTTACATTCTTTTTTGTCTACAAGCAGTTTATTATTCCAGTGGTTTGATTGTCCTAACCTTAAAAGTAATTTTGATATGATTTAAAAAAATAATATTATCGCAAAAAACACAAGCAATAATTTGTAATGTTTATATTATCATCAGAGACCAAACGGCGGAGTGGGCGAAGACTTTACTGCTGCGGATGAGACTGAAAACACATTCCGATATATCTTACACAGAATCATACATAATTTAACAATTTTAAATGATATTTTAATACGTTTTACCACTTTCTAGGATGTTAAAACAAAATCTGAACCAAGGTCCGATTCTGGAAAAGTATTTTATTTAATTACTTGTAAACTGCTTTATATATGTTGTAGCAAAAGCAAACATGAATTTTTATCAATGGGATCTGGCAAACCAAATTACAAAACAGTTGCTTAAAAGTACAATAACTGGGAACAATTATTCGTTTTTCATAAAAACCCACGTAATAAATCAAAATTCATATTTATTATTTCTATTTATGGAGCAACATGAAATAAAATATCATTTTCATTGCTTATCAGAACATGAATAAATTTAAACTTTCTTGGTTTATAGTAACATCGACGTTGAAAGTACACTGTGTCTCGTGCTGCTTGGAAATGTAAACAATTTTTTGTTTAGGCTTAAATTACTTCCTTCGCCGTCATTTGACTTTCAATATATTATCATCTTGCTTGGATATTATATTTTTCGATGAAAGCTATATTCTCTCAAACTAAATATTACTATGGTAACAGGGTGATAAAGTTTGCACGAGAATTTGTATTTGTCACTAATGAATAGTAAATAAGCAATAATATGCAGTTTGGACCACAATGAGATTCAACGCGATACAGAAATACAATTAACCAAACGACATTAAACTTGACCATTAACTAAAGCAAGGCTACTTTTATTTCATAAAGAATTAACAATATTAGAACTAGAATCCGTAACAAATATACAATGATTATTTGACTACAAAATATCTTTTGTAAAATTTATATTGTGATCAAGGAAGCTGACCATGGCTTGAAAATTCATACTATTTACTATTTTAAGTCGAGGTCTTAAAATAGGTCTACGTTCTCTATAATTTTCGTGGTGTCATTTAATTAAATCCTGTATTGCGGACAACGTTCAAATGGTAATCTGTAAACATTCACAGTCACAGTCTACATCACTATAAGCACCAGAAGACACAGAAGACACAGAAGCACTTGAAGACACAGAAGACACAGAAGCACTTGAAGACACAGAAGACACAGAAGCACTTGAAGACACAGAAGATTCCTCTTTTTCTAACATGAGGGCATCACTTAGAATCTGAAAATGTGCTTCGTCGTCCTTATCCATATCCACTTTTAGTTGTTTCAGAATAGAAAACCAATCTTTTATTTTATCCATATAATCTAGGAATCTTTCTTCTGGTATTTCTTCTTCTTTAGACGACATGCATACTAACTTCTCAAATGCAATATCATACGCGATTTCATTATCCTTATTTACATGACGTTTGTCCACTGTTGCATCAATTAAAATCTGAAACGTTTTCAAAAGTATATTATGCTCCCAGTCCTTTGTTAAAAAGAAGGCTAATCCGCATTGTAGCGCATTGTTTCCTTTCGAATCAATCTCGTTAACGTCAATTCCCAGCTCTAGAAAATGTTTTAAATGCTTCCATCTGTCATAATGTGCACATACGTGTGTCACGTTGCAACCGTCCTTGGTTTTAACTCTAAGATCTAACCCATGACTTTTTAAACACTTTATCATGTCTAAATTATATCTTAAGGAATAGTGCAGTACCGAGTATCCTATCACATCGATGGCATTAACTTTTACAACAACTTCTGATGCTGACGTCTTTCCGCCTTTTAGAAATTGGACTAATTTGTTCGGATGGTACTCAACATTTCCTGGGTAGCAATGCAGCGGCGTTTTTAATGAACCACCTTTATGCCAATTGAATAGCTCTAGAAGATTTGTAGGTTTGGAGATATCAGCCGAAGGACGCGTAGAAGTGAAAACTTCATTATTCCACAAGCTGCCAAGGTAATTCAAAATTTCAAAAACGATGTTATCTTTATGGATTCGGTTTTCCAGCAGAAAATGAAGTATGGTTCCTCCTTCTGAATCTAAATCAAATATGCTGGCTCCTTCGCTCACTAAAAACTGAAAAACCTCACAACCCCCCGCCGCAAACAATATAGGAACAGTAACATTTAGCATTTCCACCGTCATATTAACGTGAAACGTTTTCCTGTCAAATTGTAGCAGCTGTTCGACAATTTCTGTACAGCCTTCGTACACTGCTGCGTGAATTAAAATTGAAAAAAGTTTCCTATGCTTTTCATAAAAGGGAAGGTCCCTTAACAATCTACTTAAAACTTCGTCCGGGCACTGATTTTGCTCAACGTTTGAAGAGTTGGAGCCATTGCAGGATTTTGTGTTCAAGTATTGTAAAAGCTTTAGCAGCAATTTAATTTTTGAATTCCAAAGTGTCAAACCGGGTTTCGTAAATAGCCTCCGGACAGCTGAGACTTTGTTGCACACCACCGCCATCTGGTAGCACCAGCTCACAAATCCGGCACTACACAAAACAAAGCCTGTGCTCACACAAGAACGAACGATGCTATTTATTTAGCTTAATTTCTTATCAGTATTTAATTACCGGTAAGATATATTGGTGAAAATGAGCAACTGTTGCGAATTTGATTGTGCAAATTCCTACAAAAAGTTCAGAAAGCAGGAGAGATGTAAATTTTTATCTAGGAAAATGGTTTGGTTCGTCCATGGTTTTGTGAATTGATTGCATATTTATTGCAGGGTATTGAGAAGTGGATGTCTGTTTATCCCTTCTGCATTCTGAAAGAGGCTTTGGAGTGCGCAGTGGAATCACCGAAAATAGAACAGTAAAACATTTAGTGGTCCGTCTCTTTCTCATGATCAAAAGTCTCCTCAGCGTCTTATGGTTCGACCAGGCAATCTCATGGGCCCTTAGTTTGCTAACCAGGAGCTATCTAGGAAAGTGCACGTGGCACAAAAGAAGAAACCGATGGGTGCACGAGTTATGGGAAGCAGATTGTCTCAGATTGGAATAGGGGATTCAAACGGAATGGAGAAATTGGACCTGAAGAAACTCAAGCAGTTGCACTGGCTGTACGTCTGCGAGCGATGCGACAACTGTGCAGATAGTGCTTCCAAAGCCACTCTGCACTACAATCGTTGCTTCCCCAACAAGGAGAAGCAATTTGAAGATACGGTTATCAAGTATAGACAGGGATTTTATGGCAAAAGCAACTGTCCCTTGTGCCCACGACGTTATCCCCAAAATAGTGGCTTCATGATTCACTGTGGCCATCAGCACCAACAGTACCGAAAGCTTTTCACGCACATTGGAGGTGCACGCACCTTCAAGGAAACGTTCTCCGAACCGGTGGCTTTCCATGAGCACTTGGGGACGGATGGCAAGGGCAATTTCTTTTGTCAAGCAGAACCAAAAGACGGAAGTGCACAGGAGACTCCTGTTGTTGAGAAAAAGGCTGCTCCTGTAATAAACGCGATCCTCAACTGAAGGAAAGGCGACACGCCCAAGGCTCCCGAGAAGACCAGAGTCCCCCATGGAAAGCAAGTCCTACAAAGTTCAATTTCACACTCCTCCACGAAGCGCACGGTTGGCAAGTCGAGCTCAGGCTGAGGCTTCAGCGGAAGCTGCCAAGGCCAAAGCCACTGATATCAATTTTCCCCCTGTTGACTGTCCTGTCCTGTTTGTGGAGACAGTGATCAACCCAACATTTCAGAGCATCTGAAAACTAAGGCTAAAGTTTTGAATGTAGACGTTACACGGATCTCGTCAGAACTGCTTAGTTGCAAAGGCTGCACCATTACATAATATGATGTGTGCGACTTCTTGGATCACAAAAACTGCATGAATCCTCAACCCGAGGTCCCAGCAGTTGAAGAGGAATAATCCAATTCGTCATCCGGCACAAGTGCTGCTCCTCGAAGGTCGTCTGGAACTGGGTCAGGTCCGGCTGCTATAACGGCAAATGCCAAAGCAATTGCTGTGGTAGTAGACCCAGACGCACTCCCACCAGGTGTGGGTCGATCTCCAATTGAAAAAATTGAAATTGATGACCTGCTGTCCATCCAAGCTATCCGGTCCGCACTGAAGTGTTTGATTTGTGGAAACACGGCTAAGAAATTGGGCGTAATTGCTGATTGCCTGAGCGCTCATGGTATTCACAGATGCTCCTTGTGCTTCAATTCGCATTGCAACAAAAACGACTACGCCGCGCATTTGAAAAAGTGTCATGGCTCGGGCTCAAACAAACTAAAGTGTCTACTTTGTCCAAAAGCGTTTGCCAACGCTGGTCAAACATCTGGTCACATGTACTCCACGCATTGGCATTCTCAACTGAAGGAAAGACGACACGCCCAAGGCTCCCGAGAAGGAGTTTTCCATTGGAAGGAAGTCCTACAAAGTTCAGTTCCACACACCACCACCATAAAGCGCACGGTTGGCAGTCCAAACTGAAGTAGTGGGCTAACTGGAAGCGGTTATTTTGGTGGCACTGTTGGTACACTTTTCTACGACTTTGTCAACATGACCGGCTGTTTTCTTCCTTTCCGGAGCAAACTATCCCTGAAAGAAGATGGGTCAATTTTGACATTGCGAAAACCGAAAAAAATAACTTGGTCCATATCAGTTTGGAAGAATAACTTATTTTAAGGTTTTCATTAATTGATGAGAGAATTCTGCGTTTGAGGTACAACATTCTTCATTCATTTCAAGAAAGCAGAAAAATCTTTGTGTAGTGCCGGTTTTGACCATACTGTCCGCTTGAGCAGGCGCCACCTGTCTGTCAATGCTGCCATCTGGATGTTGTTGTGAGGCTATAACCATTCCTGAAGCCGTTCTACTTCCAGCAAATAAGTCATGGCGTTGTTACATTCAGCATCTAAGAAACTACATAGTTCCAAAAAAATTTCATCTGACATGTAGAATGATGCGATGCTAATCAGATTTCCTTGATATGGGTCGGTTTCCCGAAAGTCTGCTCCGTTGTCACCGAGTAATTTTATGGCCTTTAAGTGCATATGCCATGCTAATATCGGATGTTCATATTTATTGTAATTCTTTGGATCAGTATGTAAAGTAGGATCTTTTTTCAACAAAATTTTTGCAATATCCAGCTTTCTGTCTACCAGATCATCGCTTTCAAAGTAAGTATCTTTTACGCAATAATAAATGGTTCCAAAAAGTGACATTTCCTCAGCAAAAAAATGGCCAGCTCATAATCCCCTCGTAAACAGGCAACTTGAATCGGCGTTCGATATATATAATGCACATGAATCAGGTCAAGCTTAAAATTGTCTAAAAAGAACTTGCAAATCTTTTGCACAGTTTCTGCGTTAAAAAATTCAGCTGCAACTGTGAGTATATCTCCCACGTTTTCCTCATACTCAATTTCAAAGGTTTGTAGAAGCCTTTCAAAATCTTCTTTTTGTTCATATTGTGCTTCTTTTCGGGCGTTTTCTACGGCTTTAAGATAAACATCGAGAAGAGGAGTAGAGTCATTAAACATGCATCCTTGAAATGTGTGGATAAATTCAGGACAGTCGACCAATGCAGCATGACATATTATATTAATTTTGTTTCTTTTGTTTTCAGCAAGTCGAGCAAGTAGTCCGTTTAAAAAATACGCAACTACTTGCTCTTTAAGACTGTAAGCCTTATGACTGTTGTACATTTTCAGTCCAGATTTAAATACGATGTTAAAAACCAACTGCTGTAAAGGTTTCTGCCGCTTAGGGCACACTACGTTAGTAAAAACTGCACTAGCCAAATATTCCGCAGCTAAGTACTCGGCAAAGGTTCGATGCACAAATTGTATGTCTGTGCTGTTTTTATTATCACGTTTTTCTAATAATCCAGGGGACAATTTATTTGTCTCAGTTAAGTTGTGAAAATTACTTACTTTGTCGGAAATGTAACTCGCAATTTCTGGAAATATAAGTTGAATGGACTTCCAAACATGAAAACTTCTCACTTGACACTCAATATTGCACTGAATCACTTCTTGTTTGTATATGCACTCTAAATTGCATTCACTTTCATTCAACTGGCGTAACATGAATTTTGAGTAAATTTCATAAAGCGAGTTCATAAAGTCCTGTTCTAATGGCACGTCGTTTTCACATGTAGCATAAACTATAGCTGTTTCAGAGTAAACTTCTGCCAAAAGTTTGCATTGCAGAGGTATCCCTGCGATATTTATCTCGTTGTCCTTTAAATTGGCTTTAAAACTCCGCAAACAATCGCTAGCGTACTTATTCAATTTTTCGTTGTCCAACTGAACAATCTGGTGTTTCTTACACCAGCAGGAAATAACGTACTCTTTTTGTGTTGCATCACTGAACCCAACAATGTCATAAGCTATTACGCCAATTGATTCTTCAAGCTTTTTACGAACTACATGACGTGAAGTTACGTACATTCTGGCCTGGGGCAAGATTTCACAAATTTTACACAAAAACGAGGTTGTCTGCTCCTGCTTACTTTCTTGCACTTCATCCAGACCATCACAAAATAACTCCAGCATAATTTCTTTGTTGCTTTTGACAATTTTGTGGAGAATGTGAAAATCAAATTTGGACGTACATACATTTTTTAATATTGCTGATATGACATAATCTTCCGAAAGTTGTCCTGCTGGCAGCACCAAATCTCGCAACTGAATAAAAAGTGCTAGGCGCTCTGGATATTTTACCAGAACTTTTCTTGCAATGTTGGCCAAAAGAAGAGATTTGCCCATTCCAGGAACATCACAGATGCAAACACCTTTCTCACAACTTGCCATTATCTTCTCGACAAACGCATCTTCCGAAATAATTTCAGGGCTTGTGTCTCTATTCTTTAAATGCTCACGAAGAGATGTAGAGAAATTGGAAGTAGCTTCCACTAAAAAAGATCTTGTCGCATTTTCATATCGTATTAGATGAACAGGGTTCTGTACTTTTTCACGAATCTTTGTCCAGTGAACTTCAGCATCTAACAAAATAAATCGTGCTGAAATTTTCGTTTTTAACAGTTGACTAGTTGATGACTCAATACCGTGACATTTAACAAAGTTTCGAAGTTCAGGACGTTTAATGTTTTTAAAAACAAAAATATCCAGTAATGTCGTCTCGAACAATTTTGGGTCAACAACGTGTCGACGCGACAAATATCTCGGAATATAGAGTGAGTGTGGTTGTGGTATTGTGTCGTGCCACAGATAGATTTCTTTCTTTGAATTAAAAATGGTATCGTGTAATAATTGACGGTCATCGTAGGAAAGTTGAGTATTTGCCCAGGTTTCAATATCCGCAATTTGATCACTATTCAAGAGATCCCCAACTGTTTGCGTCATCCCAACTCGCAAATGTTTAATCATTTTTGATGATACATTCAACAAAATATTGTAAGCTCCTGACTGCTTTGTCTCCCTGAGTGCACTGATAAAAGACATATACCCATCTTTTCTTGTTTTTATAATGTCGTAAAGCTTTTTGGCTTTTTCGCGTTGCGTTGTTTGAGCTTCCTGTTTCATACACAAAATTAACCATAAAGTTACACTAATTAAGTTTTTAAAGGAGGTGCAAAATAATGGAAACGTACCACCGATTGCACATCTGCATCACTTAGCATTCCATCTTCTAGTAATTTTGCCAAAAGCATTACATGAACTTCGGTGTTCTCTATCAGTTTTGTCAGGTTTCCATCGATATGTCTTTTTTGACTTGATTCCATTCTGTTACAAAATAAAAGCATTTCTAATTTCACATACAAATATGAATAGCTTTTAAAGATTCTGCGCTTAATTGACGCTGGCTTTTTATTTCTTTGCGTTATAATGAAAAACTTATTTCGGTACTGGTACTTTTTGTAGCACGAGATTGGCTATTTGGCTTTGTGAGTATTTTTGGTTATTTGATTGTTTGATTCCGTTCATAAATGAAACATTGTTTACTAAAGGGTGTGTATTAAATCGGAGCACAAAATACAATCGAGGTTTTTTGAATGCTTATGCTGCTTGTATACCAAAGTAATATATCCATTTATAGCTTAAAATCAGCAGATTAGAATACAGTTGTACCTGCAGGAAAATCTATATTGTGTAAGTTTTTTCATGCTAAGAAATAATTGTTTGAAATTTTGATTTTTTCCTAGAGTGTAAAAATTGTTATCTAGATTGACTTTATTTTATGGTCACGTGTACAGAAAGCAAACAAAGTTCGATCTTTTGTTTTTAATATATTGACCATATAGTTCTTTGCAGAATAGTACATCCGCTTGAATAGGAGATACCCTGTAACTGCTGTTGTAGGGAGTCAAACATGCACCGGATAAAGAAACAAGAGCTTATTTAGATTTGCATTTTGAGAACACACATAGGCAGAACTCAGACCAGCTATTGGTGAATTTGTATTCAACAATGTTTCTTCTACTTAATGCACTAAAGAGCATTTCATAATTAAAAGTAGAAAGAAAGTTATGCAATGAAATTTCAAGAGCTCATATTTTCATGTTTGAAAAAAAATATGCAAAATTAACGCAGTGCCATAACTTTCCAAAAAAACCAGCAATGGAGATGGTTAGATCTATTTCTGAATCTGCATTTTATGGAGATCAAAACCCTAGGTAGTCTTTGATTATACTGTAATTTTTTAAAGAAATAAATTTGAAAATAAAAGTTAACTTTTTCGAAACCCGGGAAAAATCATATTTTGGGTCCCGAAGTAAATGCAGCAATAGGATCATTACACTATCAGTTTTTGACCACAAATAATACTCATATTAAAGCCCTTAAAATGAAGTATCAGAATATTGTAAACTCAATTGGATAGGCTTGTACAGTTGACTTATGTAGCGTAACAAAATTTGTGCTCCGATTTAATACACACCCTTTAAATGTTAATTGGAATAGCGTTAGGAATACAATGGGTGGTTGGAAATGTATGAGAATTTATATTTTATATGAGTAAGTTTTTACAAATGGATGCAATTTTTCAACCCAACGCAACAACCGCAACACCAAACCAGCCTAATTCGCAAATTCACAAGCTAGCGGGAAACTACTTAGCTTTTTGCATTTGTATGTGGACTCATTCCACAAGGAAGCGTGCGTGTGTTTATTCCTTACCACATAATATCCACTATATACCAAAAGTTCTTGTCGCAGAATTAAGTATCGCTTACAAAACTATAAGTAGGGCATTTAAAGTTTAACAAACCGATTAAAATTCTTAGTCTTGGTCTGAAACGGACCAATAATTATGTATCAAATAGCATGTTGAGTATAAAACTGCTGTGTCTGGCAATTAAGGTCATGGCAATATGTAGGTTTCTTGCCTTACCATGAAATATCTGACATAAATAGTTTTTGAAAATTAGTCTCAACATTATAACGCTTTCTACTTCTAAAAGCAATACGTTTATTACCTGCATTTGTTGCAAGGCTTAGTTTAAAAAAATTAATACTGTCAAAGATTATCAGCAATTCGATTTATGTATTAATCCAGAGTCATTTTTATATTTGTACGATTTGGTTGTTGATGCTGCTTACATTCAAATACTCGATGAGAAGATAACGTGTTGTGCTGTATCATAAAATTCAAGTAATCCAATCGCTGCAAAAAAGAGCATCAGTCATATATATCCAGTACTGGCAGATTGTTTCCACCAAAAACGGTTGGAAGATTTCTGGAAAGCAAACAAAAACGTACACAACAATAACCTTATTGTTTCAAAAGTGCTTGATACGATCAAGAATTTGTAGATTGATTAGCTCACTGCCTCAGCAGAAAAGTTATTGCAGATATCGGAGACCGTGTGTTTGTCTGCCTGTAGACTTTATTTTTTGAACCAGGTTAAATTGGCTCTAAGCATGAATAAATGAGTTCTGAGCAAGAGTTCTTGTCAAAATTTTCTGGCAACCAAGTTTTATTTTCATACTGCTTTAGCAGCGACCATTTTAATGGTTACCCCTGGATGTTTACATTGTAAAAAAATGGCTGCAGTTAAATCTCATTCCACATCAAGAACGAATAACAAAACTAAAAATAGTACACCTGTCAAAACAGATTGTAAAGCACATTTGTGAAATACTCACCAAATACATGAATGCAATATTTGGTAATTTAAATAATCTAGCAGGTCACGGTGTTACATAGTAACTTATAATACTACATATGAAGGTGGTAGAGCTGCGGAACTAAACCTTAACCTGTATTGAAAACTATAGCATAAATCAAGTGGGGTTCTAGCATCCTTGTAATTAATTTAGGTGTAGCTATAAATATTTTTGTTGAGCTGAGCTAACTGTCTAGAACCATAATTTTATACTTTTATTGAAAATATCTTATGTTTGAATTACAAGACTGAGATGTAATTGAATTATGGTGGTATTACAAAAGCAAATAGTAACTAGTAAGTAGAAGTAGTCAACTATTTACAATAGGTAAATTGTTTATTTGTATGAATTTATGTATGAAAGGAAAATGTATATTAAGCATTTTACAGAGTAAGTAATGTATCGTATCAAAAACTAAAGACTTCTATCTGTATGGGAAAATGCCTATTGACAATCCTTGCTGCATATCTGGTCGCAGAAGTTACGCAATTACTTTATGGGACATAACACGGCATTATTATAATTAAAAACAACCTTCCAGTATAAGTCTGGAAAACGCAACACTAATTTACCTTTACTTTAGCCATAAAAATTCAAGATGAAGAACCTTTTTGCAAAGGAGTGGAAATTTAAAGTGATAAGCATTGATTCAAATAAATACAAATACTACTATTATAGGTAAATTTGCAATAAAATTTGAATAAAAAGTATCCCTCAAATATCTATAATAACATTTTTAAAAACAACGGTTTAAAGATAAACTTGTAAGTGACTCTGAAAATTTCTCCAGCTCTTGAACGAGCAGTTTCTTCACACGAGCTTTGCTATCATGCGTGCGGAGTACATTTTTTGTAGAATTTAAGTGTTAACGCGTAAACTCTCTGGTTTGATGTATGCCGAATTCGAGCCATAAATACAAGTTTTATTGGAGCTGATGTAAGAAACATCAAATTCAAAATTGAATTCTCCAATTTATGCATTACACAAATTACTTTTTGAAAGGTATTTGACTTACTTGCCTTGGTCTTGCGTGTAGATAGGAATAATTGAAAATATTGATCTAACATCACAAATTGTGTTGAAACTTAACCAAACTAAACTCTTGAGTACATATTTATTCACTAAAACCATAAAATATACTCTTGGAAAGAATGAACGCGTCTAATCTTTTGTCTAATTTTGTGACGACTATGCGTATTTCCATGCCTATGCTGGAGCAATTTAAATAGATGGACCAACGAGATCTGGGATACTAAGTTGACAAGATTTGGAAGTACACATTGAATTGTTGCCTCCCACTTCTATAAGCTCACTGTATAAATACTAAATATGCTCATTGTAGCATTTTTTGTAAACCTTACAAAGTATATCTTGACATAGTACTGCTTGTAGATTGTATATGTATTGTATTCTTTACACAGGCTACACAAAACAGAACATTCTAGTTGGTTTCACAGATACATTCTACAAACTTTTAAAATGGTCACACATCCTGCATAACTTTCATTTATGCCTTGACAGATAAATTGTCTTTTAAACAGATCGAGTTGGGGATAAAGGACTCAAAAAATAATAAAACAAGATGACTCAGAATAAAGTAAATAGGGATTCCGTAAGCAATATGTTGCACTTTAAAACGCTTTTGATCAACTGTGTGCCTGTATGGATGTTAAAAATGAGATCACCTCCTTATGTCGCAGCAATAAGCACACAAAAAATTCAAAACGTCTTAAAGCAAAATGCGGCTTATTAAATACCACATTACCACCACTATTGTATATACACATAAGAAGTAGAACTATATAAATTCAACTTAAGTATATTATTATATTATCCCAAACTTCAGTCTCAGCTTTCATATTTCATGTTATGACTACCAAATTGTGATGCAGCTTGAGTGTTGGTTATAATGTTTTGCTGACCGCAATCTAATGTAGGCGTACTTTGTTCCATGAATTAATGCATTTTTTATGAAAGTGCTTGCAATGTACAAAACCTGCGTCAACGTTTTATCTTCTAAGCTCTTATAGCTTAAAAACCTGGCAACTTTTACAGATTTAAAATAGATTTACATTTTGAAACGTTTTACTCTGGATTCACTATATGATGGGGTAGGGGTAACTGTAATGTAACAAGTTTATAGCAAACTCTTGCTTGTATTTGAGCATATAAAGGAGTGACAAAAATAGAGCTGGTTCATTTAGTTTTTACTGCTCAGATTTGTATGTGGTAGCACGCCTAGTGTTTATTACAAACTGTTAAAAAATAGACAAAAGTCACCAACACTACACGGCTAAAAATTACTTGCGTCAATGTTTTTGTAAAAAAAAAATTTCGGGTTTCTGCACTTTTAGTTTAAATGCATGCCGTAATTTTCCAGTCAAATTAGCCTATCAGATTTGCTTTACATTTTTTCGTTTAAAAATTACTAGTATGGATACCAAATCAACTTTATTCCTTTATATTCCTACATACACTGTTTTAGAAAAACATAATTAAACTATTAAAGAAAAAAAAACAAATACAAGCTAGCCAATTTTCTTTAACTGAATACTAAATTAACTAATCAAATACGATTTTGTTTTAAAACAATCTGCACCATTCATATTGTCGTATCTTATGTGTACATATACTACTTAGGCCTTTTTTCGTTTTTAGAAGCTAGCGTTTTTATTATTTTACCATTGACTGGTTTGACTATAAAAAAAACTTCAAGCATTAAAATAGTCAGTCCAAAACTGTCAATATCAATGTTTGCAAAATGTGCAGATAAGACGCTGGTAAGTTTACTAAAAACGTTGAGCAATAGAAATGTTTTGAAAATATAACTTTGGTGCTTATACGGTCAAAAAGTGGGAAAATATTTTGTTTAAAAAGGGCTAATATGCAATTTGTGTCTTTCAAACACGCTTCTGCGTAATTTATTCAACCCAAAGCAACAAAAAATGTTGGTTATAAAAATGTTATTAATTAATTTTATGCTGTAGACAGAAATCCATGAGTTTATTTTTTGTATACCAAAAAAAAACTAGTGCTTTTTTTACAAACGTGCCGTTGTAAATTTGCTAAAGTAAAAAAGCTGGCAAGTTTCAACAGCCAAAATTTACATATTACATGCAAACACCAGAAAGCGCCTTATCATTGGGACGAATCACAGAGGCATACTTGAAAGCGTACACATAACATGTAATCGCATGAAGGCATGAAAAACACTTGCATAAAAAGGTCAAAGCTCAAGGCTATGAAAAACGAAGTTTCCCTTTGGGTCATTAAAGCTTATGACTAGCCCCAATTAAGAGATTACGTTTCAAATAGCTTACACTGTTTTCGGGATACTCTGAAAAATGTATTGTCTTTGCGTCCCAGCCATCTGGCCAGTAGTGCAGCCATATCGCCATTTCTTAGATGATATTACCGTAAAAACTCGGTTTATGCCCCGGGGCAAAATTTCAAATTTGAGGTCTCAGACCCGGCTATAATTCGAGGCCGGTTATAAACCGGGGCAGGGCAAAAATCCAAATTTATGAATTTTCTTTATAATTTGATAGTGAAATCGCAAACATTTCATGCAATATTTTGAAATTTTGGAGATATTTTAAAAGTTTTTTTGTGAAATTTTGTTAGCACTATAGCTAAATGCCTAAAACCACGTTAGTTAGCATTATTACACGAAATTTCATTCAAAAATGGTACTTATTATATGCTTTTGTTTACAATTCGTACTAAAGCTTTTTTTACCCGGGCATAATCCGGGGCAGGGCAAAATTTCAAATTTTTGCTTCTAAACCCGGCTATAATTCGAGGCCGGGTATAAACAGAGGTCCGGGTATATTCCGAGTTTTTACGGTATTTGCATTTTGAGCTGCCCTATTATTTGCTGCACAGTAATTTGTGGTCCGCACTTTATGCTGTGGTACGTGCTTATGCCCGCTCACAATAAATCTCTGAGTGAATAATTGGCCGTTTTACAAAAGTTCCAAATAGGTTCATTGTTATAATACGCACCTCGTTTACTCTGTAACAGGAACAAAATCAAGGCATGCAATGTTACGCATGACTTCGAGGATTTACTCTTTAGCTCGAATACAATAGGTTAGAAACACTTTTTCCACAAAAATGTTTCAAGTCTTTTGAAATAAGTTTAAATAAACCAAATCTGTCTGGAAACATCATTATAAAATTTCTAAAACGCGTGCATTTTGCTTGGGATTGTCCACGTTTACGTATGTGATTCAATAAGTGTCAAAATCGAAATTGAAAATGAACTCTCTTGGCAATCTCAGTTTTTGTTGGATAAAAATGTATATCATTTACTATTTTAGAGATCATGGTCTTGGTCATGGTCATGTTATTCAGAGCAATGACGCAAATATATATGGTCAGCATAAACCAAGTGAAAAAAAATCCTATTGTGATAGCTTGTTTAATCATGCTAAAAATGAGTTTAATTTCATATTAAAAAGTCCAAAGTGTAAGAAATTACACATTGGCAGACTAAACAAGTGTAGATACACAATACCTACACAGACAAAGTCCGTAAAGTGTGGATGCTGATAGCAACAGCAGAAATCCGTATCGCCGATACGGTATCGGGAATGAGTCATAGAAATGTACGCCGAAATGAAAATGACTTGAGAACAGCAAAAATTCTTTCGTTGTTAGAGAATTGATATAAGACAACAAACGTTTTCATATTTATGCAGCAGAATATATTTCATATTTATGGTATTAATATGTTGTAATTTTTCTCACTGTACACGGGTATACTTTATAAATGTAATTTTTAAATGTGTAATTTTAGCCTGCCCGACGAAGTCTAAACAGAAACCGGTCGCAGCTACCAAATGTCAACTTTTTTAAATAAATGAACAATTTAGTGAAAACACTTGCTACTTGCAGTAGGGTGCTTTTTATTTCTTCATAAATATCTTAAGAAACATGCGTGATAACAAAGCATAGGGGTTACTTGAGATTGGTTGTAGTATCTTAAATGTAATTTTGTGTTTAATTCAACCCCAATTAAAAATAAATTTATTGTTTCAGCCTTCTTTTGGGCGCTTTTGACAATGTCTCGACGACTCCGTAAAGTAAGTAACAAAAACGCTATTTAAGGAACAATACACATTATCTCTATAATTTCATTATTATTATTTGGTGTTGCAGTTTGCATGCAACGTGTTTTCATGCACGTATACGTGTGAAAGTGTACGGGACCTTCCTCAACATGTTAACCGTCACATGTGCAATAATTGCGGCAATTATTTTGCCGACGTTGCCGAACATGGCTGTGCCGAGTCACCCTTGCATGGAGCGGAATCTGAACCGGACATTACCAGCACACTATTTACAAAATCTTCTCATGCCCATGGAGGTTCAATCAGCACTTGGACAGTTGACTTTGCCGACAAGGAACTTTTTTTAAATTCCGACGCTGCCGACTTCTTTTTTGACGCATTGGTTGATCTTTGTACGAAATATGTAAAATTCTCTATAAACCTCAAAACAAAATTAACTTTTCATCTAAAGCTTCGTGAAAACAAAACAGGAAATACCATCAAAAGGTATTTCCATTCAACTTATATTGAAACATTTCATCCTACATTTGTTGAAACAAACTTGGTATTTCTTATTAATTACATTACTTAGCACCAATAATCTACTCAAGTCTAGCAAGAGCAGTTATACAGTTTTGCTAATTGAGACTTTTTTGTGCATTTTGCAGCAGGAAAAAGCCAACCTCTGTATCTGGCTGGCTCCCGCTTCCAAAAGCTATACGCTCTAAGCAATGTATTGTAAATATAAAAACAGAGTTTACGCATAATTGCTTTATATTATGCGTACTTTGCAAAC
Source organism: Entomobrya proxima (assembly GCA_029691765.1). Lineage (NCBI taxonomy): Eukaryota > Metazoa > Arthropoda > Collembola > Entomobryomorpha > Entomobryidae > Entomobrya > Entomobrya proxima. Next base: position 51,785,068 of record CM056171.1, on the reverse strand, counting down.
TCCTTATAAACGATTTCCGCTTAAATAATCATCCCAATTTGGAATATAAAAATATGACAAAATCACAACGTCAGCAATTACGAAAAAGACTGCAATATCCCAGCGTGTACGCAGAGATTTTAAAAAAAGTTAAAAGAGAAAAGCTTCTCTGCTTAGAAGTTTTTGAAAGCGTAGTTGATTTGCAGTCAGTTCAATTGTTTTCAAAGCTAAATAAAATTTCAATTAATGTTTACGCGTATAATAACGAGCAACAGAAGACATGGCCCATTACGCTTACCAAAGATAAATGTGAACAGCATGTTGATTTATTATTAATTTCAAGAGAGCACTTAGATCCAGATGAACAGAAAATTTATACATCTGACTATCATTTCTCTGTGATATTATCATAAAGTTGTCTATTTAATAATGGAATAATAATGGTTTGCGCGAATCTATTTAGTAAAAAATCAATATTAGCGCAGGAACCCGAATGCCTCATAAAAACAAATCTTTCAATGGAATTTCCAGATGCCGAAATTTTCAAGTTCCAAGAATACTTTAAGCTATATCAAGTCCGTTTAGAATCTGCTGTGAAATTTTAACATGCACTGATAAAAAGGACGAAAACAAAATGTTTAGTGCCGGGTTCTCTATTATTGGGATTGGGCCACACGAAGAAATTCTTTTTTTTCATGAGCATTTAGGGCAACTGGCAATTGAGACATTTTTGATTACTTTGATAAGTTGCGCAGAATATTTGCTTTCACTTCAAAAATCAACAAATCTACCATTGAGTCCAAAAACAAGTGATTTTATTGCTGCAAAAAACGCAAAATGCTGTGAAGTCTGTCAAATTCCATTTTCAAAGAATGTGCAAGTTGGTGGAATAACGCCACTCATGCATCATTCACATACCATTCTACCTGATGCCGCACACGCTAAATTTAGGGATCCTACATTTAAAAATTATATTCATTTTCTTTGTAATTCCTGTAACCTTCAACTAAAGGCTCGAGATTATATTTATGTGTTTCTATATAATTGTGACAGAAACACCCTAAACCTACTATTGGAGGGTTTGAAAGATAATCTTCCTACCAAAATTACAATAATCCCACGAAAAAGCAACGACTACTTGTCCATTCAAATACCTTCACTTCTCAGCACAGTAGCATTAGAAAACTTTTTTAGTGATACTTAAGTCGACTTGGTTAAAAATTATAACAATGCTGATTATTTTAACCATTATAATAAATTGTTTCCTAATGGCGTTGGTCCGTTATACTTTTGCCATAACCAAAATATAAATGAAATATCTGAATTCCCACCACATTATGCATTTTTTGATATGCATCTAAGTAGGCACATTACAGAAGAAGAACACAAAATTGTACATGCATATTATAAAGATCATTGCAGATGCATGAATGACTACGCACTATTGTATATGCGATACAGATGCCATGCAATTAATGCAGTCATTCAAAGCTTCAACTATTTTACCCTTTCAAAGTACAATGTTTCTGATCATCATGAATATTCTCTAGGGGGTTTAGCGTTTTCTGCTGCTATGAAATACACTAAAAAAGAAATCCAATATTGCAAGTCCCCAAGATTTTAAAAAAGGTATCTGATGCTTTAATAGCAGGTATTTCGCATACTAGTAAAAAACACATTGTTGCTAATTCTGAGCGACTTGGGTTTTCAACCGTAGATGACAATGAAAGGATAGAAATTTTAATGGCCGACGTAAAAAGTCAATACGCTTCTGCTATGTGTCTCACGTTACCCACATCAGAGTATAGTTTTATTGAAGATGTAAAAGAGTTAGACACAGAATGGATAATGAAACTTGATGATTCAGAGTACGGCTATCTTATATCAGTTTTTACACATTATCCCAAAAGTTTAAAGAACGCTAAAATGGATTTTCCATTGTTGCCACATCATGGCAATATAAATGTGTCTGAATTAAGTGAACATCATCAAGATATACACAATGCAATGTGGAAATACAACTGGGTCATGTTTTGCTGACACACCATGACCAGGAAGGTATATTATTGCACTATAAATTTCTCCAGTGGAATATTAAAATGGGAGTTGTAGTTCGCAAAATTAATTAGGTAATCAAATATCGACATGAAGCATGGCTAAAAGATTACATGATGTATAATGCCAAATTACGGGAAGAAGCCAACACAAGTGTTCCATGTGTAACTTTCTGTATTGAAAGTTTTATCCTGCAAAGTAAAACCTAACAATTAGATTTTGCAGAAGTCGTGACGAATGCGTAAAATATACAGCACGGAGCGACTTTTCAGATTTGGTGATACTAAATCCAAATCTTTCAATGTTCAAAAGAAAAAAAGCGTTGTACAATCGCAACCTACTCATTGCATTTGTAATATTGCAAAACTCTTTTGTCAACTATTACGATCATATTTATCATCTCAAGCAGTTTTTTGGCCCACGTTTCGAGATTATAGCAGGTGAAACGGATTCAGTAACGGCAACGTATCAGGATAAGCATGGAGATTTCATTAGCAAATTAAATAGCTTATGCCATCGTTTTGATTTTTCGAGCCTGAGCAAATCTCACGTACTATATAATGAATGCAACAAATTTAAGATCGGGGTATTAAAACTAGAATATAACAAGCCGTTAGTGTTTGTTAAGCTTAGAGCAAAAAATTGGGCCTGTTCGTTGCATATGTGAAAAATGCGGGGGGACGTCCGATGATATGGAACTTTGTTAAAAATGCGAGTCTGGAATTTCAACAACGACAAGAGGATGCAGAGGTGCTTCATTTGAAGAGTATCTCCAGGTATTAAATAAAGATAAAGAAATGTTTTCTGAGTATTACACTCTTAGCGTTCGACAGGACAGGGTGAACCTTTTGAAGCGAAAACGTAAGGCACTGGACCAAACAGAATTAAAACGCAAATGGATAAGCAACTCAAAATCAGTTCCATTTGGATATGATGGATAATACTCCAGTTGATTTAAGGTTACATAGTCCGTGTAGTATTCAAACTTGTGGCGCCAGTAATACAGGAAAATCCGACCTGTGTAAAAAATTATCCAGAACAAGAACAGGTTATTTACAAATCCTCCGGAGCTCATTGTGTTGGTCTATGCTGAAGAACAGGACTTACATGACGATCTAAAAGAACGAGACGATATTATTTTTACAAAGGATTTTGAAGAAATGAAGCAGTATTTATCAAGTAAAAAGCAGATAATGATCGGATTACCTCTATTTTGCAAAATGAAATTGGCATTCTAAGTTACTTTGTTCAAAAAGTACACCACCACAAGTAAATATTCATATTAATTCTACATGCCATAATTGTGCCAAAAATGCGGTTGGCCAATTTACAAACATCGTATTTAATAATCACCCCCATGCTAAAAGATTCAAATTCTGTACTGAGGCTGTCATACCAATATAACCCAATGAATACAAAGCTGTTGTATAATGCTTGTACACATGCAATGGTTCAACAGAAATTTGCTCATTTCGTTCTATGCACGCAAGCACAAGATGACGAAAGAACAAGGTCAAACTTATTTTTTGGGAGGAACTGTTCCTCTACGTGCCTAGAAGCCACTTTACGAGGAAATTTGTGACCACTTTGATTTCATTTGTACTGCCGTAAAATCAAACCCTAGAGAGTTTCAAAAGTTAATAAAAGGAGCGTCGGACACTCAGCTTCATGCATTACTATCTTGCCTCTTGCTTAATAAAGAACAAGATAAAACGTATTCGGTTAAGGACAAAGCACTTTTAAAAAGGGCTTCCAAAACAATTTTTTTACTCAATGATCAAAACTTGTATTGCCTTTATTGGCGTGTGCACTTAGCAAGATTCTACAAGAAATATTTTTATGTATATATGAGTCAATTTAAAAATGGATATCTACAGGATCGTACCGTGGAGTGTATATTCCAAGTGCATGGAAGTAGCTGAACGAAAAACTCTTAGTGAGCAAATTAACGATATACCAAAGCTCGCACAGAGAAAAGTTAAGAGGCTACTCGAAATTTTAACTGAACATGGGGTAAAGTGGGACGAGTTTGGCACAGTAACATTGGGAGTGGATGGGATTGCAGAACAGGATACTCTATTTCCTTTGTTGTCGTTTGCTATTAGAGGCAAAGATAAACCAGTAAATTTTAGCAATTTTGCCGTATTACTTTCAACAATTAAGCTTCCAAAAGGCTTGGTGTGCACTAAAGCTGTTGCTGAAATTAAGAAAAGCCGCAAAAATGCCGAAACCGGAATTAATAGTTGATAAATATATTCATAAGGCGTATCTTACGCCAATTAATCCTGGGGCATTTGCTGGTTTATCCACATTTGCTAAAAGTAGGAAAATAAAAGATTTGAAAAAGCTAGAGCAATCGCTAATAAAACTGCCAACGTTTTCAAAGTTTCGTCCGCCACGTACAGTATATACAGTAGCGAAGACCTGTTATTGTAAAGAACCCGCTGGAAGTAATTCAAATGGATCTTATTGATTATAGCCGTATCAAAACGAAAAATAAGAACTTTGGCTACATACTTGTCGGAATTGATTTATTTACAAAATATCTGGCCGCAGTAGCTGTCAAAACTAAGGGAACCAAAGATATGATTCCCGCGCTTAAAGAGTTATTCAAAAAGTTTACAAAACGAGGTCAAATTGTCTCAGCCTGCTCTGATTACGGTTTAGAGATTAATAGTAAGGAGGCCAAAGCATTGTATAAAAAGCTTTGCATTCATCATTTCTCCACCTATTCGAATTTAAAAAGCCAAACGATTGAAAGAGCTATTCGTACATTCAAAATCAGATTGGCTAAAATATTGGATTATAAAAGGACTAATTACTGGCTTGATGTTTATCAGATGGTTGTGGACAACTACAATAATAGTACACACCTTTCGCACGGGTACAAGCCTGCAAAAATTTTGAAAAAGGACCATGATCAAATACTGGCAAACTTATACAGCAAATTTGCAAACCAAAGTCCCAAAACACCGCGTTATTCTCCTGGATCAATAGTGTGCATCTTTGACAAAAAAGCTAATTTTTCGAAAACGTCACTTTTCACATTGGAGCACTAAAATATTTTCTATAAAGTGCATTTTGACATATTTCCCTACTGTCTCATATAAGCTGGAAGACGCAAACGGAACCGAACTCTCTGGAACATTTGTAGAAGCAGAGCTAACTCCAGCAAGCATACAAAATGGAGACAAGTGATTCAGTTATTGTGATTGTCCATTCTCAGAAGGGTCGAGAGGACTTTCCGGACAACAACAGTTCCAATTTTTCCAATCGTTTAAACCAAAACTTTAATTTTTCAAATCATGGGGTTGCTTTATTAAAACTGTATTATTATGATAGTTTTGTTGTAGATTCTTATAATCAAGCGTTGCCACAGGAAAAAACAGGCGAGCCATTTTTTGATGCGAGCAAAAACCAAAACGCTATTTGGATAAATGAAGTGCTGATTCAAGAACTAAATACTGAAAAGACCTATGACCATCTTGGAACATTTTTAGCTGGTCTCAATCAGCATTTAGCAAAATTTCGAGTGAATGCGCGATTTCAAGTTACATATGATGATGAGGGTACCCCAGTGCAAACAACTTTAAACTACAACATGGATTATGGGTATCGCCTATACATTGGAAACTTGGAGAGCTTTTAGGATTTGCAAGATCTAATTCTTCAGTTGGACCTCGAGCATAATTTTGAGATTCAGCGTCGAAGATGGACGCTGACAAAGGTTACATTACCAAACCTAGAGGATCCTACTCTTGACGAAATTACCCTTGCAATTTCAGCAGCTTCAGCAGAAAGTGGTTACAAAGTTGCCGTCTTAGTCGACGAAGATGATTCTACTCTGACTGTAAACACATACTCAAACGATATCTATGTTACGTTCTCCGCCTTTCTAAATAAATACTTGGATCTTCCCTGGCGTCATGAGTTTCGCGGTTTATCCACTGTTAACGTACCACGAAAAGTTTGTTCCACTTGCGGAAGACTATTTAGGCGACACGGAAAACGACAAACTGTTTAGTACCTCAAATGTCTTAGTGCAGTGCAGTCTATGCCTGACAAACTACCTTGAAGCACAACCGCTCCAGCTTTTGCAAATTTTCGCAAGACAAGAAGGTCGCGGAGAACTCACATTTGAACCAAGAAAACCAATATATTTCCCTGTAACCCAGTTTGAAACATCTTTTGTTACAGCTTATTAAAATGCTAGAGCTCCATCACACTTGGAGCGTAGACACGGACTGGGCAAGGTGGAATGAGTGCACTTTCACTATATAATATTTTTCTGTGACTTTGCAAGTCCAATAATAAACATCGTTGCCACGTAAGTAGCTACAAAACCACGCTTTACTTTTAAAGATACGCCTACAGAGATCTACCACAAATTGTAACCTACACACATATTGGCTTACAGATTTCAAATCCTTCCTTGTAAACCCGTGAGTGTATAATTTAGTTTCCTGTCAAATTATGCATAAGAAGCGATTAAAAATTTTATTAAATTTGTAAACCGACTTGTATTTTAAATCTAATCTTGACAATTAAAGGGAACGGTTTTAACAATTGGTAATTAATTTAAGTGTTTTCCGGCAGTGCACTTTTGGAGTTTAGTACTGAATGCTGTTCCTGGTGGACATTCCGCTGTCTGAAGGGATGATGTAACACTAGCACGCAGCTCCATTATATTCCTGCACAAGAAAATAACATGAAATTATGCATGATTCTATTTTCAAAATAATTTATGGTATTAAATCACAAAGTCTTACGTAAGCACAAAGTCCTTTTTTGACCAGCCTTTTGACTTTGAATCCCATGCGTCGCAGTCGCACTTAGGCAGGCAATGATCCGTCATGTACCTTTACCACCTCCGAATCTTTGCACGGTCCTTTTTGCCGAATATAAAAGCAACTTTTTTCTTGCTTGTCGTAAATTTGCTCTACGATGAGTCAATCTCCAGTGCATGAGACAAAACGGGTTTTGCTTTGCGTTGCCTTGTTAGTATTTTCACAATACAGGTGCACACTCCGTAAAGCGAAAATGGTTGTGGTACGAGATGGTAACCATTTTTACAGGGTCTTTGATAACCTGTTTAATAACCTATCCTCAAAATTTACCCAACGACATCCATTAATTGATTGGGGAGGCACGGCTGAGCTGGGAGCAAAACTGTTTGCTTTTGTAGCCGTTTCGTTATACGAGTAATCCATTTTTACTCCTAAGGCACAGCGGCCAGTCTTCTTTTGTAATTCAAATTCGCCAGCAATTCTCAGTTTTTCAGTTCGTTTTGAAAATGCGACACAAATGTTTACAAAGAAAATTCCCAGAGCCAAAAACTTTTCCATATAAATTTCAAGATTATTCTAAAATTATCTAATATATTTTGTGATTGCTTTGTTCTTACTTGCAGAACACTGAATTGGTGAGACCTGTTATATGAGAATTCTATACATTTGTAGAATCAGTTCTAACAACATCTCTAATCACATCACAACTCCATCCCGAGAGACTAGTACTCTCTAAGGCAAAGGTGTCGTAATTTCGAGATCTAGCTCTTACTGGATCTTATATACATTGTTAAATTTAAAACATTCTTTTTTCTGGGGTGATATATCAGGCTTATCATATATTCTGACTACAACACACATTGTACGAGTGCAAAAAATACATGCACACCGAGCTTATACGCGTCCTGAATAATCCGATTTTTTGAAGATTAGTAAGAACTATTAACACTTGAAATAATTCTAATGTCAGGAATTCCGCCCACTTTGCCTAATTGTCGTTATCAAAATTATTTTGAGATCCTGTCCAGCCTGTCCACCGAGGCCTTCCTCATGGCCTTACAGAAGTTCGTGGCGAGAAGAGGAAGACCATCAGCTGTCTTTTCGGACAATGGGACGAACTTTGTGGGGGCAAGCAAGCTGCTCCGCAAAGTGGACTGGAAAAAGGTAGAGGAGTACGCCACAGTCCAACGGATCCGGTGGCGATTCAATCCCCCTAGTGCTGCCTGGTGGGGGGGTTGGTGGGAGCGCCTTATTGGCATGATGAAAGCCATCATGCGTCGCTGCATTGGTTCTCGCCGCCTTACAACCCCTCAAATCGAAGTGCTGCTGACGGAGGTAGAGGGGATGATGAATGATCGCCCTCTCACCTACTTATCTGAAGACCCCGACGACCTTCGACCACTGACACCTGCCTGTTTCCTCCGTGACCTCCCGATTGCCGTTATCCCTGAACTTGGTGTGGTCACTGGTGCTGCACTCCGTGGAGCATTCCGCAAGCTCCAGCGGATGAAGGATGAGCTCCGCAGCCGTTTCCGCAAGGAATACCTTGGTCATGTTGTTGGTCAACCTGAACCAAAACGTGTTACTGCCCTCACCCCCGGATCCGTGGCCTTAGTTGAGTGGGAAAACCACAAGAGACTAGAATGGCCAATGGGGGTAATCATGGAGATTATGCCTGGACTTGACGGAGAAGGACGTGTTGCTCGTGTGAAGACGAGTAAAGGTGTCATCACTCGCCCCTTACAACGCCTTTATCCACTGGAGGTAGCTGAAGTAGCCGAAAACCTGCCTTTAGAAGTCCAGGAAGAGCTCCAGAACCCAAAATAAAAAAATAAAGTTCATTTAAATTTAAAAATATAGGTATTTAAAAAAATCATGAAATGAAGAATGTAAAATGTTTTTTGTGGTTGTCACCTTACCTTATCCTACCTTTTCCTCCTAAAAGACAGGCTGGGCTATAGACGCTCACGTCCTGGGTCTCTTACAACCGGCTAGGCTATAAACGCTTACGTCCGGCCCTTCTTTTTTCTTTTTACCTTTTCAGGTGACAACTTCCGGTGAAAGCGGAATCCTTTGTTTTTGTTTAATTAATCTCCACCTCGATTAATTAAAGGTGGGAGTATGTCAGGAATTCCGCCCACTTTGCCTAATTGTCGTTATCAAAATTATTTTAAACATTTTGGGCTCATCGAGCCAACAAGTTTGTTAAACTTTTTTCCTTCTTTTTTGCTCGTACGAGCTCAATTTTTGTGAAGCCGAATGGCTAAAGTTTTAGTGTTTCTAACCTCACGGCAGTCAAGGACAAGAAATTAGTCTGCCGTGAGGGATTTGCCATAAGAAAAAGTGAAGGAAGACTCCTGGAGCCTACCTCATCACCACTTCATTTACTTATCATTTTTTGGACGAAAGCGTCCTTTTTTCCTATTGTAAACTGGCTCAAAACCAGTACTCTCTCTTTAGACTCTCTCTGAAGCACTCATGCGCTACAGAACTCTGTAATTTGCTAAAAAGTTGTATAAATTTTCTCTCTGTGTTTTTTCGTAAATCCTGACGTTTCCGAAGTCCTTCTGCATTGATTTTACAAAACTGGCAGCATAAAAGGCATTTTTGGTTGGGTAGAAGCAGTGGGAAAAAGCGGAGCAAGCAGAGAAGGAGAGCAAAAGCAGCATAAAAAACTTTGGGGATTTTGGGGGATTTTTAGTTTTTTTGGTTTATTGGGGTATCCTGTGATCCGAACCTTCTGGAATTTTCTGGGGCAAAGTTGGGGGCCCTACGCAGTCTAATTTTGTGTCAAAACCCCACATCTAATATATATTTCCAAAACTTGGTGCAGGCTTAAGTCCCTTAATTTTGGTGCATTGGGGTATACCCTTATTAGTGGTTCGTTCTCCTGTTCTTTGTGTTTTACGTAATCCCTTAATTCCAGTAATATACAACATTAATTTGGGATGACGCACAACTGATAATACAGAATTACAATCGATCTACCAAAAACCGTGCTCAACGAAGATAAAAAAACAACTTTTGTGCTGACATATGATTCAGAGAGATTGATAGCAAAATCCCGGTCAGGTAATAAATAAAAGGGATAAAGTCTGACAATACAATTCACAACTTACTTGTAAAATAAATATAAAATGCACTCATAATAACAGCTTGGACGCATGGAACGTTTTGGTGATTAATAAAGGTTAGTGTTATAAAACTGTTCTAATATGGTTTATATATTGATTTCGTAACGGTGACATACGGTTTCATAACTAATACCGCGTTTAAAACTGTAAAGTTAAATGTAATAGCTTTTCATGCCAAAACGGGTTGATTAATTTCAAATAAAACCTTTTGACATTGATTAATAACTACAACCTATTGTTACCCTCAAAGCATTTTGTAATGTATTAATACATGCAGTAGTATATAATAGGTATCTTTGAATGAACCTGTCATGCGGGAACATGCAAAATAGACACCACAAGCCTCTGTCTGCCTCATATTGTGACAATTTAATCAATTAATAATCTATCACTATTATGAAAACGTCTCAGTATTTCCATGCCAAAGAAATGTTAGCCATGAGATAACTTTTGTTACTTTTAGGTTCATTAGGACTAATCGCAGCGCCATAAATTTAAGCACCGTGTTGTCATAGCTATTGTTGTTGATTTCAAACATATTTTCTACATGTTCCCTGTTTGCATATCCGTTCTCAGTACAAAACATCGTGCTTTCAGCGCTGTGCTTTAGTCATTTGTGGTGAACTAACAAACAAAAGAACTAAATAAACATGCAAAAAGTGTGAGGTGCGTAGAGAAATAAAGAAAGTTGAGATTATGCTTCCAAAACCGGTGGGTTAACTATGTTTTATCTGACGGTGGATCAGTTGTCAATGATGCCATAGTCTAATAACAAATGGCAACCAATTTGCAATTTGAAAAAAACGTGCAAGAAAAGAAACAACGAAATTGTAATTTGTGATCGTTGCACATGATAGACGTAGAATGTGAGAAAGAATGTGATTTATGACATATTAAATAGTATCATGCTAATCCTCTTTTTCCCCATATAATAATAAGCTTTTAATACTTAATGCTTTTTGATGGATTTATTGCGTTACGTAATATAAGCAAAGTCTACATGTCAAGTCATTGCACAAGTGATGAAACACCACGTTGTTTAAAATGTTAAAATATGATTGATATTCTTTCAAACAACAACAAATAAATGTTTGCGTTTTCGGAATCCTATACGTATCATTGGTCCACGGTAGTTATTTAGTGTAAGGCAGCACGTCAGGCAACAATCAAGTAATTAATTTACTTCATAATCCATCTGATAAAAAGCTAGGATGGTGCATTACAAATAGTAGTGATAGATAGGTTCCTTTTTGCGTGAGATTTACTTTATTTGTTCCATTGTGTAATCGCAGAGGGGATATACACATCAATCATTTTCTGAAAGTTTTGATTATATATATGCACTTATACAGTAATAAAATATAAGTTTAAACTTACTCAAAATTAATGATTAGTGGTAAGTCTTATAGATAACTTTTTAAGCTTATATATAAGCTTGCACGCAATTACAAAATTACCACATCTTGTTTCACCGTTTTACAGTTAACATAATTGATTTATTGAAATTTTAATCATGAAGTTCTATCTTATACCGGTTTTGTTTATTGGGATATATGGAGCAGTACAACAAAACATTGAAAAGGATTCATTCGACTACCGTAAGCTAATTCTGTAGAGTCTACCAACAAAATTGGAAACTTAAAACTTATAAAAATTGTTTGCAGTTGAAGCCAGTTCCAAGATCCAAAAAATCTGGAATGTTTCCAGCGCATCAACATTGGCAAAAATCGGTAAACAATGCGATGGTTATACCAAACCATAAGTAAAACAGACGACTACTAACTTTTTTACTTTTGTGAAATTTTAGTAGAGGGTCTCCCTAAGTCTTTAAGATATGTTGGAACTTCTGCAGACGGAAAATCACTTTTTGAGGAATCAACCTTAATGGTTAGTACTTCATTCAATATGTTTCTTGTTTCTTTGTATGTTACTGCGTTGGACGTTAAAATGCATGATATTCTTTCACGGCAGAGCTGGCAAGCTGGGCGCGACGTCTGTCGATCGGCTAACTTGAGTTTATTTTTCATATTGTCGCAACATCAGAAGGAAGCCTTCCCTACCGCTGACCTTGATGGAGGTGGGAAATGGAGTAAATATTCTTATATGTTGGTCAATTTTTAGCATAAAGATTGTATGGTATCTCCTGAAATACAGAACACTGGATTGGTGCTCGTGAAATTCGCAACATTAATGGATTCACGTGGGATAATTCGCAAAATAACATTCCTGAATTTTGGGACAGTTTCATTGATATTGGTGAAGCCTCAACTCCATATTTCCTCTGCCTAAGTGCACGCAAAACCTCGGCTACTAATATTCACATGTCTGTTCGTTTGTGTAAGGATAATTTGAAAGTTCTTTGTGAACTTTAGAAAAACAAAAAATAATAAATGAACTAAAATATGCTTACTGCATCCTGTAAAAATATTTGCGAAGAAAAAACTTCAAAGCAAAATTAATTTCATTTGCAGTATTCACAAATTATCAATTGGGAAGGAATTTTGGTGTTTTTTACCAGCTTTTTAGCACTTTTTCCGATTTTTGTCAAAATTGATGCCTATGAACCTATGTATTTGAACTGTAAGTTTAGAAACAGTATTATTTTGGTACTACGGAGACGATATCCGGGAAAAATTCATGACCATTTTCATAGATTTGAAGAATGCTAGAATTTTTTAAATATAATTTTTGTAAGCATCAAAATCAGTGAAACTGCCTGGAGGGCCATTTTAATTTTTGTAATGCTTATTTCAACAAAACCAACCACAGGACAAAATTTCGTTCATTGATGGAGATATTTGAAAAGTTGTGTCACACGAAAAATCCAAAGGTTCGTAGAAATTAATTTAAATCCAAATAATTTGTTTGTGAAACTGGTACTTTTGCGTAAGTTCATCCAAAGCACATCTGTGTTCGTTTACCTACCTTAGTACCATTCACATTTTGCGACTAAATTTAAAGAAAAAAATAAAGCTCTAAGAGAGAGTAGTTAAGTATCCCTATTAGGGATTCCCTAAAAAGACTTAATCAGGGCCTTAAAGCACGAATTTTAACAAACTGGTTGTTAATCTGTTATGCTTGTCAAAAACTGACCTAAAATCATGTGTCGCATGCTATAGGTTCTATTATAAAAAGTTGTGACATCGCTGTGACCTCTGACCTAGAGTTGACCTATTGACCTGAAGTTCAACAGGGTTGTGGCTGAGGTGCTATTGTATCTGTACACCAAGTTTTTCTGTAAAATTACGGGTCGCACTGCATGTACGCTGTAAAACTGCTGTATCTGGCAGTTAAGGTCCTGAATCAGGACCTTAATGCACCAATTTTAACAAACTGGTTGTAAATATGTTATGCTTGTCACAAACTGACCTAAAATCATGTGTCGCATGCTATAGGTTTTATTATGAACAGTTGTGACATTGCTGTGACCTCTGACCCAGAGTGACCTCTGACCCAGAGTGACCTCAAGTTCAGTAGGGTTGTGACTGAGGTGCTATTGTGTCTTTATAACAAGTTTGGTTCAATTCAGTTCAGCCATTACTGAGAAAACACATAAATGCTATATTTGGCAACAAAAAGAGCCTGAATCAGGATTATAGAGCCTGAATTTTGAAAAACAAACTGCACCATCGGAATCCTGGTAAAACTTACCTAAATCATGTGTCGCATGGTATAGGTCCTATGTAAAAATATTGTACCGTTGGTGACCTCTGACCTTTAGAGTTGACCTATTGACCTGAAATTCAATAGGGTTGTGCCCGCGGTGCTATAGTATCTGTATACCAAGGTTGGTTGTAATCGGTGAAGCTATTGCTGAGTAAAATGCATACGGCCATACGGCCGGCGGCCGGACGGCCGGCCGGAACACAATATTATCAAGTATCTTTAGGGATACTTAATAAGACTTAAACTAACAAACTGATAACATTCACCAGTGCATTTTACATTTATGAATTTGCTGTTATTGTAACTGTAGAACTACTGCATAACTCGCGAATACGTTACATTGGCAAATCGCAAAAGCCCTGCAATATTGTTTGTATGCAAAAAAAGAAGATTGGGTCGTAAAAAAGTACTACAAACCCAAGCTTGAAACACGGAGATTTCTTTAAAATTGAAATTTAGTCACCCCATAATGGAACACTCACAAGGTATGGCGTCGTCCATTAATGACGTCACTGTAAAGGGTCAGTGGGTCACTATCGTTAAAAAGTAACGGCCTTTGTTAAGTGCCCTATCCTGTAACGTTATTAAATAGTGACAGGGGTCAGTGGGTCACTCAAAAAATCGACTTTTTAAAGTGACGTCATTAGAGGATGGCGCCTATGCTATTTGACTGTTAATCGCAAACCAAGTTGCAATGTACCACATCTTGTTCAGCGTTTTACGTAGATTCTAAATCTGGTTTTCTTTTCGTGTGTAAAACACAAATTTGGAATTTTAATTAATTAATCAGTAATCGTAATTAACGTACAAATACGCGCGCTTGACCCAAGCAGCATCCCCCAGGTGCTCTTTCCTCTATGCACAAAACAGACAAAACGAATGGCCAAAGCACTGCAGCAACAACGTTGCTGACGTACAAAAGCAACGTGCAAAGACGCATTTCGAAGAAAAGCACAAACGTTTTTTAGAAAACGTCAAGGTCATTCGATTATGAAATGTGCAAATATTATGCAAGTTGTGAAATAATTTTGTATCTGGTCAGATTACACGGTGCTTAATAAACAGCTCATTATATATATGATTGGCAAAGATTTCAACGTAGTTTTTATTTTCACTGAATAGTGATTCTGTTTCATAATCTGCGACCATATTACATATAGTAGGTATAGCACTCTTTGTCACAAATATATCATTCTCAAGAAAATTATATAAAATCTCACAGTTTATATTTGCTTTTACATAAAATACGCATTTTGTTTACGCCAACACAAAATTATCTGACCAGGGCAACTGACGTGCCCAAATTTTTGCGCAAATATGGAAAAGATTTTTCACTTTTTGCTCAGGTTTAGTACAATATACACGCTTTTCATAACTGGTACCTGAGTTTGTTTTGCTGCTTATTTTGCCAACCCACTATTTCGTTGTTTACAAAACGTGAACATAGCAAAGCTTCAAATCTTTGACATTTGACCTCATTTTTTCAGGAGTCAGCATCAAATTAAAATAACTGCGAAATTTTCGTGCTACGTGAGCATATCTAATAATTAGGTCCTGACTCCATTCATAATTTATAATGCACAACATAAATTGCAAAGAACTTTTACGATGAGGAAAATAATACCAGAAATAGTCATAGGTAAACGAACGCTGAAATAGACAATGAGGAAGCATTAAAAACTTTGATCTATTTTAACTTAGGTCTATTATTATGTAGTGCTATCTTCTCAGGTTTTGCTCATGCTATTTTCAGAATACCCAGACAAAAGATCTTTCCTTTATACGTGAAAACCAAATGGTACAAACTTCTTAAGATTGAGATCAAGACGTGAGCATGAATTTAAATTGCTCATTTGTGCCCAAAATATACCAGTTTTGTTTTACATCATTCAAATTGTTAATGTGCATGGCTAGTATAATATACAAAGCAGATTTTAGTCCAATCAAATGTATTGAAATGTTCAACAAACTTTGCAATAAACAGAAAAGAAAGCAATAAAAACCATATCCGCATATAATGCCAATTGTACACAAACGGGTCAAATTTATAAAGCTTGGCATTTCATCACGCATTGAGGCACCATGAACCAACAAAAAAGACGCTTTACGCAATGAGCACTTGAGTGTGTTTGTTTCATTTATGCTTGCAAATACCGCATAATATACTTTCCCTATATTGTAGAGTGCTTTGGAACAAATCAATAACCAAGTAATTAAAAATTCGTAACATTTTTTCCAGAAAAGTGGTGAAAACCGTTCAACAGCTAGCAGCAGCCGGAGAGCTGTGGTTTCAGTATTGTCAATGTAGTGCCAATGTCTATCTAGAAAAATCAATATTGACGTCTGGCAATTAAAAATTTAGGCGGCCGACAGACCCGAGCTGTTTTTATTCATTTAAAATTACCAAGCCAAAGAGTTAGCTACGAGAAAAAAGTACGTAATAGCTTTTGTTGCTACGACAGTTGGTGTGCCACACCCAAAACAAAAAAACCCTCGGTAGTTGATTCTCGCATTTTGTCTGCACAACACCTACGCTTTGCCACTATGTGCTCAGCTCATATTTTTTATAATAAATTTTATAAACTAGAAATTATGAATTTAAAACCAAACAAGCCAAAAATTTGTAAACATAAAAAGGCAAAAGTCAAACCCCGTACAAAGTTGAAGGAAGTGTAATTTCTAAGGAGAGTTTAAATTTTAAAAATACTAAAAATATTACTTCCTGAAATATATCCAATTTAATAAATCCAAAAGGACTTACAAAGAACTAGTTAGTCACTGTGATAACGCTTAAAAATCCTGAGTGCAATTTTGTGGCAACAATCCGATACGTACTATCTGAATAACTTTAATGAAGTTGTGTGGATAAAATTTACTGTGTTTTGTAGTGATTTTAACATTGTATGGCATAAACGGTCAAGTGCAATGTTATCCTGGTGAGGAAGAAAAATTTTATGGATAACCAATGGATTCTGATTTCTCTCAAAAAAATTTGAAGTGAAAATAATAACCATTTTGAAACTTGCATGGTCTCTCTATACATGATTATTAAACGTTACTTGAAAATTGAGTGAGACACCTACAAGTAATTTTGTTTCTTAGAAAAGGAATTTACGCAACATCACGACCTTACGCTGCCAGTATTACAAGGAGTCTGGAATTAAAATTGTGTAATTGTTAATTCGAACATGATTTTGTGTTTTAACACAGTTTCTAATTATAGTGAAGTTTTAATAATTGTGTTTTATTGTTTTGTGATTTCAGCAGCGTTATAATTCAAACTCATTAACCGTTTTCATCAGGTGGTAATGCTTTGACTATGGCCAGGATGAAATAAAGCACTTTCTTCTGTTGACCCCACAGTTTGCAGAAATTTTGAGGTTTTTAAAATTTATATCTCTATCAGCTTTGCTGAGCCTAGACTCAGTTGTAAACCTAAACACTTTACTCCAAGAATATAGCAATATTTTGTTTATTTCATATGCAGATTTGCCGACTGGGAATGAACAATGTGGAAAAAACATCTTGACACTCCATTTGTGGGATCGTTGAATACACTTGGCTATATTAACCTGTGCTGACGAAAAGAACTTTCATAAGTTTGTTTCTAACATCATCGGAAAAACCACTTTCAGGAAATGGATCAAGAGCCGGACTTCACATGTAACGAGTTTAACGGATTTTACTTAAATCAAGTTAGTAAATAATTAATAATTTACGAACAAATAGTAATAGAGTTTTGCATATTTCCTTGTTTGCGTTAATCTGGGGGCATATGTGTGAAGTTTTCATGTAAATAAATTCAAGGCCGGCGTAGAAGTTTGCAATTCGTCTCAAGATTATAATTTAGCAGAAATTTTTGTTATTTAAAAATGCAATTAAAATATTTTTCTGTGAGTTATTGTTTATATTTTTGGATAGCAGAATGTTGTCTACTTGCAACAATAAAAATTTGGCAAGTTTGCAATAAGGTCATAACCAATTGATATTAATGCAGCTGTAAATTCGTACCCTAAAACTGACGGATTCGTACATTTCATATTAATTTGTACTCTGTTTGAGTGACGTATGCGGCTAAAAGGCTAGAGAACTCTTAGAGTTAGGCAAAGCTCTTTAGGTTAGGTGCATTGTTTTTTTGAAGCATAAACGCATAAGCTAAATTTTAAAAATATCTCTTTGCGTTATCAACACAAAGAATTTGTTAGAAAAACTGGTGACAAATGATCAACGCAACGGTCATCCCTTTTATTTTGGAAAATATTGAATGCGATTGAATAGCAAATTATATCAAGACCACTGTTAGCAAATGGTTTTGAAAATATGTCTACAAATGAAAATATTAGTCGGTCCAGAAGCATATACATTGTTATACGACAATTTCAAATAGGTATTCGGCAGCATTATCCTAATCAGTATGAAACATTTGAATACTAGACAGGATAAATTCTGATGACTTGACATAATTTGTTATGGCTTTAAATTTAATTGGTAATGAGCTAAATCAAATTAATCACATGAGTTTTTTGATATTCGTCTGAGATCTACAAATTGCTTATTCAACAATGCTTTTATTTATATTTATGTATTAACCCTACTGAACAACTTCAAAAATCACTAGAATGGGAAATTGCCTTGAAATTTGCAAGCCTCATTTCAATTGACTTCAAATTTGGAGTGTCGCAATTACAGGCGCAAATTACGTGAGGCACATATGTATGTCAGTACAGGTGAAACAATGAAGTAATATTTTTGTATCACATTTGTCCAGAATTTCGTACAGAATTTGTGTTCAGGAGCTTGAGAAAAGCAATGTGGTCTTAAAAGTCTTCGTGAATCTTTCTATTGTTTATTACGTATATAAAAACAAAAGCCTTGCATGATTCGCATTAGTAACAAGGTACACATAATTTGGTAAGTCTTCAGGTATCAGAAACTAGCAATAATGAAGTTGCTAGGTGGTTTAGGAACTTTCAAACATTAGGTTTGCAAATAGTAACAAATGTATACAAAACAATTGACGCAGTAGGTCTGTATTTTGAGTTACACCAAAAAATATTTCCACGGTTGTTTGACCATATTTTGTGATGTATCCATCAAAGTACTTGCCTAAAAACTTATTAGAAAAATTGTTCGAAATTTTTGGCATGTCTTTCAGCAAATTTAAGCAAACAAAACATTTAATAGTGAAAAATGAAATACAAAGTGACAAATGTATGTACTTAGATCTATAAAAAAAAGTATTGCTAAAACTCTAAATGTTTGTTTTAGAAAAATTTGTAAAATTTTCAATACACAAGAGCCATGAAAAAACGGATATCAAAGAACACGTAGCTTGAAAACTCGTCACAATGAAAAACGCTAAGAAAGAAAGGATGAAAGAAATAGCAAGTATAATGCATTATGTGGTGAAATAAGATTTTTCTAGGGTTGAATTGTAATAGTTTTTGACATGTCATGTTACATGAAATCCCTTTAAGCCTTTCTTAACTACTATAGTGCCATGGATTAGCTAACTCAAACCTTAAGACCTGAAAATTGAACATGGTTGCATATCGCTATTTTCACGAAGATTATGGTTTCATATTTTTATTTGACAAAAATTATGGCTCGTTGAAAACTAAATGTTACGTTCATTGTTGTCATATTCAGAATGGCAGCAGAAGAGTGGGTTTTGAGAAACCACGTAATTGGAACGGCATTGTCAAAAGCCTTTAAAAAGTATTACAATATCTATCCTGCTATAAAACTTTGTATAAACTATCAAACATTAATAGGCTCATAGTGTTCTAAATTTGATACGTGTCTGCAAATTTAGTGCATGTTCAACGTAAATTATTTGTAAGCCACCTACAAAGCTGGTAATCTTATTCAATTGCTTAACATTTCTTACACAAGAAACAAATAAACCACGATTTACTGAAACATATATTTCAGTATGCTAATATATATTTACTAAAATCTTTTTTACTGATACTGAATGATACTCGTTTTTATAGTCAACATCCACAATGTAGTCGACGTTGATAAACATAATCGGAAAGAAGACAGAAACCGCAAAAAAGTTGGTGAGACATTTATTCTTTGCTTTTCATGCAAAAAGCCGTCATTTGCTGAGCTTAAACCCGGAACGCTGAAATAGTAAAAAGTTCAGCAGTTTCATTTGGACACCAAACCAACCTAAAAAAGCGCTACATTCAAAACAGTCATGTACGTTCACGCAAAAAACTAAAATGAAATTAAACAAATAAAATACAAAATAAAATTCACTGTGAAACCTTCTAGCGATTAAATATTTTTGGTAATGCCTTGTAGATTAGTTGATCTGTCTTGGTTAAGGCAAAAAATTAACACAGACGCACGAATCAAGCAAGTTTTCAAACGTATATATCTATCAAAGGTTTTCCAATTCACATAACGCTCTGGCAATTGAAAAAATAGCGTTCTGTTGTATGTTTACGGAATTGAAAACTGGTGCAATGTAGCAAGATGCTACTCTCATCATTTTGGTGAGCGAATACCTTGTGTTCACGTTTGTTGCGTTGGATGTTCAAACTAAACAAAAAATGAATTTGGAAATAAAGGTGTGTAATTAAGCAAACTCCAAAAGGTTAACAGACTGCGTTTTAAATGTAGATCTGATGCTGTTGAACAATTTTGATGGTTTCAATAATATTTCAGTGACGGATGTAGGTGTTGAATCAACAATGTAATTTAAAGAGGAATTCACACAACTCGTTCTGAAATTTGTAAAAACTATATTTGTGCAGTTCGGCTAAATAAGGTGAACAAGGAAATTCAAATAATTCTACAGCTAAACTGCTACACCAAATAATGATACAAATATTCGAAATCACTGTCAGTTCCACTAGAGTGGTGGCTGACTAAATAAATCTGTCAAATAATGCTATAATATCCTAAAGATGTGGAATACTGGTTCTGCGTTTAAACTAAATTTAGGGATTTACATCTTACGCCGTGCATCAACAATGTGGTTGCTTGCCATGTAATTATTCCTAACTAAAAGTTGACGACATAGTTTCTAGCATTAAATTCTGTTGATATGTTTAGGATACCGCTATTGCGGGTTTCGAGTCACGGTGATAATATTCTGATGTCGTTAACAAATCGTGCAGTAGGCAGCATGAGAAATAATTATCATCCTGACCAACTTTTAAAACGATGTTTTTTCAAAAATTTTCAAACTCACTGAATGAATATTCGGATAGGGAAAGTCGAATACGGTGTAGGTTTTTTAAACCTGTAAGATTTAGATAAGGGGACTAAAAACCAAGCCCAGATTTCAAAAAATAAACGATGTTTTAAGCCTTTAAGGGTTACGTTGGTCCATAACCAATTGCAGCAGTACAAGAAAAAACATTTCAGAAATCAACATCTTTGTTGGCGTTAAACGTTACATCTTGGTACGACCAAAAATATACGAAACGGTTGCAAATTCTTAATTACCTTTGCGTGTGAAAACGCTACATGATTGGTTGCATAAATATTAAAGTTTACATAGTTATTTGTGCATCAAGAGTTTAATGATAACATAAAATTTCTGAAAAATACTAAAACATGTTTTCTAAAATGGTTACTATCAGCACAACTTGCAATACCAGTCAAACACACAAAACTTGCTTATTTATTGCAAGCATTGCAAAACAGATATATAAAGTGTTAAAATATATTCTTACAAGGAAACCTTTTCAGGTGCCAGCGCGATCCAGAGACGAGATATACCAATTCTGGTCAAGTTTAGTGCGTAGATTACGAATCTGAATTTTGTTTTCTGCAAAAATAATGTTTTCGTCTTCTACAGTAGGATTTATGTAGCGCGCGCAAGCTGTATTTGATGTAGTTCAGCGTAAGCGCAGCATACTATTGCGCCTCCCTCTTCTCTCTGCATTTTGTTGCTCGTGTAGGAGAGAGCGCGCGCTTGCCTATCCCTTTACAAAGCACAACAAGCTGCTTGCTCCTCCTCCTCCTTCCTCTCTCTTTCAGCGCAAACAAAAAAAAGGTAGGGGAGGGAGGAACAAAGGTATGCTGCGCCTATGCTGAACTGCGTCAAATACAGCTTGCGCGCGCTACATAAATTCTACTGTAGAAGACGAAAACATTATTTTTGCAGAAAACAAAATTCAGATTCGTAATCTACGCACTAAACTTGACCAGAATTGGTATATCTCGTCTCTGGATCGCGCTGGCACCTGAAAAGGTTTCCTTGTTAGATGTGTTGGTAAATATTTTGCTGGTTTTAAAGTTTTAGACAAATAGGTGTCTGCTAGTGTAAAGCGGGTTCACTTAAACGTTCATTCATACTTAACATTTTGGAAAATGTACTCTACTAAAAAGTAATTTGGTGATAATTTAGTAAATATTTTAGATATCATTTAATAACAAGGCCAAATAGGTGGTTTGCTGAATTAAAAAGTCCAACAGATTTAGTGAAGTGTTGGTAGTTTAGTAATTGCATGAACCAATCTTCAGCTTGATTGGTTGACATTAGCAATGGACTAACAGCGTGCTGTGAATTTAAGAAAGTGAATAATGGATTTAATGGTTTGATCAATTTGGTTATGACACCATTATATTACGCTCAAATTATTTTTTATTGGAAGCTTGTCTAGTTAAAATTGGCAAAAGCAGAAAATCATAAAATTACATTTGTCAGCAATTGTATAAGAGGGTCTGTAATTTTGTTTACGTTCACGTGTAAAAGGAGTAAGCTTTTACTTTTTTCATCTTTGGTTAGACGTTCATAACGGTCGTATCATGTTAAAAGTCAAAACAACAAGATAATCGGATTTTGGATTTTTTACAAAAATACAGCTCACATGCTGGGTGACCCAGGTCCGTGGCTCAGCAAGCATAATTTTTTTGTAAAATTTCTAAAAATTCAAAAAAGGCATGTAATTTCTCTGCCGGATAGAATCTTCGGTTTCCCGGAAATTCTAGGCATACTCTCCGAAAAGTCAAAAATTAATCATCACTCTGCAGAAAAATGATTTTTTCCGGGAAATGTATTATTTTTGTCATCTTTTTTAAATTTAACAGTCATTAGCATACCAAATATTATATGCAAATTTTTGTTATGCAAAGAAACTTCAGTCTCTGACTGGATGTCAGAACTAGCACTACAAGTAAGATGGGTAATACCAATTCTGATTTACTAGGTTTTAAGTAGGTTTAACTTAGGTTTAACTAGGCCTTGTAGAGCTCATTGCAAAACGAAGAAAGTGGAAAGGAGTATTAATTTCTGTGGAAGATGTTTCATTCCATTGGAGAACAAAAGACATACTTCCAAAAGTTGTGAAACGATTGATTACTAATGTGCAAATAGCGGTATTTGAAGTGCTAGATTTAAAAAAAAGTGATTTTGTGGATAGCGAGTTTCATGTACATCGTATTTCATTTGAAAAATATATATCTTTTCGAGTACGGTTGTACTTGTTCTGGTGTTTGGAGTCTTATTTGTTCCTGTATGTTGTTGCTCTTACTGTTATGTTATACAAAATAAATTCGAGATGACGTCTGAGACGATGACAGGTGGATTAGGTAATAAAAGTGGACCGGGTCGTCCAAAGAAGTGTAGTAGTGTATTGAAGAAAGTCTGATAAACACATTATGTATTGTAAATAGAATCTTAATTTTGAATAAAATGACAAAAATAATTCATTTCCCGGAAAAAATCATTTTTCTGCAGAGTGATGAATAATTTTTGACTTTTCGGAGAGTATGCCTAGAATTTCCGGGAAACCAACGACTTTATCCTGACAAATAAAATATTGCCTTCAAAAAATTAAAATTTTGAAAAACCAAAAGAAGGTCGTTGAACACACTTTATTGGGGATTGGTAATGCAAAATTTCACCAAATTTGGAGGACCCACGGCTGAGTTAGAACTTGCCGATTGGACCCATCTCAAAATGATTTATGGCTGTATAACTCGTCTATTTTGCGTTTTCAGAAAAAACAAAATGCACACTGTTTACATAAATTTTGCTAAGCAATAATAATATGTAGTCGAAGTTTCGATTTCAAAACTTCGATTGCAGGCTTACATATAACCCATGGAGTTACTCAAAGGAACTTTACCTTAATATGCAATCTGATCAAAACTACTTCATAATTATACTTTTTAAAATAAAAACTGTGAGCAATTGCTGTTTGCAGGTTTGAAAACCTCTTCAACTTGAAATTTAGATGTGGTATTAAAAATGTTTCATTACCTTGATATCAGTGTCAAGTCAAACGTCAAACCTGCTAAGAGACTTTCAGCTCTAGGAAGCATTACCAAACTATCCTAGGTCTACAATAATAAAATAGTCTTACGGGGGACTGTTTCCGGTTTGTTGGCAACGGGTATGGCCCAAACAGGGTATAAAATATTTCTGCTGTGGTAATGACAATGTAGTCACTATCAATATAGATACAAAACAAATTTAAACATTTCAATTATTAGAACATGTAATGGACAAGGCAAAACATTTAGTTAGCGGTTTTTACCGATACTGAGAAAGTTTTAAAAATTAAGACGGACGTTGGATTAATTGATCATGTTTGTAATGATTTGCTACCAGAAATACTGACAAAATCGGTCGTTAATGTTAGTGGCTTTGCTAAAGAACTGCAATTGGCTTTGAAGGTAATAAATGTGGCAATAAATAGCTGATCATATCTTGTTACGATAAACTGTGTTGAATATGATTTTATTGGCGCCGGCAAGATAGGCGATGCCCAATTTAAAAATATTTTGCTGGTTCTGTCAGCAATGACTCGTGTACTGCTTGAAATGAATGTTGTAATTTTTAAACTTTGTTGGTCTTCATGACGTGATGAAAGCCAAACC
This sequence comes from Entomobrya proxima, assembly GCA_029691765.1. Taxonomy (NCBI): domain Eukaryota; kingdom Metazoa; phylum Arthropoda; class Collembola; order Entomobryomorpha; family Entomobryidae; genus Entomobrya; species Entomobrya proxima. Next base: position 51,760,599 of record CM056171.1, on the reverse strand, counting down.
AGATTCTCGATACATAAATTTGTCAAAACAGTAACATGAATTTAATCACTGCAAAAATACAACTTTCGTACAATGTCACAAAACAAAATGCTAGCTTGGAGAAAGTTCTTTACAATTAACAAAAAAACTCACTAGCCGATGTTTGAAGAAATTCTTTAAAAGTTAATGTGCAATCCGGTTTTACATGTTTACATTTTTACAAGTCCTCAAAAAGAAAATCTCGTTTCCCATGCGCCATCATAATTGGGGTATTTGAAGTATGAATAGAAACGTTATTAGAATTTGGATTACATTGGTACTAAATGCTGGTTAAACTACAGTTTTTACAAATATTATTACTTTAAGATTATGCATTGTGATATTGCATTATAAACCTCTATTATATATTTGACATGCATGAATTTGTAATGATGTGTTTGCTATTCTATGTAAACCTATATGTGCAGAAAATTGTTTTATTCTTTCTTACTAATAACTTGCATACAATATGCAAAATAAAATATACCTAATAAATAGTGTCTTGTAAAATTTCTGATGATTTTTATTGGTATTCGTCGTTTTTTGTAAATGAATCACGCATCATAGTTGCAGATCCCCACACTGCTGACAGGTAAGTGGACTCATACTATGCCATTCTTTGGATAAATATTAACGAAATCACTAAGGAGTAAAATTCAATTATATGTTTTCGAAATTAAAAAACACGTACACGCAACCTTCCCACAAAAGTCTTTTGCACTAGAAAAGTACAATTCAACTGTATCATTGCTCCTTACCAATTAAAAAAATCAGATACATTTGGAAATATAGAAGCCATTCTTGGCCGTAAACCAACATGTAAAGCATCATGTTTGATCCATATAGTTTTGTATTTTATTCTTTTGCATAATATAAACATTTTGTTCCATTGCTTGTGATAATTGTTTTATTCGTTCATTTTTTGCGTCCATGCGTTCCATTTTTGTGATACATTTTAATAATACTCATGAATGGATTGTGAACTTTTGAAGTGTCCCGTTTGTGATTTATAAACTTATATCTGCTAGGATTCTGGACTTGAGTGCTGGACATATCATTGTCTTCATCACTGCTCAACTCAATCACCACAGGCTCATTATTCAAAATGACATGTGGAGGTTTGGTGGAATTAGAATCAATACAGCCAGAAACAAAAATAAGTCGACATTGCGTGCACAATCTTAAATTTTAAGATTTAAAATCTGTGCATACAGGTTTCTCTCATGAATAAAAAGAAATATTAATTTGGTAAGTTATTTCTCTTTATGAACCCAACACTGTCTGCATTCCTGGGTTGGCTTTTTAGTTAATTTGTGTTCATGACTTCCTGAAAACCCATTAAAGAAACCTATAGATTTTCATCGCTGTATGCTGTTTTTCACCAATAAAAGTTTTAACACAGTGGAAAACACCGCAAACATTTTTATAGATTCAGAAATCATAATATTACTATGCAATATAGTTCAGCATTGCTACTGATTTTTTAAAACATAGGTAGTTCTGATTAATTTACGGTTAATTTTCATGTGGTAAATGATTGGACGCTACTAATAACACCTAACTTATCAATATTAATTCCTATTTATTAGTTTGGACTGAATACAGAAGCTAAATACTAAAGATGTAAGCTGATGGCCAAACAACTACGTATTTAAAAAAATAACTTTGAAATACATTTAATTGCAAAAGAAAAAACCAATTGTAGAGAAAAACCTAATTACTGAAGAGAAAACTAATTATGTTAACACCAACGGTTCCAATATTATGGTCAAGGCTTTTAATACTCAGCACATAAAACATAACACGTCAACATGTTTACCACTTACAACAGAACAAAAATATGTCAAGGGAAAGCATTACCGAAACAAACCCATGTAAGCACGCAAGTGACATCCTGTTGTTCATAGGTATATCTGTTTTGATTAAAATAACAAGCCCTACACGTGTATTGGAATCTCTTGTTTTGACAAACAAGCTAGCTATGGATAGGTTTAAAAATATACCATAACCTTCTGGTGTTTTACCCGTGCGACTCAGATAAACAAAGTAGAATATTTTCAGAAAACACTTGTACTCAAAAGCATCAACTCAATGATTTAACTCTTACAAGCAGATTTGTTTCCAATAAATAGCATTTGCAAAGTATTAGGTATTTGTACTTAGAAACACTGTTATCCTTTGAAATTATTGGGTTTTCAGCGACATTGCGTGTCTATAAACATTTTAGTAAAATGGTAGCTTTGAACGCAATAGCGCTATTTGTACTTTTACATTCAATCAAGTTTGCGAAATCTGAAACAGCTCCGCAAGACTGGTATCTATTTTCCCAATATCGTACTAACACTGCTGGGAAACATAGCCACAACAAAGATAAAGTCACACCCACAAATTTCAATGAACATTTGCTACCTTTCTCCACATGCCTTCTTAACATCATCAATTTCAATGGTGCTGACTTCTACTCTCCTCCAAGCTTTCCGCTACTTCTGCGACGATTGGATATCGTCTTTGCTTTCTCAGGCGATCAATTAGTGGAAGAATTTGTATTGCCGTTTGAAAAAATACAAGCTACAAATTTTACTCCACCCACAAGCAAATACTTTGTTGAAACATTGGAGCACAAAAGGTTGATGAAGATAAGGCCTTGGACTTGTGAATCCCACATATATCTTTATCCTCCAGCTAAAGAAAATGAAGTCAGTTTACCAAAACCCAATTATTTCTTAGGCAAAAATAAAATTCATCGGAAATTAACAAGTTACTTGTATAGGAGAGAAAAGTCCCCGCATAAAATAAAATCCCACTTCTTTTGGACGGTCCACGGACAAACGATATTCTCGTTGGGAAGTGAGAGCGCACTATTTTGGAAGCATATTCCGGAATATGCGGAAATAGTAAATAAAAATGGAATTGTGGATTTAATTCGTACTCGATGGCACTTCGACGTTCTCGTTGCTAATTCGAAATACAAACATCAGAACGAATGGGTACTGGGAGTCAAGGTTAGTTATTCCAATATCCTTATACAGTCAGTAGTGACGGCATTTCATGCCTGGATCTATTGGAGTATAAAACAAACAATAATCGAAAACGTGAAACTTTTCTGCTTCTTCTGTAAACCTGGAGATATCATTCAGAAGGCAACATTGCTCTGGCAATACGTACCTGAATACCTTTGGCTAACTAAAGACATTTATCTTGAACAAACAGACACTGACAACGTTATATGGCAACTACAGAATCTGGTCCTCCCAGGTCAGCATGATCGTTTCGTGAATTCTCAGCCGTTTCTGGAAATGCGGTCAAAAACTCGGGCAATTTATTTAAAAATCGCGCTAGATTCTGATGAAATATCCTTGAGAACACAACAGCTCCTATACCATGTATTTGGCAACGCAAGTTATGAGGACGTGAACGTTCGGACTAAATGTTTCAAAACTTCTCCCTGTCAGCCTGAAAGGATATTTTTGCCTACTGTGGCATATTCTATTTCAGAGCACTGGGAAGGGCACTTCCGGTACAAAACTGAAATACTTAAATTTGTAGCGTGTGGTCAACAAAAAGGAAAGAGTCCATTCGTGGAACTAATAGCTTCTTACGATTTCTTTTCTTGGATCTGCATTGTGGGTATTGTAATAATTGGTGTTAGCATGTCTAGGATTGCACTTTTATATGCTACAAAATTCATTTACATTCACAATCCCAAGCCAGAATCTAATGCCTGTCATCTTCTGTATCGATATTTAGCATCTTCGTTTGGGAATTTGGTTGAACATGGTCTCCTTTTAGATAGTGATAGAAAGCTCGTAGGAAAACACTTGTATCTCAAGTTAGTTGTGGGGGCAACACTTTTGGTTAGCGTAGTGTTAAGTAATGGGTACAAAGGGAAAAATCTTACCAAACTTATTAGCTCGATACCACCAATGCCATATACTTTAGTTGAACAGTTAATTGAGAACCATTATGACATTTACTCGGTTACACGTCAAAAACATAATCTTCCCCGAAGAATTAAACTACGCGAAACCTGGAACTTTTTAAAAGACTCTCAGAATGCTTTGAGCTCTATAGGAGTTCATTGTCACAAAATCAGTTTGAATGGAAGTGACTTGTATGGTGAACCTTACTATTATAAACTTCTATCAGAGCTAGCTAATACACTTGGTATGACGGGGAATGAAGATTGCAATGTTCCAAAATTAACTACACAGGAAGAGTACTTACTTAACAATACTAAAATCCTTCCTCCTTTTAATAGCATAAATGTTTACAGGAAATGGATTAATTTAGATATTTTCAGACAATGCACAGAATATAGTCGTCACGCCCTAGTTCTTGACCAAGGGGAGAGTAATGCATTTAAAATAAAATATAATGTAGACCACGCTGATTTTGATCAAGCCCTCTCCTTTGGGATAAAATCTATTGCAAGTCAGCACGTGAAGTTTGTTTGGTTATGTATTTTTCCACCGAAGCCTTTTTTTATGATGGAGGCGCTGTATCCTTCTGGATTACTGGACTGGCATATGCAGTGGAGAACCAGTTTTTGGGAGAGTTCAGGGAAGCTGGCGGACTTTCCGGGGAAGCGAGAGTTTTACCCATCAAATCTTCAAGGAAGTATACATGCGGTATTTGCAATACTGCCTACTGGAATGCTTCTAGCAGTGGTGGCTATAATTGTTGAACACATATTAAGGCGCTGCCAAATGGAAGACCTTACAATCAGAGAAAAGGCAAAAGGGATAATTGGTTTGGCAATTGAGTTTTATTTCCATGCACGTCATTACATAAAATTAAGAGTATCCATAAGTAAAGTATAATATGTTTTTGTATTGCAATCGTGCATACTAATGCACCTATGTATAGAATTAGATTTTGAATTTAAATTAAAGTTATTGCACTAATCACTAATTATTACAATATTGAAACAACAGTTTCTATTTACACAGAAAATCCAAAATCCATAAGATAAGTTCTAATCATACATGACAAAAGTTTCTAAATATTGTAGCCAGTATATTTCTAAAATTTAAAATAAATTACGATCAGTTTTATGCTATGATATTTGACACAATGCGTAATAATTTTATTTTCCATATTATATTTAAAAAAATTATACAGAAACAATATACACGTTTTTAGTTTTAGATTTCGAAACCCATTTTGTAAATTGTAAAATGTTAACTTAGCTTTGACAAAACAATGTACAATTCTTTTGTTTGAGTTTGAACCAGTGGGTTGAGCGAAAGCTTTGTTGCGTTCATTGCATTTGTATAATTTTTTGTTTGTGTGTAAAAGGCAATGGCCTTTCAATGCGTCGTTGGTTTTGAACTTCTTCTCACAAGACCTTTCATTTAAGGGTCTTAATTCCAAGTGTTGGGCAAGATGTTTTTGCATGCGCTCAGTTGTCTTAAAGGTTGTGTTGCACAACTCGCAAACGCACGAACATTCGCTTGAGTGCACGGCTTGTGTGTGCATGACAAGGTTTCCTTGACTGGAAAACTTCATTTTACAAACTTTGCAGGTATTGATCTGCTGCTTGTTATGGGTTAGGATATGAGCGTTTAAGCTGCCTGAAGATTTGAAACGAGATGCACAAAACACACACTCCGAATTAACCTGGACAAGACCTGTTCAAAAAAGCAGTTCTATGTAAGTTAGTATTTTATGATACACTTCGTATGGAATTGGTTTATGTTAGTGATTAATGAAATTAAATTGAAAATATTAAAAATACCAGCATGATTCCGAATGTGTCTGTCGCGGCTTAACTTGTTTGTAAATCTTTTGCTGCACTCAGTGCACAAGTACCATTTTTCAGCAGTTTGGCTCCGATCATGGGAATAGAGACTTTGCTGTGTGGAGAAGGTCTTGGAGCAAATAGAGGAACATTTTTCACCGTTATGAACTGCAACATGCAACGTAAGATGTTCCTTTCTGACAAATTGCTTTTCACATTACCGGCACTGAAAACGCTTTTCACGAAGATGTGTAGCCAGTTTGAGACGTAATAAATCCCCAGGTAAAGCAAACGATGTGTCACACTGCTTACACTTGTAAGCCTTCTCGCCTGTATGTACCCGCATATGGTAATTAAGACGGCTTTCGTAAGCAAATCCCTTCCGACAGACTTAACGTTGAAATCTGTTTGAAGCTGCGTTGCCTTTCTCTATTTTTGAAATACTAATTTGTGAACTTGTAGTTTAGACTTGGTTATTGCTAGACCGACCTACAAATCCAGTGACAGTGCAACGCATTTACCGACTATATGATGCTGATAGTTGGGTGTACGTTAAGGCAGTTGACGAACACCAAATTAAACAATTATTTGGTGTTCACTAGCATAAAATGCACTAGCAAGTTAATTTTGCATGAAATGACAAAAATAATTGTTTATCCCACAAACAATTATTTTAGGGCTAATAATGATTAATTTTTTGGCACTAGGGGATGAAGCATAATGAAAAACAAATGTTTTTTGAGGGTCGACTGAAATATTCCCCTTTTTAAATCCTTTTTGATTTCAGTATATTTATTTGATACATGTTGAAAAATATATATCGTAACACGAATTCCGGCAGGAAATAAGAAAATGTTTAAGATTTACTTTACATGTGTTGCAACGTTGCAAGCTTCAAAGATACAAAAATATACTTTATTGATGTTGCCAATGTTCTTTAATTTGAATAGTTATTCTAAACCGTAAAAGCTTTCCATCGCAATTTCTGTTTGGAAATTCAAAATCAATTTTTTGGATTATTTTGTTTTGTACGCGTACAAGGTCTTAGGATGCATTGACAGCCAGGCAAACCAAAATAGAGGGAAACTTTATTCTTAATAGCTTTTTTAGTCACCGTGTGATTTAAGTCACATGAGCATTTTTCTGATGATAGTTTGTCTCTATACCATACATTGTCGTGCATTTGATATCCGTTTATTTTGTAGTTTTGTTGGCAGATATAAGGATACTTACTGCTTTACATTCGCAAATTTAGTTTTTGATTTTTTTTACTTGCTATGTAATTGGTACTCATCGTTTGTGTGGATTAAATTTTACAAATGCATCATACGTATCCAAAAACTTGGTTCAGCTGTAATATGAATAATATGCTTTTATACATAATGGTTCCACAAGCACGACATGCATGTAGAGTACACATTAAATATTTTCAAACTATTTAAAGTTAATCGGATTTTAGAAAGTGCTTACCACCCAATTTTAATGCACTTGGTTTACCTTCTGCGCTCCATCGAGAAGTTGTTTAATCTTTTATTTGAAGATTAAAAATCCACGGATGCATAAGCCAATCACAAATTTCAAACTAATACAAATATCAGGAGGCACACTAAGTATTTTAAGCACTAATTAATTGTATATAGGGTCATACCGGTAAACTCGATTGGAATGGCCGCCCGGTTGACAATCGTTTGCCCAGTTTGTATGGTTATCTGAGCAAGATAATAGCTGCGCGTTTGAATGTAATTTCTTTGTGCATGTGCCAGTGTACCTCCAACTAAGGAACCTATGACAATACCAGTGGAACTAATCTGCTTTTTGTCTGTACCCAAGATCTCTATTGTTCTCAAAGTCAGCTCAAAATAATTGTATACTACTGTGTAGAAAATGAACGCAGACTGAGTTTTGGTAATTCTATGAACCTCTCTGAGGCTTAGACAATTTAATGTTAACCCAATAAATTTAAATCTGGACGTTTGTAGGCGCATGGAAAGTACGTAAAAACTAAATTGTGTACGTCATATTCTTCTGAATTTATTCTCAGTGCATCAGTTCAGTGTTTTAGTTCAATCGTGTTCACCATCCCGTCGAGACTCCTTTTACAATTCCGAAAATTATAAATTTTATATCACGTTGTCATGGTTTAAATACAAGGCGCATAGGTATACATTAGTTGGTGGGTAAACTAGTAAATTTTACTTTAGTTGCTCTGATTCATTGATCCTGGTCCGTATAAAATGGAACAAAAACGAATTGCTTCAAGGCGTATTGCAAAATGAGCAATTTGCAACAAAAGTTTCTCAAAAAATTCTCTACTAACTAGGCATATGGCTGTGCACACAGGGGAAAGACCGTTTAAATCAGAGATATGTAATAAACCATTTAACGAGCGGGTCATTTGAAAGTTCACAAAGATACGGTGCATTTGCGCCATAAGCCCGTCATATGTACAAAGTGTCAGAAGCGTTTTGGATTAAAAACTAGTCTATCTAGACATGAAAAAATTCACAGTGACGAAAAGCTATTTGATTGCTGTTTCTGTCCCAATAGTTTTGTGGAAAATGTGTTCTTTACAAACACCTACGAAGAAACATCAGTGAGAAAATTTATTTCTGCTTACAGTGCGCTCGCACCTTCAAGTGTAGCAAGAGTCTCAAAAGGCACGTTGACGGGCATCAAGGTAAGGGTTTGCTAAATATTTAGCAGAAAATAATATGTAACGTACTTTTACTAAATGATAAAAAATAAGTTTGAACTAAATTTTCCCCAGGAATTATCAATAAGCCTTTTGCATGCGTTTTTGTGAAAAACGTTTCTTGGGTTCAACAAACCTTGAATCTCACCTTCGCTCCCACATACAAGAAAGGCCTTTCAAATGCTCAACATGTCAAACTGTATGTGGCAACAAAGCCAATTATTTGAAAACTCACATGAAAATCATGCACGCTAATGAACGACCTTATTCATGTGATTAGTGATTTGTGTGGAAAGGCTTTTAAGACCAAAGAAAACATGAAGTGTAGTATCAGAATGCATCTGAAAGAAAAACCATACAAGTGTGGAATTTGCACCAAAGCATTTGTAACAAAACAGGATATGCAAAATCATACACTTGTGCATTCCACCAACAAGCTCTACAAGTGCGTCCAATGCAACAAATCCTTTTCACAACGCACTGGCTTAACTCATCACAAACTTTGAGTTCATTCTGAGGAGAAGCTTTGGAAGTGGAAAAGCTGCATTAAAAGCTTCAAGACAAAATCTGAGTTGGTGAGACATGAAAGTATCCACAGTACAAAAAAACCGTTCCAGTGTACGCACTGTAGTGCTCAGTTTGCATGCAACCAGTATTTGCGTAAACATGTGCGCTGTCACATGAACGAAATAAGCTACCCCTGCTAGCAGTGTGACAAACAATTTACAAATAAACAATACCGCGAAAAACACGTCAACCGGCATATAGGTAATTACATATTTATATTGACAATAGCATTTGCAAATAATTACCAAATCTAACAAAAGGCATTTATTTTTCCAAAGGAATCTTCGACAAGCCATTAGAGTGTATCTTTTGTCAGGCATATCCTGCTCATTTGTCCGGCCCTTACACTCATTTTCGCTCACACACTATGGAAAGACCATTCAGTTGTTCAACCTGTTACATGGGATTTGGACACAGTGAAAGTTTGCTAGATTACACTATGCCCAAGCATTAAGTTAGCAACGCTTCTGCATTGTTTTCATGAAGCAAAACTTACAACTTCATACTGAAAGTACTTAAATATTAGTTACCAAGTAAACAGTGTTTTGCAGTATGATTAAAACATGTCTGTTTACATTTTTTTTTCATTCGGCTACACAGTTCTTGTTCTACGTTAATTATTACAACCATGATTGTAAATTGGGTTTACCTACAATTGTCCCCTACTTCCAGTTTTGATTTCCATAGCAGTTAAGGTAGTTTGAAAAATTATATATTTATAAACACTCGTTTATGTCTTATTTTGTAATAAACTACATTAAATATCATTATCAATTTTGATGCTTCTTTACACGTTTCTATCTTTATGAGGATACATATACGGCAGCTGAATGCACGCAAAATTTTAGTATATAATCAGATTGGCAGAATGACTTTTGTAATTGAAATATTACCAGATTAAATTTGCTTAAGAAATCCATATAAATTTAGAGAGTTCCAAAAAATATGTGTACGCAATTTTGAATTTCGAGCAAATTGTGCAGTGCAATCCTCGCAGTGGAACGGCTTTTCCCCACTATGCACTGTTTCATGTATAACTAAATCCGTTTTTGGCTTGAAGCTTTTCTCACATTCCCTGCAGCTCCAAGGTCTCTCTTCAGAATGTACTAGCCATTTGTGGTTCTTTAAAACAACTTGTTAATGAAAAGATTTGTTGCATATATCGCACTTGTACGGCTTTTCGCTGGAGTGCATTAAAGAATGATGCTTCATTTTATGCCCAGGTATGAAACATTTTCCACAGATATCGCATTTGTCAGGCTTTTCGCCCAAATGTGTTTTAAGATGGTTCCGTATGTGAGTGTTGTCCTTGAAACTCTTTTCACACAAATCACAGGAAATCCTCGGACTTTTCCTCGGAATGTACATATTTCTTGTGAATAGTCAGGTTGTAATACACTGAAAAATTCATTTCGCATGTGAAACAGTGGAATGGTCTCTTGTTAATGTGTGAACGAATATGAGAGTGAAGCTTCCACGATGACACGAAAAGCCGAGGACAAAACAGACATCCATAGCCTTTGTGGTGAATTCCTATAACGAATCAGTGTAAGAAAGGATAAGGGTTTAACGTGATGGTTAAAGCAAAAAATCAAAGCTAGAGTAAAACGTATAAAATCAAACCTTGATGGCTACTGACGTGCTAGTCACACGCTGTTTTGCATCTAAATTTCTCACTACATTGTGTGCATTTGTAGATATCTTGTTCTCCTGTGTGACGTCGTAAATGTTTAAACAAGCCTACCTTTGTAGCAAACATTGTTGAACAAATAAAACACTGGAATGGTTTTTTGCCATCGTGTCGCCTCTCATGCTTAATCAGAGTACTTTTCTCTGCAAAGCACTTCCGGCACTGTGTACATTGAGATGGCTTTTCCCCAGATGCACTGCTTGGTTATGTCTATTTATATAGGCAGCATGAGTAAACCTCTTTTTACATTCTTCATAGTGAAATGGTTTTTCACTTGTGTGCATTAACATATGTCCCATTAGGTGAGAATTGTTCGCGAAGCTTTTGTCACAAATTCCACACTTTAGTGTTCGCTTTATCCTTTTGTTTTCCATTTTGAAGATTCTCGAATTAAATCAATTTAAAAACAAAATGAGCTGAATTCAAGAGTAGAAACTTTTTCTTCCAATGAGTAATTGAAACAGGTACAGGATTACATTTAGTAATTAGAACTTACCACTAGAGCAAATTTACACAAAAGGGAAAATTCGTTGTGAAGGAAGTTTGGGAACACAATTTAGATTTTTATCGCAAAGTTTCGCTGATGCAAAGTGTTTTTTCAAATTCTTCAGTAATATGTATTGCTATGTTGGTGCTTGACCGGATCGAGTGTTCTGCGTAGGTCAACACAGGAAATTTCATTACTCACAAAACGAATAAAATACTAGATAGAGAATCAATTACTAAACACAAAACTTACCTCCTAATTGATGAAACTGATTTTTATGATAAAAAACTTTCGTATGCTTGACTCTATCTTGATGCTTAGCATAATTGGAAACTATTACTCACTTAAATGTAGTCAATGTAGTATATTCTTATAAGGAAGCAAATGATGACTTTGCTGGCCCAGAGTCTTTCAGAATACTGCCACAAGCCGTGCTGGCAAAAAGAAGATTGATCGCACAAAATACTTAGTAATGCAAATTGTTTGAAAGCTGGACTTTTCTTAGAATTTTATGGTCCTTTGAGCATTTCAGACAATGTAAAAAGTTATTTCGTTTAAAACAGGGTACATAAAAATTTCTTCTTTCTTGTCTGCTTAGTACGCCGTAACTGATTGCCTGCATGGTGTGATAATCCGTATTCCACATCCTTACCTTGGAGAGGTGTTTATTTGTATTTCATGGTATGTCACTTTGGCCGAATATCCAAGATGTAATTAAGTACCTTTCCACTTCCATAATATTGCATACCTACGCGTGCATGTGTATCCGTTCTTGCTGAACATTACCACTACACAATGCTGATTTAGGATAACATACAAGACTTTGTAATATAATGCCGAAATGCCCAGTAGGATTGGAATTTTGTTAAGTCCCCAAAACCGATTTTGTTGCCTTTTACAAATTCATGCATCTTTTTTTTCTTTTGAGATGCTCATGTTTACGGTATTTTTTCAATTGTCACAAACACATGTACCAACCAAGCTAAATAATCCCAACAGTGTAGAAATTTACCCTGGCTTGTTTTACATAGTACGTAAAAGGGCGACGTTCAGTCTTTGTCAATAACACTTCCCTTCTGCTTCAGTAATTATTATGGAATTTTTTATCTGTCCTTGTTTGTGTATTTTCAACAAAGTGGTAATGTACAAGAATGTACATGAACCTTCTCGATTACATTGGCAAAACACAAGTCCTTTAAGTTTAAAGTAGATATTAAATTGTAAAAAACTGTTGTACAGACACAATTAAAGCCCATACGGGAATGCGGTTTTCGGCATTGAATTCTACGCGTTGTGATCCACCAGAAACGATAAATTTCTTTAAAATTCAGGCCGATCAGCAGAAAGGTACTCCTTGTCAGTGCGACGTATAGCGTAAGTGGTAATTCAAGTAATTATGTAATAATGCTGAACGGCATAAAAGAAAACTTGTTGCATTCATCTTAATCTTAATCATATGTACGTCTAATTAGCTCATTCAAGATAGTGATAGGAGTGTATGGAAGTGAATGAATTTCTCAGGTCATTAAGTCGTAAACGTGCAACATGCACGAAAACTTTTTCAAGGAAAAACACAAATTTTTCATGGAAAATATCAAGATCATTCAATGATAATGTGAGAAAATAGCTAGCAATTTCGTATCAGGCAAGCTTACACAGCTTCATTGGCTACGACTGTGGTATTGCAGTCTTCAGCGTATATATATCTTTCTAAAATTATAAATGAAACTCCACAGTTCATTCTTGTTTTTACATAAAATTTGCATTTGTTTACACCAACAAAAAATAGATCCTGATATCAACAATGGACACGCCAAAAATTTAGTACGTTATGCAAGTTTGTCACAACCGGTACACGATTTATTTACAGTACTTTTGCCAACCAACCAACCAACTATGTGTTCGTTGACATAAACAACATAGTACAGCTGCAATTTTTTGACATCTAACCGCATTACTTGGAACCAGTTGACCCACGTATTATAAGGAGGCTATGTTAAAATTATTTTCTTTATTGTAAATAAATAAAAAGCTCAAAAATTTGAATTCTTGGATTTACTGTCATGTTTTTATTTTTGAACATTTCAAGTACTTGTTTAAAATTACTTAATAAATCATTTACATATCAATAAACTACTTGAAAAAAATACTATACGTTACGCTTTGAAACCATGTATAAATATCACTCTTACCAGCTCGTTTTCAAGGTCCCGGAGATGTAAAAATGACTACTAACGTCATTTCGTATGGAAAGCTGAGCCTAAAAAAGCAAGGAGAAGTGTTGAAAATTTAAGTGAGTTTGTTAACCATCAACAAATATTTTTTTCTTGTATACATGTGTTTGAACATAAAAATGGTTCACATAACCTATACAATTTTATATCCTATATAGTCAATTATATCCTAAAGAAATTAGCAGTCGTATTTTTGTATGATTGCATAAGCAATTTACCTAGAATACCAATTGTAAAATCACGTGAATGAAAATTAAGCGTGTACACTATGAGTGATTACATGAAATACTTTTATTATCTAAAAACTAATCACTGACACCAAACCTACTTAGGACAATACCGAACAATAATAAGGGTTTTCTGCAAGTAAAAGCCTGTTTTCAAATACCTACATGTTTGCGCATGTGTGCATTCAATCCAGAAGATGATATGTACCTAGAATTACATTTTGTACACTGAAACGGCCTGCTGCCAGTATGAACCCTCTCGTGTAATACAAGCTCTGCTTTTGATGCATAACACTTGGCACAAAATTCGCATTTCCACGGCCTTTCATTGGAATGTACTCTCATTTTGTGATGTCTTAAATGGCCGGCTTGAGAAAATGCTTTGCTGCATTCGGTGCATTTATGTGACTTTATGCCAGAGTGCACAAGAGAATGCTGCTTCAACTTATTCATGTGACGAAATCCCATGTTGCATAATTCACATTTATAAGGTTTTTCACCCAAGTGTGTCCTGAGATGCTGCAGCATGGAAGACTTGTCTTTGAACGCCTTTCCGCAAAGATGACAAAAACAGGACCGACTGTCCGAGTGTACAGACTTTACATGTCTTGTTAAATTGCTTCCATTGCCAAATTCGCAATAACAAATGGAACAGATGAAGCCTTTTTCTTGAATGTGCGCACAAATGTGGAGATGGAGGTTTGTTGATGTAGTGAAGCGCGCATGACAAAACAAGCATTCAAGTCGCTTATTTGTTGTTCCTGATGATAAACGTAAAATTGGATTTGATTTCTCTAAATTTTCAAAATGTATTGATTGTTATTAAATTGTTATTAAATAAGTCTTCCAACAAATTACCTTCATGAGTGCTTACGTGCATGTCTCGACCCTGTTTGCTCCTAAATTTTTTACTGCAATAATCACAAGAATAGATTTCTTCCCCAGTGTGTCCTCTTAAATGTTTATGCAAGTAGGACCCATCAGCAAAACGTTTAAAACAGAGAAAACACTGGAACGGTTTTTCACCGCTGTGAACCCTTTCGTGCTTAATGAGGTCCCTTTTCCGAAAAAATCTTTTCTGACAATGTGCGCATTGAAACGGCTTTTCGTTAAAATGCACCAATCTTTTGTGAGCGGAAATGCTGGTATCAAAAGCAAATGTTTTGTCACACAGGTCACATTTGAATGCTTTGTCGTGAGAGTGTACCGCTAGATGTTTTTGAAGGTTTGACCTAAAAGGAAAACTTTTGCTGCAGAATTTGCATCGAAACAAACTTGGTTGTGGTGCATTTTTATTCTCCATCGCAGCAAAAGTTTGCAATTGAATTCAATTCAAGCTAATTTGTTTGAACAATATTACAACCAAAGGTCCCTACAGTTTGCAAAAGTTAATTTACGTTCATTAAAAAGCTTCCTGTCATAAACCGAAAAATCGCTCACTTGATGTTCAACTATTATTACAGAGGATAACCTGGAAACGTGCACTGAACAACTGCTAGAACAAGTTGTGTAAGGCAAGAGGATAATTGTTGGCAGTACTGGTAAATTTAAGTTTATTTTCTGTATTCAACCAAGCTTCCAGTCGATACCAGGTGGCTGCATTCTCACAGAATGTAAAAATGAACTATCTAAGAAATGCACTTGGCAGCTCTTGCGCGACTATAAGTACCTTGAACGGTATAAAGCCTATCTTAACAATCCATATTTTAAAACGTTGTACCATAACGGCAATTGTAGAATGCAGATGAATTTTAAGCTCTAGCATATTTTACCAGCAAATTATAATAGCATTGAGGTCCTTTCCAGGTCCAAATTCATACATTTTTAGTTACTTTAGGATTATGTGCTATAATCCTTACAATCCTTTTAAGTTCCATACAAAAATACAAGTTTATACATGAATAAACGAACAGTTCAGGTCCTCAAGTAGGCAATTTTTTCAATATGCCATTGAGGAAAAAAGGTACTTATTGTTTTTTTGTTTAAAAATACTACCCCTGTGTACTAAGTTTGGTTCAATGGAATTTTTACCAAATAGTGGATAGTAAATTGCTGAACGCGTACTTATGTAATACAGAAGACATGGTGGTTGTTATTAAATGGTTTATACAAATCAGTTCATGCACTTTCTACTAAACATGAAAGAAATTATTATCTTGGATGGGATTTTGCTTCTCCAAGCGTAATAGCATGGTAGTAATTTGTGAACATTATTTCACCACAGCTACATTTATTGTAACGAAGGTTTGCGATTACTCTTGTAAAACCTTTTATTGAAAAGGCATTCTCTGAAAAAGGTTTAGGATTTGTAGTCTTTAAATCATGTTTGCTGGTAAACCAAAATGTTCAATATTCAGTCACTTCAGCTTTTTTTGTTAATATTCCAAAAATCCCATTTTTCTTCAGTATTGTATATTTTTAAAACTGGACACCATAAAAAAGTACCTAGGTGTGGGTTAAAGTTCTTTAAAAGTAAAGTCAAAATATATTTTGAGGATTCTTAGAAACTGCCTACGTGAATGCATGCATGGAGTATGCATGGAAGAAGTATTGTGAGTAAAGTCACGTAGACTTCGAAAAAAAACCAATAAATATTCATGTTTTACCCTCGTAAACCCGTAGAGCTACAACCAATCTAATAATTCATTTGGTTTGGCTACTACGGAGAAGCTGTGGATTTCCATTATTCATTGTTCATGTCTGTATACTTTACGTATTTACATCATAAGTCCTTCAGATGCATTTCATGAGTAAAAATGCACAAAGGTGAACACATAAGTATAGCAAACAAGCACAAAAAGTTGATATTGGTTACACAACTAGTAATGGTTCAAATTTTAAACTACGAGAGATGATTTAGTAAGGCTAGGTGATAAACGTTTCCATTTAGCAAATACACGTATTAGACATCTACAAACAATTGCTAAAACCAGCAGCTGGATAAAATCAGGAAGGGTTTAAACTATTAGCTCCAATGGTTTTAAATATTTGGATCTATGACTGATTTTTGCTAAATAACTTTTTATTCACTAAAACCATGAATACTACTGTTTTGGATTGCAGAATCACATAGGTCTTTTAAGTAAAAATAATAATGCTTTTTGCTATCACCATAACTGTGTACACGAAAGAAAGCAAGCCATGCTTCATTTCATAAAAAACGCGTATTTTTTTATTTTTAGTAAGAAGGAAAAGTTATAAATTTTAAACGACATAGCAAGAATGCTGTTTATAAAGAACAATGTGAGCCTAATTGTACAAGCGATATTTACTTGCACATGAATAGTTAGTAAATGATTATAACTAATAAAATTTTATTAAAATTTTAAAGGAATACAGAGGAAGCAACAAGAGCAGTCTTTTGTCTTTTCTAATTATAAATTACCCATATGCTTACAAATAATCACAATTTTTCACCGATTTACACAACAGTACGCCGTGCGCATGCATAAAACCCCAAACAAGGTATACTTTTCAGCAAAAAATGAAAACTCTTGGAATAAATCCATTATTCCATTTTGTTTGATCTATAATTCGGGAAGAATGGGCACTCCTGCATCGCTGCCATATTGAAGAATGTGGCGCCCGAAGTACACATTTTTGGTTTCTTATGCAAGGTTGCTTCCATGAACATTTCTTTTGTGTCTTCTTACATGAGTCGAATATCCAGATCGCTTCCCACATTCATTACATTCGTATGCTTTTGTGCTAGTATGCACGACCAATTGATTTATGAAAATTTAGATTTGATTTCGTCGTAAAAGCTTTTTTGCAAATTAAACACACGTAAGGTTTTTCTCCAACATGATGCCTTATATGATCTCCCAAATTGCTCATTAGTTTAAATGCTTTGCCACATATATTGCATCTAAATTTTGCTTCGTCTGAATGCTTCAAGGTCAAGTGTACTTTCAAACCCCAGGACTGGCTAAAACTTTCATTGCGTTTTATGCAGAAAAAAGGGTTCTTCTTTTGTGTGAGAACGAAGATGGCAATAAAGTTTGGCCAATTTTGAGAATCCACACATACAGAATACGAAACGTTGATTCACAACTTTTTATCCTGTGGCAAAACAACAAGTGTAAAAAATGGATTATTACTTTCAAACGCTAACCAACTTAACATGTTTGTATATGCTTACCATTGTGAGTATTTTGATGAGATTTTAAAACGGGTGCGCTAGAAAATCTTTTAAAACACGTATTGCATTTATAAGGCTTTTCTCCTGTATGAGACTGCAAATGCCCCTTCATGCCATGTTTGTGAGAAAACCGTTTTTCGCAATGTGGACACTCAAATGGTTTTTCTCCTGTGTGGATTCGTTTGTGGTGCGTAAGTGTTTGTCTGGTTGGAAATTGCTTAGCACACTGAGTACACTTGAAAGGTTTCTGCTGCTCGTGAACTCTTTTGCTGTGGGCGTTCAAAAAGCTTTGCTGAGAAAAGGATTTTTTGCAGACAACACACATGTAAGGTTTTTCGTCTGTGTGTACACGCATGTGTATCTGGTGATAACTTAAGCATGTTGATATTTTTCCACATAGAATACATGCGTGAGTATCTTTTGGTGACATGGTATTGTAATAGCTGTTAGTTGTAATAATGTCAACCTCCAATGGTAGCTCTACATTAACAAGTTTCTTCAGAAAAATTTGTTTGCTTGTATAAGATAACCGATAGTTTTGCTGAAAATAAAGTTGCAATAAATACAATTAACGCAATGAACAATTGTTCTAGTGTTGCTTTGTGAATGACTTACACACATCTTGGAAATTAACACTCTAAATTGTGTTTTAGAAAACACTATTTTCTTAGAGAAAGTACAAGCTTATAAAGAACACCGTGTGCACAGCTAATAGCTTTTGTTTACTGTGAGTACAAACTTCTAACTGGCAACATTGTACCCTTAAAATTCAATACTCTCAGTTGAAACGTAATTAACATATGTACACAAAGCTTGGCTAAGGTAGGGTAGCCTTCAAGCTTACAAGCAAGCATCCACCTGAACGTTTATGTTTTAGAATTTTTTCAGTTTCTCAGAATTATACAAAAAGCTCATGCTGGTATTCCGACTTAACTGCGCTAAGCTTTTTGTTTACGCATTTACACACATTGTTTTCAGAGTACCTTTTTCTTTGATATAGTTTCATGAAATGTACAAATACATTTACAAAGAAAGGTATTAAATGACCATTTTAAACTTTTACAAAGCATACGTGACGTTTTACATGCGCTTTATATTACAATTTAAGAGTTTGCTTGGAATTTATTTTTCGTACAGATGCAAAAGTACTTGACAAATTCTAGATTTTGCTGGGTCAACAGATACCTCCAAATTATCAATGTAATCATTTTTTCGTTACAATGCCCAAAGCTGATACTCAAGCTTCTAAATCTAGTCAACATTAGTGAACAAATACGAAGCACTCAAATTAACCGGAATGGTCCTCATTTTTGAAGTTCATGCAAATCTACACTACGAAAATTGAATGTTCTGGTAGCTTACTTGAATCCTAGGCATTCATAAAAATGTATTAAATATTTGAACTTTTACGTAGCGGCAAAAAGATAATGGCAATTATAGTTAACGGGACAATTAAAATTATAGTTAACTTTTATTAATATATCACTTTAGTATAGTTAACTAAAGTTTTCAGTGCAATTTTTTGAAAAGGATAGGAGAGACTGCCACCATGTGCAAAGCTATAATCGCGTATATATTTCAATATTTCACACGAATGGTTTTCCTTTCAAATGGAAACGTATAGAAATACTCTACAACGATAGACTACTGATTGAGCGGATCTGTTTCCACAAAAGACACACTTTTACGGTTTCTCAGGGGTACGAACATGAACGAGTTAATTAAGTTGTCTAAAGTTGATAAACGTTTTATTGCAAATTTCTTCAGATCCGCTTCAACTTTATAAAGTCATGCATAGGAGTTAGGTATTATTGTTTATCCTTATCACCCCCAACTTCTCACAACGCAATATTGTTTATCTTTAGGAAAATCGGTTCGCAAAGTAAACCTGTTTGTATTTTTATGGAAGGATTTTCAGGTATTCTGCCTATTTGTTTAATCCATCTTACACTGTGCGTATAAGGCAAAGTAAAAAAATTATACCACAAGAAAATGAACAATGCAAATATCCACCTTCTCCGTATCAGCCGAAACCGAATTAATAATAACATTGGTTGTACCTCTTAGGGGAAACCTATACGGGGTTACGAGGATAAAAGTGAATATGCATTCGTTTTGTTTCCAAAGTCTACTTGACTTTACTCACAACACTTCCTAAATTAAGCATAACCTCACGTACACAGTTTTTAGGAATCCTAGCTTGAAATGTATTTTGAGTGAACTTTTCAAGAACTCCTATCCACATTTGGGTACTTTTTTATAATGACCGCCCTTAAAAACAAAAGACTTAAACCTATAGAAGCAAAGCAATAAATAGTATTTTTGGAAAAGTACCACTAAGAGTTACAGTGTCTGAATGTTAAACTTTTCGGTTCACCAGTAAACAAGATTAAGCTTAGACATCTCAACATCCTAAACCTTTTCTGAGAATGCCTTTGAATATAAGCTTTTGTAGGAGTAATTGCATACCTTTGCTACCATATGCTTTCCGATTTTTTAGAAAAACACCTCGCGGCTGATACTTTTGCCATACCAGTCCATGTGATTTTTAATTGGATATGGTCTTCTTGTTAGCCAAGACACTAGTAATATGTAGCTTTGGTTAAACGTCGCTCAGAAATAAACTGCCATGCTTCCACTTGGAGAAGAAAACTCGAATCCCAGATAATAACTGTTGTTTCATGTTTTACGGGAAGCTACATAGACCGGTTTGTATTAACGACATCCTAACAACTATTTGTGTAATGCATTATGCATTACATATGTACGCCGTTAGTAAGTACCGGGCAGAACTAGCAATGCCATCTACATGTTAAATGAATTATTAAATTAAAAATGATGCAAATATGCAATTGTGAGCGTATCCAAACAGTTTATTGAAGTGCTGTGCCAGCAACTTTGTGCACATCATTTATTAAAACTATATGATTTTATAAGAGGCTACGCAGTGTCAAACTATCCATTTACAATTATGTTTTTCAATTAAAAACTCTCATATTGAGCTTTAAACCAGTATTATAAATGCTTTACAGTAATGCTATAATCGCTTGTACTTTGAATCCTATACCAAAACCGTTATACTCTGCATAATGATAGATAAAATGAATATTGATCCATAGACTTGTGCGCTTTTATCAATCTTGATCTGTAGAGTTCGTGATAGCTTTTCATTTGAATTCATTGTTGTATAAAAGGTTTTTTGTAGTTATGTGCCACCAGCAACACAAATTGATTTCTGTAAGTTCATACAAATGATTTGAAATTAAGCTGACATCAATATAAATTTGTATTTAACATGCTGTTTTTAATGCAACACAACTGAAAGCATAAAACAATTTGCATTGGTTTTTTCCCAAACTGTAAGGAATTGCATGCAAACCAATGTAAATAAATGGACACAAGTGCCGATTATAAGAATAAATAGCTGCCGCCAGCATTAATGATGGAATTGAAAGCTAGTGTCCGAAAAAATATTATCGTTCTGAGTCTCGATTTGAAATTGAGTTCAATACATAGGATTCTTTTACTTTATGCAATTTTTATTTCCAATTTTTTATGAAATCAAAATCTCTGTTTTCATTTTCAAACTTAGAGCTTCTAACTTCTTTTTAGAGCAATTTCTAAGCTTTGATATTGCAATTTATTTTGATATGTGTACATTAGGAAACATGTTGACTGTACAGATAATACATTTTTAGAATGGTGTGATAAATTTCTTGACACGGAATAATGTTTACACAATATGCACATCTTACAGAAAATGCATACAAGAAAGCAAAGCATTAGCTTGAAAAAATGTAGAAA
This sequence comes from Entomobrya proxima, assembly GCA_029691765.1. Lineage (NCBI taxonomy): Eukaryota > Metazoa > Arthropoda > Collembola > Entomobryomorpha > Entomobryidae > Entomobrya > Entomobrya proxima. The sequence goes on along the minus strand of CM056171.1, from coordinate 51,738,999 downwards.
TTATGGGAACAATTTTCAAACATTATGCTCTAATTAACGTTTTATTGCCCACAATAAACAAATAATTTAGGTTGTTGTGAATTAGACTTGAGGTTTTTTGAGTATGCAAGTGCATCCACTAAAAATTTTGAACCACATACTATACATTCATAACATAAAATATAAGATGTTAATACCTGTAGAATTTACTATATGGTAATATTGCTTATGTTTTATGAACGAAATTTTTTATCCATGACCGGGTAATTTAGTGTTGAAACCTTTAATAATACTAAGGCGTTTTAAGCCTTCTCAATACATTAAGAGATAAAGTATGGTGCCGTAAGCCTTAGGGTTGTAGGTACATGGATTCATGAAAATATTAGGTGCCGGCATATTGATTTCTCAGAGTTTGTATCTCAAAAACTGTTTGTACTAGTCAATGTTTTACTTGAAGCCTTTACTTCCTTTATAGGTTTAAAAAGCATTTTGTATATTTCTGTAAGACAGAAGCCATGAAAAACAAAGTTGTTAGAGAGGAGTCAGGAATGTCACGTAGCCACTTTCAAAACAAAGCTGATTAACTTTTATACATAGCACTGCTAAACTTGCATAGTCTCACACATTGCATTCATTGTGTGCATGGAGCTCAAGACGACAATATGTATTAGTTTACTGTGCATACGGTTGTGTTGATATTTTTACGAACTGGTATCCTCAAAACTTATGACTTACGCGTAAAACCTACAACAGTTAAGCAATCAACAGATTTTAAGTTCAATTGTTCCACTGGTCAGTTTAGTTTGTTTTACATAACATTATGTGTGACTCGAATAGACATAACAAGAACTAAAAAATAAGTTTTCTTCTGAAACTAAAATACGATAATGTGGTGCTTAAGTAAACTCTAGTGCGAAGTTTAATTTGTTGACAGTTTTCTTGACTATATTACTGGTCGTTATAACAAGTATTTACATAATAGCCGCATCGTTCCCAGTTTGGTTCGATAACAAACTTCAGCATGTCTGCTGGAAGAGATTCTCAGAAAAAATGCAAGGATGTAAACGAGGATCGCAAGAGACATGGTACAATATATACAGGCGAAAGACCATTCAAATGTGACATTTGTGAGAAAACATTCACATTACTTTATAATTTAAAAAGACACACGAAAGGAGTACATCTGGGCGTAAAGCCATTTCAGTGCAACCATTGCTCAAAATGCTTCTCACAGAAGCGCACACTAGATCGACATGAAAGAACTCACACTGGAGAAAAGCGATTTCAGTGTTCACTTTGTTCCAAGAGATTTGCAGAAACAGGAGATTTGTATAAACATTTACGAACCCACACTGGAGAAGAATTATACTCATGTTCACAGTGCCGTAGAAAATTCAAAACCAAGCACAATCGTGATAGGCACGTTGACAGCCATCTAGGTAAATAAACTACAAGTGGTACACATATAAGGAAATTGAATTTAAAATTAAAATAAGTTTTCTTGTTTCTAAGGAATATTCCACAAGCCATTCAAATGTGTGTTTTGCGACTTGGGTTCTACAACCTACTCGCACCTGGTTGATCATATTCAGTTCCACATTCAAGAAAGGCCCTACAGTTGCTCAAAGTGTCATAAGGAGTTTTGTACAAACCGGGGATTGAATGCTCATATGAAGAGTGTACATTCGAATATAAAACTTTACCCATGCAATCTTGGATGCGGAAAAACATTCAGCCAAAATTCCAACATGAAGGCGCATCTAAAAACGCACTTGGGAGAAAAACCGTACAAATGTGTAGTTTGCGACAAAGCATTTGTTGCAAAAGGTGACTTAAAAAAGCATTCGGTTGTTCACACAAACGAGAAACCCCACAAATGTGTGCAGTGTGAAAAGTCGTATTTTCAAAGTGGTAGCTTAAGAATTCACGAAATGCGCGCACATTCCGCAGTCAAGCCATAAAATTGCACGTTATAGAGACACGAGTTCCAAGACAAAATGGGAATAAGTTTTAAGAAAATTAACAATAGCTGCAAAAGGCTCTTCCAATGGTGAATTTTCATTAGGTTGCTCAATTTTGTAACCCCTTCAGTTTTTGTACACATATTGGCAAGCACACTCTATTTACTGCTGCTTACACTTTTCATGGTTTGGAATTAAATATTCCAACCAAGAGCTTGCTGGTAATGATTTAATTCAACACTTTTATTAGTGAACCCATTCGTCATAAGGAAAGAGAAATCAGGCGTTAGTTGTTAATAGAATCCAGATTTTTCCTTTTTTTGCCATTTGCAGATAGATTTTTTTCCAAGCTCTATTGCTATATTTGTTTTTGAAGGGTACATAAAACTACATAACTGCTAGTACTTATCTGACCAACAATAATGAAATCTATACTTGTGAAACAAAGAACGCATTCTAACATAAAACCATTGTTTGATGACCTTGAAGCCAGGTGTATTGACTTTTGGATGTAATGATATCAGATTATTCTGTAGCTTTGTGAAAATGTGAATAAAATTTAATTAACTAACAAGCAAATGCATACGGGATAATTTATTTATCTCATAAAGCTTAGAATTGATAGCATTGTTGTAAATAATTATTTCTATGATGTATGCAATGACGGGTATTTTCAAAATACAGTTACAGTTAATCATTAAGTTTAATGCTTAATTCAGTCCCAATTTGAAAACTGTTATTGCATATTATAAATCGTGGGCTTGCAAATTTACCGCCTTTCTTAATAAATGCAGTTTATCTAGTCATATAAATAAAACAATGCTAAATCAGGACTGTGTTAATAGTCATACCAATCATAAATTGGTGCTATAAATGAACAAACATCCATAGTAAACTTTTACAAATGCTTGCTGCTATGGTAACATATTATTTGCCGCTATGCCGCTGGTGTATCTGTACAGATTTATGCGTTTATGTGTTAATTTACTAATGAGCAAAACAAGTATTTGTTTTAATTTAATAAACACTGTTATTGTTTATTTTTTCTACCAAACGATTACTATATTTTTCACGTTTGCTTTGTAAAACGAATGTTATACTAACGTTTTCGGACATAAGTTGCATAACATTTAGAGAAGATAAATTAAATTACCTAATATCGAACTAAGGAATCAAACTAAGTCTTACTAGGTAACTTAATTATTCTGATGCCATAAAGCGACCTCATTTAATTGTATGTATTGCCCAAAACCTCTCAGAAATTGATATAGGATATAAATTGGTGCATTTGTCACAAATCTGGTGCTAACTATTCAGAAAGTATTATATAATAGAATGGCAGATTTTTAATATGAAATAGCTATGCCAGCTCGGAGAATGTAAGCACACACTAAGATATTAAAATCTGTAAAAACTCTGCAAGAAATTCTTATCATGCAGCATGAAGAAAAACTTATTAATATGCTCTACCTGCACGTCGTCAAAAACTTCGCCGTACGCTAGATGCAACTAGACCAGTAAGAGTGTGATTGGTTTTATTCAAAGCACTTTAAGGAAACCAGTTTTGGGAAGCTGACATACATTACTTAGCCAGAAATTGTACAAATATTTAAATATTGTCGGTTGTTGTTATTGGAATTATGTTTTACGAATCTTATTACAAACTTTAAAATAAATATAATAGATTATTTGTATATCTTATTTAAAGAAATAAAGTCTGGTATTGCAAGGTACAAAATTAATTTGTACTTTATGTTTTTTACCTAAGATTAATGTGCAGCTTCAAAGAAAATATACAAAAGGGAAGCATAGGCTTTAAAAACTGTTACATCATGAGTTTAAGAGAGTATCATGTTAAAACTGAAGTTCTGTACATTTACAGCGCATACAGGAGAAAACCCTGATGTATATATGTGCTACTCAATATTTCTCAGAGTTTTTAGTACAGTCACAAGCTGGGCTTTTCGGAAATAACGCTTGTTAGGTCATGACAAATGTAAAGGGTATTATGTTAGTGCAGGTTACAAATAGATTGGCCTTCCCATTACTCAAGGTTGCTGAAGCATAACAAAAGAAAACAGAAACTCTGAAACCTACCTAACGTTTTAAACAACTTCTTCTTAGTATTAAAAGGATGTTTTATTGTAAACAGTAAGCTGAAGAATATAATACTATCGGATATATTTGATTTTAATTGCTTTTCGACATACAAAGCACTTGGACGCTTAAGTAACAGGCAAGGTTAATAAAAATGTACAATGTACTATATTTTTGTGGTTGATTAGTATGTATGCATACATACTGTTTTGAGTTTTAGCCTAGAATTATTGCAATAAATCCAGCCAGTTCAAAGCAATCGGAATAACATTATTTTGACGATCTAAACATTTGAATTTCTTGCTCGTGGGTTCAGCGCTTAGCGTAGTAGTATGTGCATCTACTTGATATTTTGTCATAAGATTTCCATTATATTGAGTAGTTAAAAACTTATTTCAATAACTAGAAATTATTTTGTCACTCAAACAAACTAATGTTCCAACAAAATATATTTTAGACGTAAAAACGGGTAAATTAACTAAATATATTTTGCTACGTTATATGCATTTATTCACTTTAGTTCATTTATAAATTTATCACAATCATTCAAGTAAAACGCTTAGACTTGCAGTGGACACAAATGTAAAAATTTCACATTTCAACTATAACGGTGGCATTAACCACGACTCAGAAAGGGAATAGCATCCAATTTTGCTAGACTAAAATTGTGAAGGTAAACAAACCTTTGAGGTCAAACGTTTCACATGTATGCGCTGCACCCATGAATGTTGCTCATAAAAAACACATTGTTTAAACGAAGTAGCTTAAATAGTTCTTTGCTGTTTTACCTTCAATGTACAGTCTGGAAAAACATCTACAATATATAATATAAATCACATTATTAGTAGTACTTATTTCTTTAATTTACGGAAACAATTAAAGACAATATCCACAACAAATACGATATTCAACTACATACTACTTTTACCGTATTCGCTCATAAATCACTCAGAATTTTTGCAAGTTAATGTTTTCATTTGGGGGACCCTAATAGTAAGTTTAAATCGAAAGTTTTCAAACGCGGGCGATCTTAAAATTAAGTTGGTGGTTGTGGCGGGGGCACTTAAAATTCAGTCGATTCAAAAACGTTTCGAAAGTGGTAAAACTTATTTTTCTGCAGGGCAAGTTCACCACTCAAAGTGGCAGGTCTTAATAATCAGCTGTTTGTTGCTGACCTGCCTGTGAGAGAACTTAATATTAAGTAGATTTCCCCTGTACTTCTAACAATTCCCACGTGAACGGTTACTACCCGTGTTTAAAATGCCCACATTGTAGACAATCTACTCTATATAAAATATCACTGTTACCCATTGCACCTTAATTATAATTACCACATTTACGTAGATAATAATTTATTTTTATTCCACCTTAACTACTATAAACGTGTTTTTAAGTGCCATTTGAAAGGGTGCCAAACATGGAAGTTTTTTACTACTTCACGTTCGAAGCAAATCCTTCAGCATTTTACATTCCACTTCCACTTTACTTGTTTTCGCAATTTTGCTAATAATTTCAGACAAATTATAGTCAGTCCATTCGACCTGGGATCGTATAACGAACAAATTCAAATAGGTAAAGTAGTATTTTTCAGGTAATGATGCAATTCGTTCTGTAAAACATAAGGGCTTTAGCAGCAGGGTATTTAAGCTTAAGTTTATGTACAACGGTTTTTCAAACTGCTATGGCATTTACGCGTAGTGAGTTTTTGTGGACGTGATATATTTTTAGCATTCCGTGAAAATTTACTCGGCTTATATTATAATCTCCAAAACGGATTAGTTCATGCTAATACTTTGGATACTTTGCGCATACATTACTTTTGTTACAAACAGAACAAGCTTCATGTCATGTACACAGCAGTATATGCAGTAATCCAAGTACCTTCCTTTTTGTATTATTACCATATGCTTTGCATAGAAGTTTAAATATATTTTAAGCACCTGAAAACAATTGATGTAAAGTTACGTACCTTAGACAAGAATATCTTTTCTCTTATCAAGAACTTTTCATTCCTCTGTTCTAAAGCATAAAGTCCAAATGTACCTAAGAGCAAATTAACGTACTCAAGACTTTGTAAAAATTCCCTTTCACGTTACAGGGTCTAGCTGAATTTTTCAGCATATTGGTGTTTGCTTGAATAAAGTCGAATACACACTCAACGTTGTAAGGTTTTTACTTTAGTTTATGCGAAAACAAGTTCAGAATCCTGTTACAACGCATTCTGCGAACAACATTTTGTTCATCAGGACAGTTTGTTAGTTCCAAAAAAACCACTTTAGAGTAGCACAGGCTAAATATTTTTCAGCCTTCAACAATATTTTTTTTGCTAAACTATTGAGAACTTTTTTGGTTAAATTGCCAATCCACAATCTAAAAGGTGAAAACATTAAAGAAGATTTGCTTTATTTTTTTGTCCTGTTAGCTTCAATCTGAGGGACCCGGTTTCAAATGGAAAGATACAAGCCACAGAGGAAGCTCTTGTTGCAATGCAATATTTGCAACAAATGTTTTTCTTGTGAGTCAAAGCTTACTAAGCATATGAGAGTGCACACAGGAGAGAGACCGTTCAAGTGTGACCTGTGCAACAAAACGTTTACACAATCAAGCAGCCTAAATTATCACAATAGAGCAACTCATTTGGGGATTAAACCATTCAAATGTGACCTTTGCAATCTTGCGTTTACGCAAGCAAGTATTCTAAACGTTCACAAGCAAGCAGTTCATTTGGGCGAGAAGCCATTTCAGTGTGAGCAGTGTAACAAGCGCTTTAGTAGAAAAGAACATCTGAGTTTGCATGAAAGGATTCACAGCGGGGAGAGACCATTTAATTGTTCACTTTGCACTAAGAAGTTTTCTAGCAAAGAAAAGGTGTACAAACATCTACGAACTCACACAGGAGAAAAAAGCTACTCTTGTATAATGTGCAAGCAGAATTTTAAGAACAAATGGCATCGTGATATGCATGTCAACCGTCACATTGGTAAGTTTTTGAAAAGCAGTCCATAAAATTAAAAAACTTTTGAAAGATTTTGTCAATTACAACTGTTTTTTCGCAGAAAGTGTCAAAGGTACCTTTGATTGCCTGTTTTGCCCGTGGTATGGTTTTGCATCATCCGAATTTCACAGGCATATTCGTTCGCACATTCACGAAAACTTCTTAACTGTCCAAACTGTCGAACAGAATTTTACAATGGAGGTCACTTAACCAGACACATAAGAACTGTGCACAATAACAATAGGGACTTCCCTTGCGATCTCTGTGGAAAAACTTTTAAATCCAAAGGTATCATGCAAAGTCATCTTAAGGCACATTTGGGAGAGAAACCGAATAAATGCGGGATTTGTGCCAAAAATTTCAAAACAAAAAGTGAACTCAAAAGTCACTCGTTTGTACACTCCCATGAAAAACTATTCAAATGCGCAGAATGCAACAAATCGTTTTCCCAGCCAAGAAGCTTAAGAAGACATGTCTTAAAAGCTCATATTACTGAACCTGCAGCCACATAATATAGGCAATAACACTAAAAGTTTACAAGCAATATTTTATAATCATATCATCCGTTGAAATAATTCGTTAAATAATGGAAAATGTATATGGAGATGTCTAAGTACATAAATAAATTACCTAGAAATATATTTGTGTCCTTAGTGTTTTTTGTCATTATCATACATTCATTCTCACAAGAGTTCGCACATAAACGAGCACGAACAATTCATAGTTTTGCAAAGTTTGCACTGCAAACTCACTTCACGGCGACAATCGTGGTGTAAGACTTAACCAAAACTCCAAGTAATGTAAGATTTGAAGATGGTATATAAGTGTCACTGTTATATAATATGCATTCGCGTGTAAAAAAATATAACGAATTTTGTTTGCAGTGATATTATTGCTAAACTAGGCAGGAAAATTGATTGGCAACCCTAACGTCAGTTTCCCCAAACTTGGAACATAAGATGGTGATGATCAGTAGCGCACCCAGGTTTGACGCTTGGTAGAGGCACACAATTTTTTTATCATTATGTTGGCGGATTGACAACTATCTGTGGTTTGGATAAAAAGTGGTAGAAAAATTGAAAACTTAAACGTGACCTTTGATATTTAAGAAAGTCTAATTATTTAGTAGCTTAATCTTACATAATTGTTTTTATGATTGAAATCAGTTTTTTGATTGATTGGTTTCAAATTTGGTGATAGTCAACGTAGACGGCATGAATTTTATATATTGCTAACTTTAAAACGGATATTATCTTAGATTTTGAGCGTTGAAATCATTTTACTATTCTAAAGTCTAAGGGCAAAATTTTTCTGCGAAGCAGCTGCTACTAGGATTTTGGAATACTGAAGATTTAAAACTTGAGCGTTTTTGGATTAGTTTTAGTTCCTAATTTTGATGGGTTGATGGCAAAAGTGATTTTATTTGCAAGATATTTGTAACTGCTATCGGTACTAGCATACACTTGGTACATGATTTAGTTTACTGTTTTTTCAATTTTGATCACCTCCAACTTTCTAAATTTCTTTTTGTGGGGATGTAAATGGGTTTGCTAACTAAAATTTTGTGGCAAGCAATAATCGCAATTTTCCGATGTTTAAACGTTTTGAGAAATGCAGACTGAAAATGTTCTGTAAAATCAAATCGCTTATTGCGATTGTTTAAACCTCGTCACTACAAAGCGAATCGGAAAACCATTTTGGAATCGCGATTAACCATATGCCATTAATAATGGCCCATTATTAGAGTCAAATCTTTCAGAAAGATATAAATATGTAAATCAATACCAATATCAGCTCAACCTCAGAATGTAGAACACACTTTGAAACATACTAAAAACATTTTAAAGTTTATATTAGGTTTCTAAAACAACCATGATGTTTCTTACATGCTCATTGCAAGATCGGGAATCAACGTCGTAGTTTTGTAAAGTTTATCAAGCTGCTGCGTCAGGCTGCCTGTAAAGAACATAAAGTGACATGGCATTCAGTATAATATACAGACAAGGACGTCTTTAAGAATTAGTTTTTATAATTTGTCATCTTTTTAACTCTTTAGACTGTGGCACATATTCCTTTAACCAGATCAACAAATCGAATAAGTTTATGTACATCATATTTCGTCTTCAACACATTTGCCTCTAGTTAAATATTATTATAAAGCACGCCGGGAAACCGAATAAACTTATTTTACACTTACAATACTGTACTTACGTTTCCGATGTTATTATTCCTGCATGTGACCTATACAACCTAAGTAAACTGCCATGATTAATTTTTAACAGTTTAAATTCCTACATCAATTAAAAAACTTAATACTGGATTTAGGAATTTCATTCACTGCAAAGTTATTTCTATTGCTGCAGTATAATTGAAATGAAAAGGAATATTTATTTCAAATATTTTTGGCACAAAATTATAGTTCGTTAGTGCATTACCGTTTTGAAAATAAAGTAAATATAATACAATTACGCTTTATTTTGGGAAATTAATTTGTATTTTTATGTGAATTACATTTAAAAGCATTCTCATATAAGTGTATAAATATTATAGGAGCAAGTTGTTTTTGGTTGGCCACTTTATCCGCCATGTCCATGTCCAGCAAGCTTCTCGTGCCGTTACATTTTTTGTTAATTTTTTAAATTACAATCTTTATCACTTTCTAAGTTAAAGTATTTGTGAATTTTACAATCCTCGTCAAGCTTTTTCATGCAACAAACGAAACAGGATTTACATAAAGCTGGAGCTGGATTTAGTTCCTCGAAATTATTAAGTCGATGGGACTCTTAAAACTTCTCTAAAAAATTATAAATACCTTGTCTACATCAATCTCGTTGGGAACAAAAAGAGTTTAACAATCAACAACTATGCATCAAATATTATTTTTGGTAAACCAAATAATCGGGCCCCGATTTGCTGGACGCAAGTGTCTACAGATGGCTTCGAAACCTTCAATCGGTACCCTCAATCTTTATAAATAACCTATCCCGAATCTTTAGTGTAATTTTATAGCTTATGTATGTGCACTCATTAGAATAGTATTGAGATATGACCAACACTTTAAGTCAAGGAGATTTAAAAAGATATATTAGCAACAAGAACACAATGCGATGCTCACAAATGGGATACTACGTTTGAAGGAAAATGGACTCAGAAAGCATGAGCATTGTTGCTTAGGTGATTGTATTGTGTGTTCAACTATTCTCAGTAGAATGCTTCAAAAGTTTACATCATGGCTTTACCAAAACCCTTATTCTTTTCCTAAGATTTCAACTTCCAGCTAGAGGCACGTGCCTGCGGTGCCTAGCGCTGGGTGCGCGCTTGGCAGTAACCCATATTTCTCCGTGTCTGGTTACCAGCTTTGTTTTTCATTTTACCGTTACACTGCAATACAGCTGCCTATTGGTGGAAATATATAGTAGGTTATAGCTAAAATGCCACATAGGTCCAATATTGTTCATTTGCGATGCTATTTCATGTTCGGCTGCTGTTTATTAGCTATTAAGGATATTGTTGTTCGTTTGTATATAAGTCTGACTGTCCCTCTTTATGTACACTTCATTAAACCAGGAAAAATGGGATCTAACCAGATAAAAAGGGCTCTAAACCAGGCAAATTGGGCAGTAAACTATTAATATTGGCCACTAAACGAGCTCAAATAGGCTAAAAATAGAACAAAGTAGGACAAATGGGAATCTATACCTATTAGTAATTACTAAAGATTACTGACATCTTGTCGTTATTACGATTTCTAAATCTATCTGTGGTAATTTATTTTTAATTATTTTACTTAAACATTCAATTCTTTGTTCATCGACTTTGGCAGCTAGCATTTTTCAATGGCTTTACATGGATGTTTTGCTTTAGAGCCACATCTTGAAGCACGTATATATAAACACACATAAGCAATAACATCAATATTATGATGAATACTTTATTTCTTTCCTATTAGAATATTTGATTATAGAAAGGACCAAAAATAAATAATTAATTAAATTAAAATGTTGTAATACAAAATTAGAATATATTAGATGACGAAAACATTTTGATAGGTGCAAGTGCGCACCTGCATAGGATTTTGAGTTTGAAATAAACCTACTAAATTTTATTTACAGCCAAAAAGCTTACTGCGAACAAAAATTCTTTTGTATGTACAGTATAAAATTTTTATTACAACGCTTGTGCTTCCACGGTCACTTGCTGTCTATTATGAATCCATGTCTTGTAATTTATTAGACCAAAAGGCTTTAAAACCCTCTGTCTAACAACAAGTGCACTAGAGCAAGTTTTTCTTTGAGTGCACGAATAAATGTCCCTTCAGGCTTTGACTTGTTATAAATTGCTTGCAGCAGACTTTGCATTTATACGGTTTCTCTCCTAAATGTGTTCTAAGATGACCAATCACACTTGTCTGGGTTTTAAAACCCTTTCCACAAAGATAGCACAGAAACTTCCGATCCTCTGAATGCACAGTTTTTATATGAGTAGACAAATTTGAGGTCTGGGTGAAAGCCTTGTTGCAGATTGAGCAGCTAAAAGGTTTTTCTTGAATATGCGAACGAATGTGAGTATGAAGTTCCAACAATGACTTTCGTTCCGTTGTACAAAACACGCATTCAAAGCTCTTGTAGGAGATTCCTTGGTAAAAATGTGACAAGCATTACCAAAAGTAACTATTTTGAAATTGAAATATTTAAAATTATTTGTGACGTGTTTTACCTAAATGTGTGCCGATATGCCTCTCAAGGTACTGCTTAGTCTTGAACTTCTGTCCACACTGCAAACAAGGGTAGCATTCTTCTCCGGTGTGCACTCTTAAATGTCTATACAATTTTGCGTTTTCAGTAAAGCTTTTGGTGCAAAGAGTGCAACTAAATGGTTTCTCGCCACTGTGAACCATATGATGACGATTGAGCTTCTGCTTTGGTGCAAAGCTTTTTTTACACAGATTGCACTGAAATGGCTGGTCCCTCAAGTGCACTGTTCTCTGGTGACGCTCTAAGCTTGATTTGAAGGAAAAACACTTGCCGCAGAATTTGCATTTGTAGGGTTTCTATCCTAAATGCGTTCTTAGGTGACTGAGCATGACAAGGTTACTTTTAAAAGTCTTCCCACACAGAGAGCACGGAACATTTCGATCTTCTGTATGTACAATTTTCATATGAGAGGACAAGCTACCGTTCTGGCTAAAATCTCTGGAACAGATTGAGCAGCTAAAAGGTTTTTCTTGAATATGCACACAAACGTGGACATTACTGTCTTTGGTACTAGGTGGTGGTTTACTTTGCCCTCAGTCGGGCAATTGCCATTTCCTTTGATCTAATTAGTCCTGTCAATCAAAAAGAAGCTCAACAATGGCGTTCCAAGAAAAACTGTTGATAGCAAAGGAAGCAGGAAGGAAAGTGGTAGCGTGTGTATACACTCCTGCACCAAACTTTTTGTTGTTGTGTGGATGAGTTCCGGCTACGTATAAATGCATATTTGCGGTGCAAAACTGGATGAAGGTGAAGGTGCAACAACCAGGATGCCCATATTTTGCATCTCAGGTTTGGCTCTACACCAAAATATCCAGATATTTGAATACTACCCTATTCCAGTTGATTTAGTGCGTATCTTAGCTGGTTTAGAGACTTTTTTTGAAACCAAAGTAGATAGACACATAACATACAGTTTACCACACTATATAAAGAAAAGTGGGGAAAATAGATTTGCTTCCTTTATTTAGGCATGCCTAATCGGTATTTAGGAAAACACCAATGAAAAGTAAGGTAGCGTTTTTGGCAGACTGATATATTCTACATTATCTTAAAATCACAATAATATATTTTAAAAACAAACGGTAAAATTATAGCCTGCAAGTTTAGTTGGCGACTGTTTTGCACAAACCCATATTAAATGTAGCACATAATTTAATTTTTTATTAATTTCAAAAATAGTAGCACCTTCATTTACTTTATTATATGCTTAAAATTGGATAATTCTTGGGTCATCATAGCTTGCGCCCCCAATGCGTCCAATTTCGCTAAACTTTGATACAAACATGTTTTCACAATTTAGCCAATTCAATTACTTATGAGCTTTCCTTTTGTGATGATTTAAACCAGCAGGTTGCCTGAACGATTTATCACACTCAGCGCATTTAAACAATTTTTTGTCGGAATGCAAGAAAGAATGACTTATTAGCTGATGTTTAGTTAAAAATTCTTTTCCACAGATTCCACATTTGTTTAATTTCTCTCCCAAGTGCGTTTTCATATGCTCTCTCATGATCGTTTGTGTTACAAAAGCTTTACCACAAAGATTGCAGGCGACATTTCGGTTTTTTATGTGCACACATTTTATGTGTCCATTTAGGGCAGCTTGGCTGGAAAATTCCTTCTCGCACGTTGAACAGTTATAAGGTTTTTCCAGGGTGTGAAATATAATGTGGCGGCGAAGATTTGCCAATGACTCAGAACGCTTGGAACAAAACACACACTTAAAGCCTTTGTAAGTTCCTAAACAGAAAAACATAGTTCATTGATATTGATAAAAATTCAATTAGCATCTTAGTATTGCGGTTTAAAACATTTGAGTTTCATTGTTAAATTTTGAGTTCGTGTTTTAAACATTTTACCTAGATGTTGGCTGACATGTCTTTTATGTGTCTGCTTAGTTTTGAAGTTCTGTCCACAGTGCGAGCAAGAGTAACTTTGTTCTCCAGTGTGGATTCGCAAATGTTGGTACAAATTATTGCTTGTGGCAAAGGTTTTTGAACAAAGGGAGCACTGAAAGGGCTTCTCGCCATTGTGAACTCTTTCATGAATAATAACGTCGTGCTTTTCTGTGAAGCTTTTCTCACAATGCCCACACTGAAACGGCTTCACACCTAAATGTACTCCCTTTTTGTGTCTGCTTAAATGGTTAACATACTAATATGACTTGTCACAAAGGTCACATTTGTGGGGCTTCTCGTTAGTGTGCGAAATCATGTGTCTATTTAACGTTGCACGTAAAGAAAAGATTTTATTGCATATTTCACACTGCGGTATAGACTTTTCACGCAACTCCTGATTTTCCATTTTGTGCAATCCTTGTGAGATTTAAAAGACTAAAACGCAATGATGCTTTACTAACACTCTTTACTGTACAGGTATTTGGTTATTACCAGGAGCTTAGTTGTATAGTAGGGGGCTATTGTTTGAAAATTTAAACAAAAAACCGAAAAACACTAAATTCCAATTGTTTTTTTCTTGATTAGCGTGTCCAGTTCAAGTCAACGGCAGAAAATAAGAAATCATTGAACTGATAACTGCCAAAAAATATTTGTTTTATCCCTAGCACGGCAATCTAATTTTCGTAGCAACTGGAAAATAAACCGTCGGTTTTTCTGTCTCTAAACTTGATACTCAATAAGGTAGAATGAGTGAAATAACCTCCACGTAGCACGAAGGAATATACGATTGACGACAAGTATGTATTGTTATTCACTTGCTCCATACGTATCTTTTACATTTATGCAATTCATACAAAATCGGATTAAAGCTTTAAATAGATTTTGTTTGAGTGTACTTAGGTAAGGGCGAAGGTAAAAAATACCTTAGCCTTAAAAACTTAACCTTCCGTTCACGAAAGCCTATTTTTTTGTTTAATTTCCTGATGGTAAATAGTAAAATATAACAAAATAGAAGGTACTCGGTGTGCTTCACTTGCTGCTTTGAACGTTGCATGACATGTCGGTGTGGTTATCGTATTACGTTAGAGTAAGACTGTATATGCACTTGAAACGTGTACTTGTGCTACAGATTAGTGAATAAAAAGAAATGTTCAACGTATTGAATTTTGTACAATTGAAAATCCTGCACAAAGGCTTGCAGTGAAGTACAAGTCCCTTTCTTAAGTACAAGAAGGTAAGCTTTCACATTTAATCGAATAGGAGACAATGCTCATTCAACGTGGCAAAGTAAAAAATTGCTGGGTTACTGTATGCATGTCGTTTTAAAAATCTCAATCACGTAGTTAGTAGTTAGGCTAAATGTACTTCTCGTGGCCTAATTAATTTAATAATAAACTTCGTATAATCGTGCTTGCGAAGTAAAAGTTGTACTGCACGTAAGAAGTTTTTGCTCATTCCAACGTTACCGCCACACCCAATTTTTTTTAAAACTTAGGGTAGTGCCGTTGGCTAGGCTAGGTTGATATGTCTATGTAGTTAAACAGAAATGTCTCAAAAGTAGTTTAAAACTCAAAAATAGCATAACTGTGTCGCAAAACTGTCATTTACCGATTGTTAAGTTCATATCGAACATGTATGCCCAGTTTTTACATATTTTCTCTTACGCTTGTTCTTAAAATCCATTCATGCCCTTGACTCAAAAAATTATTTATGAAATTTAGAAAAGCCAGTGGTAGGGTTCTACTGTACTTTTTACTAATCAGAAACCACCAGATTAATCAGAGTAGTAAGAAAATGCACAGAAAGTACTTAAAGTGATAGTGGTAGTTCTTTTAATATTAACTAAAAGTACGTATTCGGTATTCAAAGATTTAAGGTAGCATTTCTAATCTAATACCATGCCAGTTTTTTAAACTGCGTACGTGACTTAATGCTTATTTAACGCAGTTGTATGAGTAAAGTCAGGTAGACTTTGGAAAGAAAACGAGTGAGTATATATTATGCTGTTAAAATCGTATAGGTTCAGCCTTATATAAATCATTTTGACGGATGTACAGAAGCTTTGCATGCATAAGTATTTTGAAATAACAAGGTAGCAAAAATAACATGGATTATGAAAGAGCTGGGAAAAACGTAATGTTTTCAGCTTTTAAAACATACCCTAACAATAGAAATAAGTTAACTAAGCGTACTAGTTACTCTGCATATAAATAATACTGCGTAATTTTGTACACACAAATTTGTACACTCACGTAAGCCTTGCAGTCAGCAGTTTTACATTTCAATTGTCTTTTATTTTATGTAACCAGCCTTTAAGACACACACCGGAACAGTAGACTTGAAAAAGCCTATTCGTAATACATGAGTGTAAAAGTATTGTTTAATTGACCCCTTTAGGTAAAATACATGTTTAAAACGATGCGTGTTTAAATCATTGGAACTGCCTGTCCAAATTGTACTGCATGGCTCTGATTTAGTTTTCTGATTTGAACCATAATACAGCACAATGATTATCCAAAATAAATCGTTACATTATGTTGGTTTATTATATCATAAATATATGTTTTCAAAGTTTGTTATGTACATGTAAGAAATTGAGGAACTCTAGATTTTAGCTCACTCACATAAAGATATGTACTATATAACAGAAACAGTTACATGCCAATAAAATACATCAATGGCTCCTTTATTAATCTAGAACATGATGAAACCATTTCTTTAAATACAATGAAGCTTTTTAAAAGCCTATATATATCATACAGTAAATATCATCAGAAATTTAATAAAAAGTAAGAAATTCTTGTAATAAGTTTTGAATATTGCGCTTCTCAGATAATATTTTGTAACAAAAAATATGTCATTGATGAACAGCTCTTTTATGACGCCCTAAACCCCCCGAGCGTGCAAATCGTTTTCCACAAGCATTGCATTTGAATGGCTTTAAACCAGTATGTGTGACAATGTGACTTGCCATACCCTTTTTACTTACAAAGCGTTGTTTGCACTCAGAGCAGCTGAAAAATTTTTCTCCCAAATGTCTACGCATGTGCTCCTGAAGCACATCCTTGTCTTTGAAAGCCTTTTTGCAGAGTTTGCAACAATATTTTTTTTCGTCAGAGTGCTTTCTTATTACGTATGTGTTTAGATTGCCGATTTGGCTAAAAGCACTTCCGCAAATCTTGCAGCTATGAGGTTTTTCATTTGTGTGAGTACGAATGTGAGATTCAAGGTCGCTGGAACCATGGAAGCTGCATTTACAGAAAAGACAACTCCAACGTTTAAGTTTATTAGCTGCAAGTTAAGAGAAACGATATATTTGATATCTAGTAAAAGTTTTTAATTTGAGCGTTTGTTTATTTCATTTTCATTCACCTTGGTGAGTTTGGTAGTGCCTGGTAAGGCTTGTTTTGTGTCCGAATTTCCTATTGCAGGTGTTGCAGGTATACGGCTTTTCCCCGGTATGCGTCATCATGTGTTTTTTCATGTTGCCCTGAATTGTAAAACGTTTTGGACAAAGTAGACACTGAAATGGCTTTTCAGCTGTGTGGACTCTCTCATGGACTTGTAGATTACATGATGTTGCAAATGCCTTTTGGCAAATTTTACATTTAAAAAGGTTCAGTTTGTCATGAACTGCTCGTATATGATTACTTAAGCTAAGCTTTTGTTTGAAGGTTTTAATGCAATCTTGGCATTTAAATGGTCTTTTTCCCGTATGAACCATCAAGTGAGCCATAAAATTGTTCGATGTATAATGTTTTCCACAAAAACTGCATTTTCGCAATTTTGCCTCCTTCTGTTTGGTAGATTTCTTTTCCATTTCACGTAACGCCTCACCAAGTTTTCGTGCGCTGTTCAAATTCGTAGAGCTGAAGCAACACTTTACTTGTAAACCACTGATTTATTAGTTTGTAATTCATGCAAATTGTAGTTCTTATAATTTTCAGGAAAAAAATACAAGAAATGGAGCGTTAAGAGACCCGTGTTGTCCCCGTGTTAGGCGTATATTGTCCCTAAATGCTTGATAACTTTACACTTACAGAACTTTGTTGGTTTTAAAGAGCTTACACTTGAAGCTTGCTGAATTGTGCACAACTGACGATAGAAGTTTGAAAACATATAGGTATATTTTATTATGACCAACCAAGCTCTTAATCTAAACCAGTATTCAAGATATTAAAACCAATTACCTTAGGTTCCCTAGTGGTAGGCAAATGTGTGTCATTTACTGCTTCATACGTAACTTTACTACTCACAAATATACTAAGGACTGCACAAAATGCATTAATTTTTTAACAGTTCCTGGAATACTTATTTATGTAGTTAAGCCTTTCAGTCATAACGTGGTATGCTTAACGTGGTGTTTATTCAGCCACAATATTTTTTGCTTGAATGGGTGGAAATTTTTTGTACCACGGATTGGATCAAAGGTATGAATACATAAGTTTAATAGTTTTTATATATGTACACTTAAGGTATACAGACTTTAACAGTGCAAAATAAAAGTAACTTTTGTTATTAGTGTGAGCTTATATGCATCACACATTTTTCTGAGTCAAGTTTAGTAGGACATCTTAGTGTTTCTGCAATTCGTGGAATTTTGGTCACTGTTTTCGAGTCATTTATCGTATCAAAACAATTTATTGATGTTTTTAGGTGTTTCAGACACACATCTGGCTGACTTTTAAATCATTTGCCTAAATAGTCCGAACGGGCTAAAAATATATTTTGTTGTGGATTTACTTAGCAAAAATCAGTCATAGATCTAAATATTTCAAACCATTGGAGCTATGAGTTTAAACCCTTCCTGATATTATCCAGCTGCTGGTTTTAACAATTGTTTGTAAATCTCTAATATATGTATTTGCTACATGGAAAAGTTTATCATCTTGCTTTACTAAATCATCTCTCGTAGTTTAAAATTTGATCCAATAGTAGTTGTGTAACCAATATCAACGTTTTTGTGTTTGTTTGCTATACATATTTGTTCACATTTGTGCACTTTCACTCATGAAATGCATCTGAACCTGAAGGACTTATAATGTAAATACTTAAAGTATACAGACATGAACAATTAACAATAGAAATCCACAGCTTCTCGGTAGTATCCAAGCCAACTGAATCATAAGAATGGTAGTAGCTCTACGGGTTTGCGAGGGTAAAACATGAATATTCATTGGTTTTGTTTCCGAAGTCTACGTGACTTTACTCACAATACTTCTTACATACATACTCCATGCATACATTCACGTAGGCAGTTTTTAAGAATCCTCGAAATATATTTTGAGTTTACTTTTAAAGAACATTCACCCACACCTAGGTACTTTATTATAGTGTCCAATTTTAAAAATATACAAAACTGAAGAAAAAAGGGATTTTTTGAATATTAACATTAAAATCTGAAGTGACAGAATATTGAACATTTCGGTTTACCAGCAAACATGATTTAAAGACTACATTTTGAAATCGTAAACCTTTTTTCAGAGAATGCCTTTTCAATAAAGGTTTCACAAGAGTAATCGCAAACCTTCGTTACAATAAATGTAGCTTTGGTGAAATACCATACTATTACTCTTGGAGAAGAAAAATCGCATCCAAGATAATAATTTCTTTTATGTTTAATGGAAAGTGCATGGACTGCTTTGTTTAAACCATTTAATAACAACCACCATGTCTTCTGCATTACATGAGTACGCGTTCAGCAATTTACTATCCATTATTTGGTAAAAAATTCCATTTCAAACAAAATTAGTACCCAGGGCTAGTGTTGTTAAGCAAACAAATAAAATATTAAGAATAAGTACCTTCTTTCCTCAGTGGCATATTGATAAAGTTCCCTACGTGCGTCCATTTTTTACACTTGTTGTTTTGCCACAGGATAAAAAGTTGTGAATCAACGTTTCGTATTCTGTATGTGTGGATTCTCAAAATTGGCCAAACTTTATTGCCATCTTCGTTCTCACACAAAAGAAGAACCCTTTTTTCTGCATAAAACGCAATGAAAGTTTTAGCCAGTCCTGGGGTTTGAAAGTACACTTGACCTTGAAGCATTCAGACGAAGCAAAATTTAGATGCAATATATGTGGCAAAGCATTTAAACTAATGAGCAATTTGGGAGATCATATAAGGCATCATGTTGGAGAAAAACCTTACGTGTGTTTAATTTGCAAAAAAGCTTTTACGACGAAATCAAATCTAAATTTTCATAAATCAATTGGTCGTGCATACTAGCACAAAAGCATACGAATGTAATGAATGTGGGAAGCGATCTGGATATTCGACTCATGTAAGGAGACACAAAAGAAATGTTCATGGAAGCAACCTTGCATAAGAAACCAAAAATGTGTACTTCGGGCGCCACATTCTTCAATATGGCAGCGATGCAGGAGTGCCCATTCTTCCCGAATTATAGATCAAACAAAATGGAATAATGGATTTATTCCAAGAGTTTTCATTTTTTGCTGAAAAGTATACCTTGTTTGGGGTTTTATGCATGCGCACGGCGTACTGTTGTGTAAATCGGTGAAAAATTGTGATTATTTGTAAGCATATGGGTAATTTATAATTAGAAAAGACAAAAGACTGCTCTTGTTGCTTCCTCTGTATTCCTTTAAAATTTTAATAAAATTTTATTAGTTATAATCATTTACTAACTATTCATGTGCAAGTAAATATCGCTTGTACAATTAGGCTCACATTGTTCTTTATAAACAGCATTCTTGCTATGTCGTTTAAAATTTATAACTTTTCCTTCTTACTAAAAATAAAAAAAATACGCGTTTTTTATGAAATGAAGCATGGCTTGCTTTCTTTCGTGTACACAGTTATGGTGATAGCAAAAAGCATTATTATTTTTACTTAAAAGACCTATGTGATTCTGCAATCCAAAACAGTAGTATTCATGGTTTTAGTGAATAAAAAGTTATTTAGCAAAAATCAGTCATAGATCCAAATATTTAAAACCATTGGAGCTAATAGTTTAAACCCTTCCTGATTTTATCCAGCTGCTGGTTTTAGCAATTGTTTGTAGATGTCTAATACGTGTATTTGCTAAATGGAAACGTTTATCACCTAGCCTTACTAAATCATCTCTCGTAGTTTAAAATTTGAACCATTACTAGTTGTGTAACCAATATCAACTTTTTGTGCTTGTTTGCTATACTTATGTGTTCACCTTTGTGCATTTTTACTCATGAAATGCATCTGAAGGACTTATGATGTAAATACGTAAAGTATACAGACATGAACAATGAATAATGGAAATCCACAGCTTCTCCGTAGTAGCCAAACCAAATGAATTATTAGATTGGTTGTAGCTCTACGGGTTTACGAGGGTAAAACATGAATATTTATTGGTTTTTTTTCGAAGTCTACGTGACTTTACTCACAATACTTCTTCCATGCATACTCCATGCATGCATTCACGTAGGCAGTTTCTAAGAATCCTCAAAATATATTTTGACTTTACTTTTAAAGAACTTTAACCCACACCTAGGTACTTTTTTATGGTGTCCAGTTTTAAAAATATACAATACTGAAGAAAAATGGGATTTTTGGAATATTAACAAAAAAAGCTGAAGTGACTGAATATTGAACATTTTGGTTTACCAGCAAACATGATTTAAAGACTACAAATCCTAAACCTTTTTCAGAGAATGCCTTTTCAATAAAAGGTTTTACAAGAGTAATCGCAAACCTTCGTTACAATAAATGTAGCTGTGGTGAAATAATGTTCACAAATTACTACCATGCTATTACGCTTGGAGAAGCAAAATCCCATCCAAGATAATAATTTCTTTCATGTTTAGTAGAAAGTGCATGAACTGATTTGTATAAACCATTTAATAACAACCACCATGTCTTCTGTATTACATAAGTACGCGTTCAGCAATTTACTATCCACTATTTGGTAAAAATTCCATTGAACCAAACTTAGTACACAGGGGTAGTATTTTTAAACAAAAAAACAATAAGTACCTTTTTTCCTCAATGGCATATTGAAAAAATTGCCTACTTGAGGACCTGAACTGTTCGTTTATTCATGTATAAACTTGTATTTTTGTATGGAACTTAAAAGGATTAAAAGGTTTATAGCACATAATTCTATAAGGAACTAAAAATGTATGAATTGGGACCTGGAAAGGACTGCAAGGCTATTGTAATTTGTTCGTAAAATATGCTAATGCTTAAAATTCATCTGCATTCTACTCTTTCCGTATGGTACAATATTTTGAAAAATATGAATTGTCAAGATAGGCTGTATACCATTCAAGGTACGTATAGTCGCACAAGAGCTGCCAAGTACATTTCTTAGTTCATTTTTACATTCTGTGGGAAACCATTAAAAGTGCAGCCCCATGGTATCGACTGGAAGCTTGGTTCAATACAGAAAATAAACTTAAATTTATCAGTTCTACCAACAATTATCCTCTTGCTGTGTACATGAATTGCAAGGAATTTGAAATCGCTGTATCTCGTGATTTCCGTCGATTTCCACAACGGGATTTGCACTATTCTGTTGTTCAGTGTATGAAAAATATGTGCACTAAAAAAATTCTGCTTATACTTGCACCATTTGGAGTAATTAAAATTTGAAATCGACGATTTTAAAAATTTAATTGCCTGTAGTTTGTATATAGGTAACTCCAATTTGAGGAAAATTGGCAAACCTATGTAATTTGATTAGCTATATCAAATGGCATCGAAAAATTTGTTATTTAAAACATGGTGTTGGTGTTATTGACCTTTGACCTCAGAGAAGTCAGAGATCAATTTGGGTTTGAAATTCGGATTCCCCAGTTCCCCAAATATATATATGTTATGGCAAAATGTGCGAGAACCATTTTTGTCAGTATTCAGTACATCAATAATCCATAGTGCTTCGGAGCGCTTTTTCAAGACATCAGGACCCATAACAATTTTGCAATAAAAGAATACTGCAGGAAGCAAGGGATTACGAATATCTCTGGAATGAGTATTTTCCGAATAAAACTTGCAAAAAAACAAAGAATGAGACAAAAGTACTGAGCAAAATGCCAAAATCGAGGAAATTCATAAGGTATTTAAAAACGTAAAGGTTAGTATAAGTCAATACCTGGTTGAGATTTTCGTAAAATTGTGCTTAGCTGTATTAACGCCACTTCAATGTTTTCCCACGTTGTTAACTTATTGTGTATTGTTTAACCATTTACATAACTTCAAGTATTTCAGTCGTTTTGCCCTGTAATGATAACCA
Source organism: Entomobrya proxima (assembly GCA_029691765.1). NCBI lineage: Eukaryota > Metazoa > Arthropoda > Collembola > Entomobryomorpha > Entomobryidae > Entomobrya > Entomobrya proxima. The sequence goes on along the minus strand of CM056171.1, from coordinate 51,716,080 downwards.
ATAGCCACATTTGATTCGAAATTTTAACTTAATTATACTTTTAAAATCGTTTAACTTTTAAGTGAGCAAAAAAGCAACGCACAGTGTAGATGGTTAATTATATAATCTAGATATTTATTTCAACATACAATTTTACAGGTAAGAATGGTAGAGCTAAGAAACGAGAGGAACTAAAAGCCATTGAGACTTTAAGAAGTGGAACTCCAAACCAAGTCGAGCATGACATGTTTTAATTAAATTTTGATTTTTAATAATTCTAAACAAATGATTTCCTGGCAAAAAACTGCTCAAATGATTGAAACAATTTGTGTTAGACCAATCAATGGTATGATCATTCTAGCAACAGCTTATATGTACCTTATACCCAACGCCGGAAACAAAACAAATGTATTTTTGGGGAGACCACGGATGATAGAATACCCTACCAAATAGACCCACGAAAGTACCCGTTCAATCTTACGGCTGTAATTGTAACTATTTCCCAAATTTAAAATATACCATATAATCTCTTATTTGTTAGTTTGATTTTCTTTTCAACTGGGATGCAAATGTGGACAAAAGTAGTGCATTTTTCACGGTAATATTTCATACAAAAAATAATAAGCAAAATAAATACCCCTTATCAAAAGCACACATTCAAAATGGGGCGCTATGATACACACACTTTTATTGCTGGAAACTATTCAGCACTAAATATGTTGAAATAACCTTAAAAGTTCCCGATGCCTACCTGTATTACGACTGATGTACCCTTATACCCTTAAAAGAAAGTGAGCTTCTTTTAATACGAATAAACTTCCACTGAATGCCTTTCAGTGAAAGATGAATTTGCGGAAGCTGTGCCGACACTGATTATCCTTGCGTAACCTTGCAAACAATTATATTATTGATTATAGCATTGATTACATTGTGTTCACTCCTTGTGGTTTTTAGGGGAATCGTTCTTCCATTTTGGGGCAATATGTTGCTTATTTTCCGTATTATTCCATATTCTCATGCAGCGTTAAAATGATAGCTAGGCATACTGATGTATCCAAACCATATTGTTTCCATGTGCCTGCATTACTCCAGTCACGTTGTTTCAACTTGTAGTTAAAAACAATTAACTAAAGCTTGACAGTACTTCAATCACTGCATTGGTTTGGGTAGTACTTAAGTATACGATAATGGATTATCAAATTAATTGCCACACGTGCCTGGAACGCCCATGCTTATGGTTCTTCTAATTAATTAGACGTTAGTCGAAAAGATATGTAACCAAAATTAATTTATTAGAGCACAGACTTGCAACATCTGCCTAGCTAAGCAACAATGGCTAAATGTAAATCGCCTTATTCATTAGTACTGAATTTTCAGAAAACCAGTCGTGTTTTATTATCCAGTGACTCAAAAATCTATGATTGCATGTTGAAACTTATTTTGACGGTGTTTCTAAAACGTAAATAAGTTTAAAAGGGTGGGAAATTAATCCTATGGCTAAAATGAATTTTGTTTCTCGGAAACTCAATAATAGATTATGCAGACTTGAGTTCGGCCAAATTTAGGAAAATACGCAGGGAAAGCGACTTGTCGATTGCCCCAAGAATACAGTTAAGCAAATTACGGTTGAGTTTGCTAAAAGTCGTTTGACAATTTGAGCGGTGGATGTAGTAAATATCTCTCATCTCAAATTATTGGAAACCTACGTTTCAACAGAACATTACTTCTTGTGCAGAAATTTTTGTATACGCGGCACGAATTTTCTTCTTAGTAGCCATTTTGTCGACTTGCAAAATGCAGAGAGGTGTTCACGAAAAAAAGTAATTTGGGATATTGCTGGGCATCTGCCTTATTTTAAATTCAGTACTCTATGAGAGTATAATCATATAACGATCAATTATATTAAATGCCTCGTGTGCTAGTGCAGCATAAAGTACAACCTTATTCTACCTCTGTATTTGAAATGTCAATAATAGTTAACAGTGTCCTTCTCTTATCAGAATCAGATCACTACATAGGCGGCTGCTTAATTTTTTAAAACAAAGTCGTCCCACAAATTGTTATTCTTGTTTTATTTCTTCGATTTAATTTCCAACATTTCTGGTTTCCTGCTAAAGATTGAAATAGATAAATTTGATTGTTATTTGTTCTATAACGCTAAATTTAGTTTTCTATTCCTTAAAGCAGACTTGAAAAGTAGATAATTTATACTTTTGCATGTTTAAGGTATTCTTTGCGTTTTCTAGGCTTATTGATTTCAAAAGAAGTACTAGATTTGCCTCACAATTGCAACAAATTGACTGTTGTCTGGTGCACGTGCATAGTTTATGCTCTACTTGCTAATCGCTTCTGTCAACTAATTTTTCGGACAGATTTATGATACATAATTTATTCCAATAAATTAATTTGTCTGGTTGTTCCTCACAAAATAAAACTTTGCTTAGACAATCCTTCAGTACAAATTGCTCATGCTAGTTTGCTTTCCAAATTGTTGACTTTTGAGTAGTTGTGGTTAAGGTTGGTTACAATTAATTTTGAAATGCTACAAACTACCTGGTTTTCTGCTAACTTACTTATTTGCTTTGTTATGTCCTCGTATTCCCAAAAGGACTCTTTTTTTGCAATAACTAACCTATTTACTAAAAACAAATATCCCCAAAACTTTGATCATCTTCGTGAAGGAGAAGCTTTCGGAATAAATCACTCTAAAGTAAAGTGGGTTCAAACAATTCTCGCAAACCTTGAAAGCCAAAGGAGTTCATTTCCAGTGATACAAAACCTTCACCAGCTTTTAAGTCCTTTGTCCACAGCAAAATGTCTGGTTGTTTTAAGCAATTACCAAGGTGTAAACCTGAAACTACCAACTTTGTTTCCAGCAGTGCTACGAAGTATGATTCCTGCTGTGTCCTCTCAAAAAGCACATGGACAAGAATTTGCAAGAATGCTAATGATTCCTATGGGAATGCCTAGCTTAAACCACAGCTTTTCAAGTTCTTATCGGCTGATTTATCCATGTAAAACCTCGCATTACCTAAATGGTATAGGCGACCTTTTAGACGAGTACTGTGTTTCCATAAATAAGTTAAGATATTCAGCAGCTACAAAGCCTTGGATGTGTGCTGCACAAATTGAAATGTTTCGTCCAGAATATAACTACTATCAAGTTCGATTTATGGGAATGTTTAGTTACTTTATGACACGATCACTTAATTCAACTTATTTCTATAAAAAATCGCAGATTCTTCACATTTTTTTAGACGTTCCTATAGTGAACACAATCAAAAAAATACCACCGTTAAGGATATCCGGTAGGTACCCAGTAGAACAAGATGTCTACTGCATAGCTTATTTGCTAGTTAAACGGAAGAATTTACACGAAATAACAGAAAGTATAACTCATATTTCCGTTTTATTACCGGAAATTAGTTTCCACGGTTCCAAGAGACATCACACTCTTGTATTAAACATCTGGACTCAAATGGTTTCTGTCGATTCAATCATTGAAATTGCGCTACCACCAAATGAACAAACTACCTGGCAGTATATTCCTATGACAGTGTTTGGGTACAAATTTCCGGATGTACTAGGAAAATGTAACCCAGGCAACCTAGCATTAAACTTTTTTCGCGGAAAAAGTTACAAACATGCAAATCAAGTATATCAGTTATACTCATACATCCTACTAGATGTAATAGGGAATTACACTTATGAATTAGAAAGTAAAGGCAAATACGTGTGCAAGTTAAAGAGGCTGGTAAGAAAACCACAAGAGTGGAAGGTAATCGCAAGTTGGAATGCTATACCGAATTATTCGAACGAACAATCGCGATTCGAATTTTCCTTTTTCATGCAACTTTCGGTTATAGATTATAAGTTTGTTAGCTGTGGAAATACACAAATATCTCCTTTTCAGTTTCATGAATTGTTAGCAGCTTACGAAAGTTCTGTATGGTTCTGTATTTTGAGTTCTGTGCTGGTTGTGTGTATCTTCCTTAATTCGGCAATGGGAACGAAAATATTGCGCTCGCTTGATGTCTCCCTTGGCAACCTTCTATCCATTTACAAGGTTTTAGTGGAACAAGGGGATCCGTTCTCTGGAATGTGTGTAAAGTTCTCAAAGATTCGTATCTGCACAGGGTTGTTTCTTTTGATGGGAGTGATTTTAAGCAATGCATACAAAAACGTGAATGTATACAACTTGATCTTACCTCGCGCAAGGGTTCCGATTGACACGTTAAAGCAGATATTAGATAATAAGTTCACATTTTTTGCGAAAACTGGGCAGATTCTAGATAGTCGAGGGAAAGGCACCTTTCCACAAAGCGAGTGGCAGAAATCTCTAAATCATCGAGGAAATATTTATACTTTAATGTCTTCGTCTTTTGAGTTATATATGGCAAGTCGAGCCTATAGTGCGCTAATACATAAGTTTAAGAAAGACGCAGATGCAATATTTTGGGCAAGTCTTTTGCTTAACAATACAGTTGAACTATTTTCTCAAAGTGAATTGGACATTGGTTCTCCTGCAAAATTTACGTCACAACCCGCGTGTAAATTTCGTGGCAAATACTTCAACTACAAATGCTTTAGGGATAGAGAACTTGCAGTTTTGACAAAGGAGCTGAAAAATTGCAAAAATACTGCAGTTTTATTACCAGCATATTTAAGTACAAAAATTACAAAAGACCTTCAGCGTAGCGGCATTCCGGCAGATATTAGCTCTGAAACTTACACAAATTTAAGTTTAAGGATTGACCCAAGTGGCATTGTACCTCCGTATGTGCTACAACGAATAAAACGCATGGATAACTCAGGCATTTGGGAATGGTGGAACAAAGTACTGGGCTCGGATAAATTTCTGCCTTTGCAAATGCCACTAAAAGCTCCAAATATGAAAGGAAACATGCTGGTTATATTTTTGGTTCTGGCTGCTGGTTTGATATTTGCAGTTGCTGGTTTCCTAATTGAAGTGAGAAAACACATTTGGTGGGCGCTCTGTTTTTGCGGGTGTGTTGTAGCTAATGGTATAAGTTTTGCGCTATACCAGGTTCTGCGGTTTTTAAAACTGCTATTGTCATACTATATTAGACAAATATAAACATCTGCCATGTATAATTTTATTTTATTGTCAAAATAAGTAGACAATACTGAATATTTCTCAAAAGTACGCAGCTATTGTATTTGTTAAGGGCTCTGTCGTGGCAGACTGAAATTATTTAACCAATAATTATGTAGCGTTCGTTATTGATTTTCTTAGCATCAATACGACTAAAACGTCCAGAAAAAAAGACATGCACTCGGATAGTTTTACATTAGAAAGTTATGTCGTGTCAATGTGTTGTTTGAATTTATACGACAAATTATATAACATGCATATACACCGTAATTTTACATTTATTACGAAAGCAATTTCATACGAGATTTGAATACACACTGAAAGCCGCTATAACTCATCGTTATATGAAAATATTCCACATTTTTTCTTGATGCTTGAGTATTCTGTCAAGAATTGTAACATACTTGCTGTGCAACGTTAGCAATGTTAAATGATATTTTTTTGAAGAACGTGTGGTGCGAAGCTTTTTTGCCCAAAGCTTGGTCTTGGGTTTTTATCGCTCAGAGAAAGATAAGCTAAACACACTCAGGATAGCATTGGAAAGTGCTCAGCTCACTTGTCATTTTATTATCAATGCTGCTTACATTTCAGCAAGCTCTAGGTAAAATTTAATTTTGTTTAAAAACTTAATGATGGGGGTTTGGAGACTCAACTTTAACCTGCATTCCTGAAGCGTCTATTTGTATTCTTTGGCGTCCACCATAATATCTGGAGCTGAATACACTAACAATAACAAAACATTGTGGTTATTATTGGGGAATAAAACAGGTAATAAAAAAGTCAAAAGAAAAGCAATTAAAACTTGCTACTTATTAGCTCGCTGCTTCAGCGGAGGAGCTATTTAAGATGTTGTGTGTCTGTCTGTCCGTCCGTCTACTTTATTTTTGCACCGATGAAATAACTTTTAAACCAAACAACTTTATATCACTCATATAATTTTTAACTGGACGGACGTCGACAGTAATAGAAATAATATGCTACCATAGCAGCTAGAGAGTTGCATGAAGCCCGAAACCCGAAAAAACCCGAGACCGAACCCGAGCCCGTGCGGGCTTCGAGCGGGCTTTTGGTTTTTTTCAATGTTTCGGGCTTTATATGTTCGGGCTTCCCTACAATTTCTCGGGCGCGGGCTCGGGCTTATATTTTTCGAAGCCCGAAATCAAGACCGATAAGTATTTTTACTCTCTTTTTAAGTCTAAATTGAGATGAATGTTACATAAAATTTTAAGGTAAACAATAGATACCCTTCTCATTTGCATACAAAACCCAAACAAACAGCAAACTTGACTTTATTATGCTGTTTTCAAGACAAATGCCTGCTAGTCCTATGCTTACTGTGTGTGTACTTCATGCCATGTACATGCACATAAGATTTGTGCATGCTTTGTTTATGTATGTATGCACACATTTATGTAAAAAATAATAATTTCGGGTTCGGGCTCGGGTTTCTCGGGCTTGAGCTAAATTGGCTCTTCGGGCTCGGGTCGGGCGGGCTTAAAATTTGAGACACTTCGGGCTTCGGGCTTGCAGGCTTGTGTCCGCAGCTTCGGGTGGGCTCACGGTTTCGGGCTTGAATTTTTCAGAAAGGCAATCCTCTAAGCAGCGAGCATGTTTTAATGGTTTACTGTGGATGTTTATTATATAATCTCAAATGTTGGTTAGTTTCTGGTTTGACTACCGTAAGTATGAAATGTAACCGTGGGTGCAAAACGGAGTGACGATTCAGCCTTTAAAATTGCTTTAAATAAGTTCCTGCATAAGTAGTCATCAGTGTGAACGGTAAAACAATTAGGAATTTTCAGTGACGTTTGTATTCAAAAAAGCACTAAAACTTCGGTATTTGAATTTGTGTGTTAACAGGAACAACGTCAATTTTCAACACATTGAATGATAAAAAGTAAGGAAGGAATCATATTGTTCTGCTGAGAAACAGTTTAAAATGGAAGATATTGATAAGTTCATGTAAACAAATCATACGTTTTTGTTATTGGTATTGTGCCGTAGTTTCATTTTTTATATGATATATTTATTGGTACTGAATTTATGTTCATACATTTTTTCCAGGCTACGCTGTTGACGTTATAGGATTGTTCTCGGTACAAGATAGACCATATCTTGTTGCTAACTGTGGGTCTACACGGTTACTGATATTATCGGAAGTGTCGCTGACCACTTCCGGTATTCCTGCAACCTTCAACTGATCCAATTCCCCTAATTCGAAGTCATTACCCAAATGAGCGAGTCGAGTACGTTGATGGAAGATATTGGGTCATTCCTGAAAGTTATCAGGATGTTAAGAATTGCCTTATCAACAATGGTAAATTATTTAAGATTTGAAGGTAATTGATACACATGTAAATCTTTATTGCAGTATTGTATAAAACAAATCTACCAATATTCTATGTTTACAGAGCCAGTGAATATTCTTTCAAGATAACAAGACTGATAACAATTTTGCAATGAAAAGAAATGGCTGAAAAGAAATGCTCAAAAAAATCTCTGACATGATTTTTTTGGAAGTATGCATATGCATACAATTAATACTTCAGTAGGTCAAATAGTAAACAACGCGTACATATCTTTACAAATAACGAGACTTTTTTATCATGCTTTAAACTACGACATTGCTTTCTTTTACATGACTTTTGTTACATGCTTCACCATAGCTGTTAAAGTGAAGGAAAAGATCTTTCTACTGAAATTTTCACTACACAGGTTCATTAGTGAATGGTTACGTCACAAAACAATTTTTTCAAAAAATTAATTGTAACAAATTATGTTGTATATCTAGTCATTATTGAACTCATGTAAAATTTAAAAGTACATTATAAGCTTGTTGCCTTAATGTTTAACAGATTATTGAAACAAAAATAAAACATTGACATAACTATTTTCACATTAGCCCATTAAATATTAATGCCCCGACCAACGACTAATTAGCTATGCATACTGACTAGATTCTATACTTATCAACCTTCGAAAAACTTAACTGAATGTCTCAGGCTTTCTCTAGAGAAAGGATCCGATAAAAGCCAGTGTTTACAGTGTGTGTGTGTTTGTCTGTCTGGATCCTGTTTGTCAAGCGCCTCTCCAATCGTTCCAGGCCACAGAAATAGGAAATCGTTTGTTGGATTTCAAATCATTTAATCATTTAAAATCTCTTTCTGGCTTTACACCAGCACCGAATGTTGTGACAAAAAACCTTGTATAATACAAGCTTATAAAGACTTCGACGTATTGCACGCTTTTTCAAAAGTAAGACAACCCTTCTAATTTTATTTTTGAATTTATACTTGTCTAATATAGTATGACAATAGAAATTTAAGAAAACGCAACACCTGTTTTATCGCAAAGCACATAGCATAAATTAAAACGTATCTACAAATGCAGAGCGCCCACCATACGCGTTTTCTAATTTCAATGAGAAAGCAGACAGTCCCCAAAATCAATCCAGCAACCAGAACCAAAAACATAACCACAACGTTCCCTTTATTTGGAGCCTCTAGTGGTATTTGCAACGGTACAAGCTTATCCGATCCCAGCACTTTTTTCCACCATTCCAAAATTCCTGACTGTCTAAATCCTTTAAAACGTCGTTGCACATATGGAGGCACCATGTCAATTGGTTCAATTCGTAAGCTTACATGTGTATAGCTTTCGGAGCTAACGTCTGCTGGAACCCTGCTGAGCTGAAGGGCTCTTGTAATTTGTATTTTGATATGCAGGTAAAAACACAGCAGTATTTTTGCAGCTTCTTAGCTCTTCCGTTAAGACGGCAAGTTCGTTATCCCTAAAGCATTTGTAGTTGAACTTTTTGTCACGAAACACACACTTGGTCTGAGACGTAACGTTTCTAGAAGAGTCATTGTCAAATTCACTTTGATTGAATATATCCACTGTGTTGTTCAATAAATGAGTTGAATTGATAAATTTTTTAATGTTTTCCTGAGACCTTTCCTCTAACTCACTTTTGGTTTTGAATAACGCAATGGATTTAAGCAGAGACCCAATAATATAAAAAGTATTATCGTGACTTAGGCATTTGTGTTGATAGCCCGGATATTTTGACCATACACGTTCGTAAGATCGTGCAAATACTCCGCCAAATTCGGTAATTATTCCACTTCTTGTAAAAATTGTAAATTTATTATCCAACAATTGTTTGAATGTTTCAAAAGGAACTCTAGCACGAGGTAACATCAAATTGTACACGTTCACGTTTTTGTAAGCATTGCTTAAAATCACTCCCATCAAAAGAAAAAGTCCTGTGCTGATCTTTGAGAACTTTACACATATTCCAGAGAACGGATCACCTTGCTCCACTAAAACCTTGTAAATTGATAACAGAATTGAATTAGGTGTCACTTTAAGTCATTAAAAATTATAAAAACCATCGTGCAGTTTTTAATAATCCCCGCTGGAAATTTATTTTGAGGTATATCTTTTATAGAACTCATATCCACATTGAGGTAGTTTTTTTGATTACCACCCTTGTAAACATAAATGGTTCAAGCATATAGAAGCAAGCAAAAAACAGTAATTTTAGAAAAGTAACACCGTTTCAGTTCACCAGCAAACATGATTTTAGGCTTTCACATCTCTATATCCCAAGTTTTTCTGAAAATGCCTTTGAATATAAGTTACTTCTGTTTCATATTTTTCGGGAAGCTGCATACACTGATTTGTGTAAACGATTTCCTAACAACCTTCTGTGTCGTGTCTTCGGCATTCCATAAGTACGCCGTAAGTAGGTACCGGGCAGAATATCAATGCCATCCACATGCTAAACTTCAAATTCAAAAAGATGTAAATCTGTAATTGTAAGTTTATCGGAGTTCTGTGCCAGTAACTTTGTGCACACCATTCCATAAATATAACATCAACCATATTTGACTTACGTGGGCTACCCAGCGTACAAACTATCCATTTACAATTATTATTATTGTCAATTGAAAACTCTCAACTTCAGCATCAGAACATTTTTATATTTTTTATAAATTCTTTACAGTGATTGCATAATTGCTTACACATTATATCATAATTTTGTCGCCATTTTCTATGATTGTGTAATATTGCATAATATTTTAAATACCGGCAACACCTTTCGATAATGTTGATTCTGAAAATTTAATAGGCTTTATAAAATCCCCTCAGCGAGCAACAACCACATATACCAAAATGGCTTTACTCTGCATAACGATAGATAAAATGAATATTGATCCATAAACACGTGCCGTTATCAATCTTGATCTGTAGGAGTTGGTAACTTAATTCATACAGACAACTCATCCGCGGACTATTTTCCGTGGACATTTTTACCCTGATTCTATTTGCCAATTCAGCAAAATCCCTGCTGACAAATTTTCCCTACTCAACTCAAACATTTCCTCTTACACATTTTTCCCTGACACCTTTTTCCTTATTTAAAAAATATAGTGTTTTTTGCTTTTTGAAAATAAATAAATTTACAAAGTCAGCAATCAGACCAAAACACACCCATGTTTCTTCTTAGAAATATAGAAAATGCGTGAGCATTCAATTTGAATATGTTAAGACTGCATTGCCAATATTCTGTAGTAAGACTTAAATTGATCATGTCGTACATTTTTTCTATGTGACCTTCTTCCTAATATAATTAGGCTGTTGTGGAATGCGTTATTAGGGGAAAAGTGTCTGGGAATAATAGGACGTGGAAAACATGTCAGGCTTGGGGTAAAGTTTGTCGAGATAAATATGTCCGTTTTGAGGAAAAGTGTGTCGGGGGAAATGTCCACAAGAAAAACAACCAGAGAAAATTGTCCGGGGGCGAGTTGTCCAGGCGAACTGGGTCCTGCTCCCGATCAGTAGATTTCGTGATAAGCTTTTCATTTGAATTCATTTGTTGTATAAACTCTTTTTGCAATTATGTGTCCAGCAACACACATTCATTCCTGTGAGTTCATATAAATGATTTGAAATTAAGCTGACTTCAGTATATATTTTTATTCAACATGCTGTGGTTAACGCAACACAACTGAATGCATTAGATAATTTGTATTGTTTTTTTCCCCAAACCGTAAGGAATTGCAAAAAAGCCAATGTAAATAAATTGATACAAGTGCCGATGATTAGGATAACTAGCAGCCGCCAGCCGTATATGACTGAATTGATAGCTAGTGTTCTAACAGATTTATTTTTGTTCTGACTTTCGATATGAAATTAAAGTGTTTAATCATTCCTTAGCATTCTTTTATATTATGCAATTTTTATTTCCAAATCTTCCTGAAATCAAAATCTTTGTATTGATTTTCAAACTTAGAGCGTCTAACTTCCTTCATAAGCATTTTCTAAGCTTTTATAATGCAATTTGTTTTGAGATGTGTACATTAAGAAACTTGTTGACTGTACAGATAATACATTTTTAGAATGGTGTGATAAATATCTTGACACGAATCAATGTTTATTCAATATGACAACCTTGCTCAAGCTAAAATCTTATAAGAAATGTTTACAAGAAAGTAAAGCATTAGCTTAAGAAAATGTAGGAATTATGGGGAAAATGTTCAAACATAAAATGGTAGTTAATCTTTAATCACCTACAATAAACAATTAATTTTGGTGGTTGTGAATTAATTTTGAGGTTTTTGAGTGTGCTAGTGCATCCGCTAAGAACATTTAATCAAATACGACATCCATTACATAAAATATGAAATGTTAATACCTTTAGTATATACTATATGGTAATATAGCTTATGTTTATGAACAGATTCTTGTACCCATTACCATATAAGTTGATGTTGAAAGTTATGTTAATACTAAGGCGTTAATACTATGATATGGTTCTATAAACCTAAGGGTTTCAGGTACATGGATTTCCCCACTTTAAAAAAAAATCCCGAGTTTATCCCTTAGAATCTCGAGTTTACCCCTTAAATTCCCCGAGTTTAGCCCAAAACCTCCCGAGTTTTGAAAAAAAATATAAAATTTCTCCGTTCCGGGGGGTACTTTAATTTTTAAAAATCCCGAGTTTCTAAAAAAATCCGGGATTTTGGCGAACAAATCCCGGCGACGCCGTCGCCGAGTCGCAAAATAATTTCCACGTCCGCTTACATGCATTCAACAAGTTGATTTGTATTCATTTCAAAACCGTTTGCAAAGTCAGCACAGAATGCTTAGCGTTGTGTAGCACTGTTTTAAAATATTTGTATCCAAACTTCAATCGAAGAACTAGGTTGAATACCGTGTACAACGCTCCAAAACTTACGTGACTTAAGTCACAAGGTGGTACGTAATAGTGCTATCTTTATATATGAACCAACCCTTACCCTAAACCTCGCTTTTCATTGCACCGCACACATTCATAAAGCCGAAAATCCACAACCTAGCCCATAAAAGGACTGTGTGTGGAAACTATATTTTCTAAACATTCTTTAGCTTGTTCTTGTTTGGCGTCCCAAATAAAGTCGAAGCAAAATGGGAAAAATCCCTAAACTGTGGGTTGGCAGACAAATTTTTTTGTATAAACAGCAATATGGTCATTAGCCAGGTAATTTGTTTTGGTGTTCTTGCTTAAACGTATCTCTTAAAGTTAAATTTATACGCGTTACTGAACACTACTGAACAAAAAACTTACACAGCAAACAGAAGTAGCTTCAAAATATACTCTTTAGTTTAGAATCATTTTCATAAAGAGCAACAATATTAGCAACAGTAGTATATCCATATCATAGCGCTACAACTACTACACAATACTGAATATGCCACTTTTCCATTGAAACGCACCGGTTACGGAGATTTGACAACGGAGTCGTTCTTTGGTGGTCACGTATTTCCAGTTGATCAATAAGCAAAGTCCAAGCAGTTTCCATAAAATAAATGAGTCGTTTTATAACAGATTAAAACAAATGATAAAGTTATTGCTACCATATATCGCTGGAACTACTCTAGTAGATTAAAAGTGGCTACATATGTTGTTTTAAAGTTTTTGAAATGCACGTTATACAAAATGTGAACCAGGGCGTTTTTGTTAGCATTAGTAGGTATTAATTAGCTAATGTAGCATATAGTCCGTTCCACACTATCTAAAACATACGGAATATTGCTGTAGTTTGAAACATAAGTTGACTGGTACAAATAGAAATTTTAAGTATACGTTCCAGGTACATACACTGGTGTATAAAATGTAGTAGTATACAAATGCCATTGTGCCCAAGAATTGATCGAACGGTTGTTTCCAAACCCCTTGTTTAGTTGGTTTAATTCCTTTTCAAGCATAACTTTAATAGTTAGTTTATAGTTTACCAGATGCAGGCAAAACAGACAAATGCGCCAAAATAGGGAGTAAAGTTTTGCTCACAGAAAATATTTTCAGAAACTTATAAGGGATGCTCAAATCAGTAACGCATTTTTGCCACGCTGAAAATAAATATGGTACATGACTGTTACCTGTTTTTGGACGACTTTACAACTGAAGACGATGCTTATCAAATTGTAACTCTAATTTCTCAGCAAGCAAGTAATATTGCTTTGACGCGTATTTCAACAAATTTTATTGATTGAATTAATCCATTACAATAATATAACATGTTAAAATAAACATAAGGTAGCAGCACACAGTAGAGTCGTGAGCTACAGTTTGTGAGCTTTCTAAATATTTATTTGTTCCAAGTTATACGGAGATATTTTTAGCACACTTCCCAATTGTAACCAACATAGAGAATTTTTAAAGGAATTTTGAAACCAGTACAATTAGTGAAAAAATACTTTGAGCTAGCCCACGTAGCAGAAAACCAGTATTCCGCATAGTATGTGTATATTATATTATTCAGTACAGGTTTTGTTGCGTTTTTGAACAGGCTGGAATTTAATTTTAAAGCGTATTGAAATACTAAAAATTGAAGCAAAATATGAAAATTCAAATGGAATTTGTTCAACCGAAAATTAAATTTACGTGTGGCGAAGTTTCGAAAGGAAACTGAAACATTTAAAACAAAAGTTATAGCAGTAACCTTCTTCATTGGTGAAATAGTTTAATAAACAAATATGATAACAACTTGAACAATCAAGAAATTCAGGTATAAATGTCAAACCAAGTTACCAGCGCATGAAAGTGTTTGAAACAACCCAACTTCGGAAATTATTTTTCATGTGTGCAATGAACACGAATTTCCAAAACAGTAGACTTACTTAAGTTCGACTTATACGAAATATGTTAGAGCTGCGAATCGTTATATTTGGTTATCATTAAGTATTAAATTGTGGTTAAGGCATAAATATGGACGAAGCTTCTTAGTTCAAAACCATGCTGAAGTAAATCCTGTAAAAAACGTAATCGAAATCTCAGTGTCCTTAGAGTTACTCAATTTGTCCGTTATTTCTTACAAACTCATAGCTTATTCGAAATCTTTAGCTGACATTTTCATTATAACTATTTTATCGCCTTCTTTTGTTTTCTCGTGCAACATAACCTGGATTTGACTGGATACTTGTTGTGTTTTTTTCAGAAAGTTATTAAAATTAAGCTACGAATTACGTGTGTAGCTGTTTTTGCATGTATTAATTACGAACTGTCAAAGATCTTGATAAAAAACAACCCAGCATCAGCAAGCAGGTAAATTAGCATATTGCTTTAGAAGTTTTAGCTGACAACGTTACGTGATCATATCCTCTTCTCTCTTCTTTAAAACTTAACGTATTAAGTTCCACACTTATCTTGGGACCAGTTTTCCCTAAGTTACAAGGTTTTTATTATAGGTATTTACTTTTCCGAAAGTTGTTTATGTTCTAGTTACTATTTAGAAACATAAATAGGTAATTTGCTAACTACTTCATCAAAGTTACTTCTATACATTGCAGCAGTAATTATCAAAGGCCAAACATTTTGCTACGACAGAAAACTTTATAAAATGCTTAAGGAAACATTCCTTATCATTATATTAATAATTTTATATGTGGCAGAAGCGTTCAAGTCCCCAAACAAAAGAAGTATTTTTTTCGTAGAAAAGCTGCAACCAAAACATACTAGTGACGAAAATTATAATGCAAATGCCAACCACTCCTTGAAGTATCATTTCAACTCCGAATTATGGCTGGCGGAGGAAGTTTACACAAGCACCAAAACAACAAAACACAAGCTGCCATTGATACAAAACTTTGAGAAGGTTTTAAAGCCATTGTTTACTGCAGGATGCCTTGTTGTATTTAACAATTATCAAGAGACTAATTTCAACTTATCAACACTGCACCCTGTGATTTTACGTAACGTAGTACCTGCTGTACTTTTCGATCATACATATTCACCAAACGTTTATGCAGGTCTAATACTGTATCCGAAGGGATTGCGCGCCCAAAATATTAGTGCTCCATTGAATTGGTCTTACCTGCCCTGTGATTGGTCAACGTATTTAGGCCATTTCCACAAGTATGTCAGGCATATACTTCCTATAGGAACTTCTAGTTTATGTGTGGAGCTAAGACTAACAAAACTTGCATCTGCTTCAAAGCCTTGGACCTGTGCTGCACAACTGGACATATTTCCACCTGTTCTTCATGACGGTGATCCTACAAACTCAGTTCTGTATTCCCCCTTGTTTGATTTACCAAAAACACTTAAACATTTAATCAAAAAGCCACAAGTTTTGCATTTGATTATAGATGTTCCCAGAAGAAATGTCTTGTACCATTCATATGAGATTGGATTACGCCTAAGGAAATATTCAAACAACAACGTACTAACACAAGACATATACTGCATAGCATACGTACTACTTCCAAGAAAAAAGAGACTTGACAAGCGAATAAGAACAACATTTCGCAAACAGGTTGGACGAACATATAAAGTCTCTGTTTTAGTTCCGGAGCAAAATTATAAAAAACACGTACGCAACCAAAATATATCAATTAGCAAATGGGCCAAATTTTCTTCCGTTGCACAAATTATCAAGCTTGCGCTACCAGATAACGAAAAAACTAGTTGGACGCTTGCATCGGGTTTCTACGACGGAGAAGGTGAAATTCGATATGCACTTGAAAAATGCCAGTCTTCTAATACAATATTGGAATTTTTTCAAGGCAAATTTTCTAAATCCAACGAAAACAAAATATATCAACTGTACGCGTACATGTTGCAAGATATCATGGGCAATTATAGTCAAGCTAAATTTTCAACACAAAATCAGTATTGTGATATTTGGGATATAATATTTTTGAGGTATTTGAACCAGTTATAAAACTGGAAGAAATATTTAAAGATAACATTCATACAATTTTAAACTCAACCTGTTTATACAAACACACGGCTAACATATTCCTTCAGAGTGAATTTGGAGTAGGTCCTTACTCAAATTTAACGCCACTGGTAGATTGCACCTCTCGTAGAAACGACGCGTGTTTTGGAGATCACGAAATCGCAACTTTTAAGCAGGAGCTAAGAAATTGTGAGAACAAGGCGGTGTTTTTACCGCTGCATGAAAGTTTCAAAATTGTCAGAGAATTGCAGCTTAGCGGCGTGCAAGCAGATATTAGCTCCGAAACATACACAAATTACACGTTGACGTATGACCCAGTTGGCACAGTTTTTCCTTATGTGTTACGAAGAATTCAAGCCTATCAATTTTCTGGCATTTTGGAATGGTGGGGTAAAATATTGGGAAATTCTAAGTTTATACCAATTTCGTTGCCTCTTCAAGCTGCAAATATGAAAGGAAATATACTGGTTATATTTATAGTCTTTGTGTCTGGTCTGCTTTCGGCAAGTGTCTTCTTCTTAATTGAAAACAAGAGTTTTATGTGGAGGATAATCTGTTCTGTATGGAAAGCTTTGACATTTGTATTTCTCCATGTAAAATATAAACTTTTGCAAATTTTCAAGTACCTTCTGTCATTATATGTTAGACAAATATAGTAAACCAATGACAGTAACCCTGATGCTAGATTATTTAGATTTTAAATATTGGCGTACGATACTAGAATAGTGTTTAGCATAATTTATTTCCCGTCTGATGATGTTGAATGTGTACTGAATAATAAGATTGATGTTCGTTTTACTACGTTTGATCGTTTTAAAATATAATGGTGTCACGTTTTTGTGAAAGTTTGTTGCGCGTTTATTAATATGTACAAATATAATCCGATTGATTAGTCGCATTGTTGCTCTAGCACTCTAGCCATAGTTTGTAACTAAAATCAAACTTTTACAACAAACGGCTCATCGCCCAAGTAAAAAACCGAGTATCTCAAGAGATGAATATATAAGCATATACGTTTTTCGTACCAATCCAAAATAAGATATTTTTGCATTCAAATATTTGTCAGGTAACACATTTCTGGCAGCTAGATCTATATGAAATACTTAAATTTTTTGAAGGAAGCTCCATTCCAATCTAATTTGAATTGTCAATTGTAATTGTAAAACCAAATATAAAAGTGGAATTTTGAATATTTCTGTTACTGTCATGTAGTCCTGCTGTACATTACTATCACCAATGCATTAATAGTATTTCCTTATTTCAAAGATAGGCTTTTAGTGACCCATTGGACAAATGATCCTAAATATTAAACAGATCTCCTTTAAAAGCAAGTTTGTTAGGTTAAAAGGGGCACAAATATGTTAGCCCTTGCAAAGTTCTTAAATTTTACAGTTCCGCATTAACGCTGTTTAATGTAGAATTCCACAAGTTTTTCAATGTTTGGATGATCCCCTAGTTTTGCAATAAATTGATATTTGAGACCAGGCATGTCTACTTTCCACAGCGTTTATAAACTGAAGTGATATTCATCTGCCAATGGAAACTATGAACACAATGGAGCTTATTATTGCACATGTGATCTCAAAGATCTATCGTAAAACTGCAATAATGGTGAAGGTTATCTAAGACATGCAAGTAGAATGGAAAAGTGTTTCTGGTTCTCATTAAATTCATTTCTGCAGGCGGCACTTTATTTTGGCACATACATAGGACGCATAGAAGGTTCAAGGCAAAATGCAACAGGATTTGTTCATGTTTATGATATCTGCAACGCTAGGATGTCCAATGTATAGTTTATCGGCAATGGTGCAATGTATAAAATAATAAAAAAATAATTTTACCACCGTCTAAATACTTTATATATTAAGTTTATACCTTCTTAACATTTCTATCCACATATTTTTTATCATAATATTTATATCATTTAGTATACTTCGTGCATGTAATTTCTTATATAGTTATCTGCATTTCTTTCTGGATGTTACAATTTGAAATTTCCATATAGGTATTGATGTTGTCAAACAGGCCCCAACACCGGATCTTTATTTACAAGCAATCAGTTTTACCTTCTAAGCGTTATATTGTAATGAAGAAAAAGCTATCAAACTTCCTTCTATTACATGTTGCTTATTAAGCCGGCCAGTCAGGGTCAGAAAATTTCATCGAAATTCCCGTAGTAGGCAGGCGTGCTCTGAGCAAGCCCAAGGAAACATGTTATACAAATAAAAGCCAATCCACCTAAGTATGAGCTAGTTGTGTATATGTACGCTTAATTAGGTCCGGCAATTTCTTAGGAACTTTTAAGACAGCGGCTGTGACCGCTGAATACAAAAACTAAGAAAACTTTTATCGTCAAATAAGCTTGTGCATGTATAAATTTCATCTTACTACGAGTAAATGCTCCACCTCAAACAAGTATCATATAATAGTGCGCTTAAATACATATATTATTTTGGGTTGGGAATTTTAGTAACCACAAATAATTTACTAAAACTTACAAAAATTTCCCATCCCATGTGTATCATTAAAATTCGCTAAAACTTCCAATCCAAGATGAATTATTAAAATTCAGAAACTACGGACATAGTTTCGGGTTTTGCTAACGGGGACTCGGCATTCAGCAAACAGGGCAAACAAGCGGGCTGCACACCACACAAAAAATTCACCTGATGATGAACCATGACGCTAATATCCGATTGACTGGTATATAAAAAATTGACGTGCGTGGACTTGGTAATGACTTTGACACTTTGAAAGTGAGTTTCACAGAGACTAACCTGTTTCAAAAATGTTTGAGAAAGTCGTTGCAACAAGACCAAAAGATATCGGGCACTAATTTTTTATAACGGTTTACGTTACCTAAAAACATGGAAACATGTCGTCACGCACTTTGTTTCTTTGCACCGCCGTCAATGCAATGTTGCAAAACATGTTTGCACCCTTCCGTCGTATCAATGATCTATGATTATTTGCTTCAATACATAAATACATGGTCGCTGATAATGAGGTAATTGCTTTTAATTGATGGCAATCTACTAAAAATTGCATGCAAGCAGTACACAGGAATAAACATAAGACCAATTAATCTTTATATAATGAATAAAGCCGACAAATAGATTGCGTGACAACATATTATATCAACATTTTAGGCAGATGTGCATTTGTGCTGAGGGTAACATGCAATGATATCATGATTCCATGATTATGTTTTTCAGCTCATCCACTATTCATTTCCCTGGTGTAATGCTCTATCCTGACAGGGAACATGTTAGCACGAAAATGTCAGTTTTTAATTAAACAAATGTGTTTTCTTTTCTCGGCATAGGTGAAGTTTCATTCCGGCAGGATCCACAGAAAGGCAGAATGATTTAAGTATTTACATCTATTAGGATGCATTCTTGAATATTGAATTTAAAATGGAGCGCTAGTTTCAAGTTTGAATCCATCAAAACCTGTACGAAAGAAATTATTATAAATTCTGGCAAATTTAAAGAATAATTTTTTAACTGAGTAGTCACAAATTATTTAGTGATTTTTCTGTCTTCATGTTTCACTCGTTGGCGAATGCAAACTTAACGTCATTTTCAAAACCTGAAATTTGATTTTCGAGAGGTTTATTTTTGCATATTTACAACTTCATTTTTAATACTTTAACTGAGATAATGGCCGGTGTTTGCCCTTGTACCACTCTCAAGAAAGCTACCATTTTTTTTTTGCAACTGTGGATGGTGTAAGTTTTAAACAAAAGCAAAAAGCTGTGTTCCTGAATATATTTTTCATTTACATGGATAAAAGTAATTGTCTCTATGTATTCCTTAGACTTTTTACGGATTTCTGTTTGTAATTTCCGTACTTACGTTAATTGGAATTTCCACACTTTCTTCGGATAATCTCGAGCATCATATTAGCCAAGATCAAAGTAAGTAAACACCATTAACTGAAACAAAAATTTAAATTAATAAAGATGACAATAAAACTTTGGAAAATTTTCAGAAAACTGGCTATCAATCCTTCTTTCCATCGCTATTCCATTCTATTTGGTCGGAATCGTGTTTTCGTATTATTTGCGACGTTCTGCCAAAAATGTAAATGATAATTACATTTGCTTTCAGTGAAATCTCGAAATCTGGCTTTCAATTTGGTGTAAATTAAACTGAATATTTAAATTTTTAGGAAACTTATACTGGATGCAAGCGGTGGATTATAGTTGCACTGGTTCTGTTTGTACTTGATGTTGTAGGCTGGGCAATCCTAATTCCACAAGGAACTTTCAGTCTTACTCAAATTGGTTTTGGTGTCTTTGGGATTCTTTATAGAATCTATGAAATCTTTGTCGTTTACAATTTTGCAAAGGAACTCAAATATCAGCCTACTACATCTAATAGCCCCTAAGTAAGTTTTAAATGAAATTTCATTTTCAAGCACAGACAATTTTTTAATTTGAAAATAGTTTCTTATTTTAAGAACTGTTCAAATTTTAAGGAAAATAAGTAGCCCATCTTTTATTTTATACCTAGTGCAGATTAATATTGTTATTACTAATATTGAAGTTTAAAACCACGAGAAGAATTTCATGTTAAAAAAGTTTTTTTGGAAAGGGGAAAAAATAATGAGAAGTTCCTAAGGGCATCATTTTCATATAGTTTTTTATTTTTACCGTAGACATATAATAGAAAATAAAAAATCTCTATAAATATCTATGAAATACTAGACCTAATTATCAAAGAGCTTACACCTAGATTCCTATATGCATTTTCTAGTATCATGCTTTGCTTCACCAAATTATACCGTCATTACAATGCACTAGAGGCATTGCGTGTCAAATAACATTTATTTGTAGAAGTCTCTTTCCCTGTTTACACAATACGCGGTAGGAAAAACCAGCTTGTGCTAGTTCGTTAAAGTTTACAAGCACACTATAAATGAATTGAATTCGCACAACAAACAAAGTTTGGCAAGTCACTCAATATTTGTAAAAACGTCATGAATTTGTCGTGCTCGTTAAAGAACGGTAAACGGCACACAATTTGTTCTTAGTACTAGACATGCATGGTAACATTGTGCAGCAGAAACCCTTTTAATTATCACTTTAGAACCTATGGATGGACAATGTTGGACAATTGAGAGTTTACAGAATAACTATGATCATGTAATTCTATGATTGTTGGCAATGTTTTAGATACTACTAAAATTTGTATTAAACGTTTTCTGTCACTTATATTTATATCTATTGCACTTATGCTATTGATATGTGTACTGACATTAGAGTTTGCATATAAAGAACATAAACTTATTGTATTTTAACATTATAAACTTATTTATTGATATTCTAACTGCATTATCTCCAAAATAACTCGGTGGGCCCGGGGGTCAAACGTTGGCTTGAAATAGGGTTGTTTTTGAGGGTTGTCGAACAGTCTCTCCAAGGTTGGAGTTCCATAACTTTTGTAAAAAATGACATTTTGTCCTAAATATTTCTATAGTAGGATCTTTAAAACGTCCTCTTTTAAAATTGATATTGACTTTGAAAATCGGAGTTGTGTAGTGGAAGCTACAATGATTTAGTAGAAAATTGTTCTGAAAAAAATACCTCCAAATTTAACCTACCATAACCTTGACGTTTGCAAAAACACCACACCTGAATCTGTAAAGTAACATCTGAAAAACATTTTCATTTACCGCATTTTAAAAAATGCCATCAACATCAAAAATCGAAAGTGGGCGCAACGTGTTGCGACTAGTTTGAAAAAAGTGTGTTTACAATAGGGCTTTAAGGGAGCAAAAATTACAAACTCCTTCATATCTCGACAACGTTAAGTGATGCCTACAAACTTAAAATTCCAAAATGGTAGAGCTTAAAAAGTTCAGATCAGAATCGGCAATAAACTGGGAGGTAAAAATTTTTGCCATTAGGTTGCATAGTCCTTTTGTTGCGCTTCCATACCTAATGATATGCCAATATACATACACCGCAACGCTTTCAAGAAGAAAAAGATATTTTAAGCTTTTTTTAAAAACCAATCTATTTATTCTTCTAAAAATAGTTTGGCAAAAAAATATTTAATACAGAAACCTGACAAAATTAAGTTTTCCTTATATCAAACTACTATTGTGGTTATTACCAAAAATCAAGAATTGCATGTATCCTAAATTATCAAACTTTTTTTAAACCAATACTTTATTGTTTTATTTCTATGCTGTCAGAATAACAATAATTAACACTGCATGCCATCTAATCTATATATAATATCCAATTTCCTTAATTGGTCATTTTACATTTTTACAAAAGTGAATGCATCATGCAACATTGCCGCAGCAGACATTTTAAAATAATTCTCCTTTATATAAAACAAAAAACAAATTACTTGCTTGAGTAAGTGTTCACTTATTTCCGCAGGCTTCACATTTCCGTGTCTTCTCTTTACATATAACGTTTTTGTGAGTTAGGATAGCATATCTGTTGTTTTGCAAGACTTAAGTCAAGACCAGGTGACATAATTTGGGTTAACATCTATTTTGCTTGATGTTTTCGCACGGTATGCCTACGTAAGTTCGCGCTTCGAATAAACATGATATTACAATAATTGCATTGGAATTTTTTGCCACTATGTTCCCTTTTGTGTCTAACTAATGCTGATTTACTCTTGAAACTTTTCTCACACTTGCTGCACTTCCACGGTTTTTCTTCAGAATGTACTGACGTATGCTGCTTCATATGAGCTTTGGAGGCAAAACCTTTTCCGCACATCTCGCATTTGTAAGGCTTTTCGGCCAAATGAGTTTTAAGATGCCACCGCACTATAGATTTTCTCTTGAAAGTCTTACCGCACAATTCGCACGAAAAAGGTTTTTCATCGGAATGTACTTGTTTCATATGTGAAGTAAAAGAGCCATTCTCAATAAATTCTTGTGGACAAGCTGAACAATGGAACGGTCTCTCGTTTATGTGTGACCGAATATGAGAAAACAGTTGAAACAACGACACGTACCGCCGACGACAAAAGACACATTCAGAACCTTTGCGGTGGGTTCCTAACACACAATATGAAATACGGGTTTGGTTTAAACGACCATAATGCTAATCTTTAAAAAAATACTAAACTTCTTACCTTGATGACGATTGGCGCGCCTATCATGACCCTGCTTGGTTCTAAATATTGCACTGCATTTGGCGCATTTAAATGTTTCCTCCCCGATGTGACGTCGTAAATGTGAAAACATATGTCCCTTCATCCTAAACTTTTTTGAACAAAGAGTGCATTGAAATGGCTTTTCCCCACTGTGTACGCTTTTGTGATTTGCTAAACCACCATTCGTTGCAAAACGCTTCTGGCACTGCGAACACGTAAATGGTTTTATGCGTAAATGCACCGCATTCCTATGTATTTTTACATCGCTTGCTCGCTTAAACGTTTTGTCACATAGCTCACATTTGAAAGGTCTTTCGCTTGTGTGCACTACCATATGTCTTTTTAAATCTCAGTTAGACGGAAAAGCTTTGCTGCATATTGCACATTTTGCATTTTTGTTCCGAATAGTTGCCTTGTGTTCCATGTTGTCCTAAACAAATGATCGGGATGAAGGAAATTTCTGTTCAGGTAAATTAGTTGACGTCAGTCTTATTAATTGAAACATGTATTTTACATAATCGGGTTCTAATAAAGCACGCGTTTTATAAATGAAAAGGAACTTACTGGCGTAATATGTATAATTTCACACCCGCAGAGTATCCGAATAACTAATTGTAATTGTAATTAATTACATTTTCAATTACAGTAAGTGAGTAATTGTAATTGAATTACTTTTTTCGAAACGGTGTAATTGAGTAATTGTAATTGAATTACTATTACCGAAATGCATTTGAATAAAATGGACATAATCTTAAATAAGAAAAATATTGCAATTTTGAGACAAGTATTCAACGTGACAATAGAGCTGGGAATGCCAATTCTTGACTTAATCTAGCCAAATGCTGATTCTGTTCTTGCCTTTCATTTGACAAAAGTACGTTCCTGAACTTATAAATTGATATTAATTGCTAATTGTTGGTGTTTGATCAACTAAAGTTAAGGCTCTGCAGTTTCTAAATAACTCGGAGTCTCAAGATAAAATCTTCCTTGGAAATCATCTAGCTGCGCGAAAGATTTTTGTTAAAGACAGCATTAAAATACCTAATCTTCTCCTTCAGAACGGTCTCTAATTTTAAAACCTCGAAGATCAAGGCTGCCAGATGATCTCTTTGAATTTCGAATGCTTAGCTACTCTTTAGTGCTTATGTAATTGGTAATTTGTAATTCAATAACATTTCCAAAAAAAAGTAACTGTAATTTATAATTGAATTACATTCTTATTTAAAATGTAATTTGTAATTTATATTTCAATTACAAAATGAAAGTAATTCGGATACTCTGCACACTCGAAAACAAACATCGATGGCAACTTTATAGGATGTGCTATAAGAAAAGTCATCACTTACGATTTGTGCTAAATGATTTTTTCACAAACTTCGATTCGTGCTATATGACTTTTTTCAAAGACTTCAAATGATGCTATATGATTTTTTGGGGCAATCTGAACTGATAGTGCCAAAATGTGTTTCAAAATCTCCTGATTATTTTGGTACCAAAAGCTCAAATTTCCCCAAAAATCATATAGCATCATTTGAAGTCTTTGAAAAAAGTCATAAAGCACAAATCGAAATTTGTGAAAAAATCATTTAGCACAAATCGTAAGTGGTGACTTTTCTTATAGCACATTCTGTAAAGTTGCCATCAACATGTAAGACTTTAATGAAAATAAGCACTTTGGATTACTTAAGCCTTGGCGTTCAATGACTGGAAGTTGTAAACTTTTCAATTCAGCAGCAAAATGATTTTGCGCTTGGATTTCCAAGTCCTAATCTGATCTAAAAATGTGATAGAATATAAGCTTTTACACAAGCCTTTTCTATTTTATTGCGTTAAGAAAAAGAAAGACGGCTTCAAATACTGTGTTTAGGACAAGATAATATTTTAAAATGTACTTCCATATTAAGGTGCGGTAATGTTTTGATACGTTTTAAAATTATGGGTTTACTTACAAAAATTATGATGGCATCTGACGAAATTGCAATCTCAAAATTAGGCTGGCAAGTCTACACTCTATTACCTGAATTACGCGGCGTAAATGCGCAGAACCTGGAATTTAATGTGCTGGAAGATAATTAAAATTTTAATTAGGAGTCTACAAGGCGGTAAACATGAAAGAATAATCGGTTTCTCCTTAATATTTTTTCCACTACTACCATTCGTACTGCAGTTGGAATAAAATAGTTTACTGATTTTATTGCTGATGCGTTTGTGACATGTACACTTGAGACTTGAGAATTTACCCTTACCGCTCTAAACACTTTCCACTCCCGAATTCGATCTGATTTATATGAGCAGATCTAAAATTTTGTTTTTATTCCTGGAATGAAAAACTGAAGAAGAAGTACTAAACGTACGCTGTTACGCTATACTGTAGTTTATAAGTGCAAACACAATAAACTTTGCGCATAAATGCCGAAATGTAGGATGTGTTTTGAATGGGGAACCTTTTAGACTTATATCAAGTTACTGATTATGTTAGTTAGAGAATTAGTTTAACACACCTAAATTTACGTGGCTCAGAATTCTTAATTTTCAAAAATAGATTTAACAGTTTTCGCGAGGTTTAACTTGTGACGGTAAAAACGGTTTTTATGAAATTACTAAAACTGCATGCTTACGTTGTGTCCACTAAGAAGCTTCCCAATTGTTTATTATTAAATACGATAGCACAATTTAGCATTTTATTTTATCTAAGTATGTTTGGTTACAATCTGTCACTCCAAAAGTGCTTCAAGTTTAATTTTGATAAACTGCAAGGTAAATCTTTGCAGAATACTTTCAATTTGTCGACAAGTTAGGCTTACCTGGTTATATTTATTTCCACGCAACTGCAAATTTTTAGTAAACTTGAGATATTTTCCGAAACTTATGTACGTTTTTAGCTGTTAATATACATAAAGAACTAAGATACCGTCTGTTCTGTAAGAACAAACGAAGTAAAATGAGAAAAATACTCAACACGGATGATTGTTTTTGTTCCATTTGCGTGAGCAATGAACATGTCAATTGATGTGACGGGAAGCACGATCATTTAGAGTAATATGGAATGAGCTGCTGCTGCGCAGTAAGTTTATATCATCTAAGTTCAATAACCTATTCGATGTGCTGGCTTTAACTGTAATATATAGCTTGTTTTTTTGCAAAACGGGCTTCAATCATTTTCATTCATCTCCGCAGCAACGTCATAAACGTTATGGTGTGCTCAGTCACGTTCTCACGGCATGCACTGTGCGCTCTTGGAATAAACAGTTGAGAGCACAGCTACTCACACTTTTATTATTGCCTGTTGAGAAAAATGGGATAAATACATTAACAGGCTAGCTTACTATAACTGAGCATTTGTACTGGTATATTTATAAGTAGGCTGTTATACTGGTTGCTGGTATATAAACTGGAAATGTTTTGCGTAGTGTTTTATGTTGATAGTTTTATTCATTTAATTCATTGATAAGTGGATAGTTTCCGCAAAGCATTTTTCCTTAAATTTTAAACGAAATTTTACTTTTGCATAAATTTTTGTTCAGCTTTTTCAATTCTGATAAATATACTACTTTTTACAAGGTATTCTTTCAAGCGTGCACATCATTGTATGCCCATAATGCCGCTTTAATAATACAAACATAATAAATGAAATGAAGAAATTTTACACACAAAATCTTGATCGTAAATTTTAAAATGTCTACCAATAGGCATGTAGAACTTGTCAACATGTGAATAAATTTGCTAGTTTATTCCATTGTTACACGAATTTTTGCAATAGTTATTATACAAAATCTAATTTGGGTTTTCATTTTTATACAGTAAATATCATTTTATTTAAATAAAAGAGTGCTACAATTGACTATTTTTCTTGTTCTGAAGGCTTTAAAGGTTACAGTTTTGCATTGCAATGGGTTGTAATGTATGAGAATATTTTTTTAATTATGATAGGTAATTCGTTGTCGATTTATTTATCCATCTATTATCAATCAAAGTATTTAATTATCTATTTGATTTTGAAATGTAAAAACTAGCCTAAACCTCCAAGCTTTTTATACTCCGAATCATTCTCTTAAAATTTAACATTTGACGCTTTTCCAAATTCAATTCCATTCACAAATGCAAACAAAACCTCTGAAAAGCTTTCATTGCGCACATTTATTTATTATTTACTCACTGTTTTCACTCAATGAAAAAACTGCTTCGAAAAAAACAATCAGAAGAAGTTTGAAGACCACCCCGAATCAACTCAAGTACGAGAAATGACGAAAATTCCATAAACTTAATTCAACTAAGCACCAAAGTTCCTTTATTGAAACATGTATTAGCACCAAAGCGAATTGACAACACATTGAAGCTAAAATCGGGTAAACGATTAAATGCAATAACCATTAAAACTAAAAACTATTTATGTTTGTCTTTTTCTTGGCGCTTTGCTGGCCTAGTAAAACTCCAATTGTGCTAAGCAGTGCACGAAAGATTAATAAAAAATATGCGGTTAGATGTTGATTTAATTAACGAAACATTGTAACAGTTAAACTTAAAAGGTTTTAAAATTACCAATTAAAAATACCTTTGAAACAATAATTATGATGTAAACGATTTCCTGAAGAATGAGTTAACCAGAAGCAATCAAATGCTGCATCACAAAAACATTGCACAGTGAAAGAGAACACAACAAGAATCCTTTATGACTTATTATTTGTCTTTAGCCCGTTATCAGCTGTAAGGGTTTCTTGGAAAGGGTTATCTGTCCATAAACTCTCAGAAAAGCACAACAATAGCCATGTACTTCACAGAAAAGTGGTTTGTTGAAATTGCCAGTTTTGAAAGTGACAGCAAGTAATACTGTCAGTCAAGCAGCATGCTGTTTCAAAATGTATCGTAAAAATCATAAAAAAAAACTTTTGCAAAATATAAAATACCACTCGTTTTTTTTCTACGTGGTTTTGGCAATATTTTTGCGGAAAAATTTTTCCTGCGGATGGGCAAGTTTCACTTACTTAGTTTATGCCGTACAAACCTAGTGACGGTGCAAATGTGATTAGGGTTGGTTACTCTGTTTAATAGTAATAGTTTGATATTAGTTTGAAAAATCTTATGAAGTTTTGTTTTCATTTTTCGAATAGGAGTATATTTATATCTTTAGATCCCATCAAGCTTGGGTTTTTTATTCGAATTTGTTTGGCCGCCAAAACTATTTTTATACTTCCAAGATATTCAACACAATTGAAAATGGCCTGGCCGCCATTTTGTTTAGAATGGTCGAGAATATTAAGTATTTTATTAAACTAAACAAAAAGTATAAGTTTTCTTACAACCGAATAGAGCTATGATCAACCTTCCAAAAACCAGACGTGAAAAGAACAATTGGCCTGAACCGTACCAAAAAAACGTCTTTCTCAAAACGCAGAGCAATTTTATGTGACGGAATTGAATAGCACATAAATGTGACATTTATAGGAGCTTCTAAAATTATAAACTCGTTTATATCACAACAACGTCAATATATAATGACATACTTTAAATTGCAAAATTGTGGAGCTTTAAAAGCTCTATCAGAGTCGACAATGAACTGGGAGGTCAACATTTTTGCCTTTTGGTTGCATAGTCCTTTTTTGTAAAAGTAATTTTGGGTGTTCTTTTACACCCTGTAAATTTAATAAGGAGACGATCTACTATTTCACCACAACTCTACAAGGACTCAAACGATTTTCTGGATATTTCGCATGATTATTAGGCAAGTTATGTCTGTTACCTGTACAAAGTTTCAGTTTGCTCCGATGCGGTATAACGAAGTTATGAACAATTTACTTATTTACATTTACTTAAATTTACAATAATTAAAGTATTTCATTTGCTTTTGTTCCTATGTCGAGCCTGCTCCTGACAGGAGCCACCTGTACCCTTGATTGCCAGATGTCAACCGTGGTCATGTTCCTGATGGTGGTGTTGTACAAGATGAGTAGTGGATGCAGTAAACTTTCTGTTGAATAGTCCCGTGGTTGTCCGAACTCCAACAAATCTTCCATAACGTTAAAAAGAGAAAAACATGTTTATGTAAAATGTAGACTGTAGAGCTAAATTCAATTAGAATATTAAAATTTGTTTACTTGAGTTTTTGAGGTGGCAGTTACCACTCTCTTGGCACGTGTATACCTTGTACAGAAAAGCGGCTTAACAATTATAGTTACTACGTTTTGGGCTGTTTTTTCAAAGAAATACCTGCCTCAAGAATAGAGCAGCACAGCTCCACAACTAAGTGTGGAAGAACCAAATCATTCAAATGACTGAGGAAGTTGATATTTTTCTAATGCTTGTTACAGTTTAACCGATAAAATAACCAATTTTCCATATTTAACAGTCAACTGAAAATCGTACTTGCGACAAAAATTGAAAATTGTTGTGCGTGCTAATCACGTCTTAAAATATGTATTAAAGTATTCACACAGTTTAACTGATTATTAGCTCGCTGCTTCAGCAGAGGAGCTTATTAAGATGTAGTGTGTCCGTCTACATTATTTTTTACGGGCTCTAAACCAGGTAAAACGGGCCATAAATCAGCTAAAATATGGCTTAAATCAGCTAAAAGAAGCCTTAAATCAGCTAAAAAAGCCATACATCAGCTAAAATAGGCCTTAGATTAGCTAAAATAGGCTTTAAATCAGCTAAAATATGCCTTAAATCAGCTAAAATAGGTTCTAAATCAGCTAAAATAGGTTCTAAATCAGCTAAAATAGGTTCTAAATCAGCTATTCACACAGTTTAACTGATTATTAGCTCGCTGCTTCAGCAGAGGAGCTTATTAAGATGTAGTGTGTCCGTCTACATTATTTTTTACGGGCTCTAAACCAGGTAAAACGGGCCATAAATCAGCTAAAATAAGGCTTAAATCAGTATAAATAGGCCTTAAATCAGCTAAAATAGGCCTTATATCAGCTAAAATAGGCCTTAAACCAGCTAAAATAGGCCTTAAATCAGCTAAAATAGGCCCTAAATTAGTTAAAATAGGCCTTAAGTCAGCTAAAATAGGCCTTAAGTCAGCTAAAATAGGCCTTAAATCAGCTAAAATAGGCCTTAAATCAGCTAAAATAGGCCTTAAATCAGCTAATATATGCCTTAAATTAGCTAAAATAGGCCTTAAATCAGCTTAATATGCCTCAAATCAGCTAAAATATGCCTTAAATCAGCTAAAATAGGCCTTCAATCAGCTCAAATATGCCTTAAATCAGCTAAAATAGGTTCTAAATCAGCTAAAAGAGGCCTTAAATCAGCTAAAAAAGGCCATACATCAGCTAAAAAGGGCCATACACCAGCTAAAATAGGCCTTAGATCAGCTAAAATAGGCCTTAAATCAGCTAAAATAGGTTCTAAATCAGCTAAAAGAAGCCTTAAATCAGCTAAAAAAGCCATACATCAGCTAAAATAGGCCTTAGATTAGCTAAAATAGGCTTTAAATCAGCTAAAATATGCCTTAAATCAGCTAAAATAGGTTCTAAATCAGCTAAAATAGGTTCTAAATCAGCTAAAATAGGTTCTAAATCAGCTAAAATAGGTTCTAAATCAGCTAAAATAGGTTCTAAATCAGCTAAAATAGGTTCTAAATCAGCTAAAATAGGTTCTAAATCAGCTAAAATAGGTTCTAAATCAGCTAAAATAGGTTCTAAATCAGCTAAAATAGGTTCTAAATCAGCTAAAATAGGTTCTAAATCAGCTAAAATAGGCCCTAAATCCGCCAGAATAGGTTCTAAATAGGATATAATTGGCTAGTAATCAAGAATACCGTTTATTTTTATTAGCGAGCGTTTTTATGGTTTAGGGGTTAGTACCGTTTGCAATAAGAAAATACTAATGAATAAAACCAAGCACCTTTATTGCACGTCTTCTACAACAAAAGCTTTTTCACAATTTTGAATCCATTAATCCAGTGAATTCAGATTTAAATGTAAAATACCGTTTATTTATTCGATTTATATCCTTCACTCAATTTATGACCCTCCTCAAATTATATCCTCCTTTGAGATGTGAAATTTAAAATTTTAGCCGGGGGTTTCAATCGAATAAATACGGTAACTAACCAGCCAGCAAATGGCATGTACCTGAAGTTACTCCTTCCTAACGTTAAAAAGAGAAAAACATGTTTATGTAAAATGTAAAGCTGAATTCCATTAGAATATTAAAAATTGTTTACTTGAATTTTTGAGGTTGCTCTTAACACTTTGTTGGCACGTGTACACCTTGGACTTAAAACTGTCTAACTGTAGTTAATGACTTGTGCTGTTTTTACAGAAGCATTTACCTCCCGAGTAATGCAGCAAAGCTCTACACCAACGTGTGCAAGTTCAAAACCGTTACACCTTTATGCAAAATTTGACTTCAATTAGCAATTGGATTTCTGTTACTGGTTTAAAAGGTTTGACCGATAAATGAACAATTTATGACGATTAAATGTAAAGGCATACTATGGACAACAATTTGAGATTTGTGAAATTTTGTGATTGGTACTTAACTATATAAAAATCTGTTAAGGTGTTTACACAGTTGTTACTGTCATTAGTGGCATATACAATGGAAATAACTAAAGAATAGAACCAGGCATTCTAACTAGATATTTTCCACAACGAAACTTTTTCTGGGATAGTAGTAAATAGTGTTGTTTGTGATCGTGATAAATATAAATGCGAGTAATGCTTCAAAACTGCAATCAAACAAAAACCTCGCCAAAGTTATCCGATTAATAGTCATTAGGTTGGTGGCAACCAAATATTCAGGCAGCTTCATCGCATGACCTAGATCTAGATCGTGCTGGCTAGATCGTGTTCAGCAAAAGTTTAGTAAACCACAGTCCACAGCGAGTCCTACCACATCACCAGTATTTTTCTCAGTTTGGATCTCAAATCAGCTCCTACTAATTTCGAGGACTCATGCATAAATATTTCCTAAAAAGATTCGTAACTTAGTAAGTTTTACAGAGCAAGTTGGAAGCTAGTAAAGCACGATATTTTTAAAACAAAAGAATAGCATTTTTTGGATTTATCTTGTTAGATTGCACAGAACAATACTGAATACTTCAAATACTGTTCAGGTCTACCAATTTATCGTAGAATATTTCCAAGAATAACTTGAAAACGTATTTATGGTCGTGCGCAAACGGACGTAAAACGTTATAACGGACAAGTAAATAAATATAGCATGGCGTATTGGTAAAATAGTTTACTTGCAGTACCCCTAACTCAGCTACCTTTCCATATGAGTATGGTCAAAATGAGTTTTTTTCCAATTCACATGCAATTTTTTTTTCTTTTACATCCAGCAAAGTGGTGCGTCCAAATCGGACACATTGTCACTTGGTAAAGGTGTCATGCAAAAAATGGAATTATTTTCGGACTGTGTTGTAAGCATAATTAACTTTGCCGGATTTGATATCAATTTAGCTCAATATAGAACCCCAGTATTTCTAACAAGATATTTTTCAGAAGAATCAAGCGATGTTATTTTCCCCCAAGAATTAAAATGTTCAAACAGTAGCATGTTGAAAAAATTTGAAAACGAAGGTTTTAACAAATTATTTATTACTCAAAATAACTACCGTGATAATGTGGCAACCAAAATGTCCAGTGCTTGTCATGCGAATGTGTACTTGTATCCTCCTGATTTTAAAAGTACTAAGATGTACAAGTATTATATGAAACAAGGGTTATCCTTGGGTCAAATATATTATGATGAAAGATGAATGAAAGGAATACACGTTTATTGATGCTGTATGAAAGAGATTTTATTGAGACGTTGTATTTGTGGCCGCAACTCCAACACTGAACAGGTTTGCATTCAAGCCTGTTGATAAGGTAGTATGTGTGTGTGGTGTGCATGTGTGTATTATGTAAGTGTGTGGGATGACGATGACGATGAAGATGAAGCTTAGGTTACATGCCCATCTATTAAAGACTTGTCGTAAGACAAGTAAATTAAACGCTGAATCGGCGGTTATGGAGGGATGTTGATAAGGGCAACTGGATCCTTTGATGATGCTGGAAGCCGTGATGATAATGGGTGAAGATGAGTTGGAAGGAAAATAGGAATTAGGATAAGCTCAAATTAAGTAGAATTCGTTCAGTTAAATTTTTGCGGTGAAAGGGATCATACCGAATTGTGGCACATAAAACTTTTTGTTGGGTTGAATTATAACGTTCCATTACCAGCCATTGTTGTTAAGGTTGTTGCTGTTGTGGTCATCATTGTCAAGGATGTGGTAAGTAAATACACATGTTAAAGAACCACTTGAATTGCGAGTAGCAATGAGAGGACATGTTGTTGATAACTTTTTATTTATTTATTGTAGGACCGGCGTGTTGTTCCTTGTTGTCGAGATGGTGGGATTGTGGATAAGCCAAGAGAAGGAGTTGGTGTTATGGAAACCGACTACTGCGGAAGGAATCTTCTGCATGAAATGCTTTTTTAGGGGCGAAGTGGTACTTATATACCCCAAGGGGACTGCATCGAACATAAGTATGGTATGTGATATACCAAGGTATCTGATGAGGAAATATGAAGATTATCCAGTTTACGCCTACGTGCAGAGACCGTTGGAATGCGCTGGACCAATCGAGTTAAAAGTATGGAAAGGGCAGGACATCAGGTTCATGGATATGTGAGTAGAACAATTTTATAATTTACATGAAATTTTAGATTGTTGTTGAGGTCAAGCCAATAATTGCATAATGATAACAATGCAATGTTGTTATGTTGTAGGGGCAGTTGGTGGGTGAAATATGGAGGGCCAGAAGGAGTGCCAAAGCCAAATCCAAGAGAGTTGGTGCCTTTCAGGTATTTAGAACAGCACGCAGAAGGAAAACGAATCAACGCTGAAATTCGAGCTTGGGAAGAGCGGATGTCTTGGGCCATAAGAGCGGAGGACGGCAAATTGGAACAGGTTTTCAGGAAAATTGAGGATTTGGGTTGGGCAGCATATGACTACGTTACGGGAGATAAGGGAGGAAAATTTGCAAAGGGTTTGGTTGGAACGATGAAGAACTTGACTCAAGGGGCTATCATGGAGTTGATGGAGTCCACATCCGTGATGGTCCACAAGGTGGAGGTCGAGGTTAAACAAGTTGCTGAAGTGGTTGGCGGTGATATCCATGATGCTATAGTTCATATTGGCTAGTTGATATGATGATGATGATATGTCCATAAGTGTGGTTTATGTATTATGTGTGTATAACATGTGAATTATATGAATTGCACAATAAAGTGATTGGACGGCGTGGTTAAAATAAAATAAAGAAGAGTTGAAGATGAAGAATTATTGAGTAGGTCTTACGATTAGATAAGTTGATAACAGAAAATTTATGACCATGTGATGACGTCAATCGAACATAATGTATGTTTGCATCTACCTTTACAAGAACTTGAAATGGAAATTTTTGGTTTACATAATGCTTAACTTGACACAGAATCTGACCATGCAATAATTTAAGAAAAGAACAATGCAACTAATGTTATAATATATTAACTGAAATGGTCAGGCATGAGGTGCACGCAAACATACATGATGAGCCAAACAGCGCAGGCACTTAGGCGGGCGCCTCGTGTTCTTTAAGAAGAGCACGAGCAGAATCAAGTTCGGCAACTGGGTAAAAACCAGATTTAGGGGCAGATGGCGCATGAAGTGAGGCAGAGCGAGGGTGACCATGACCATTAGACTGGGATTGAGTGTAAGGAGGGCTAGGACAACGTGGAGGGACATCAACACAGCGGATGGGACTGAGACATTGGACTTCTCTCCGCTTCTTGTGAGAAGTAAACTGGGAGGTCCAACGGGCTTTACAGTAACAAAACAAAAGGGACAAAAGGACAAGAAGGAGAACAACTAAAACGGAGCCGAGGGCAATCAAAAAGATGGTCAAGTCATGGCATTTGCTAGTATGAGTCAAATCAAGGGAATGAGCGACCGGAGCATTAGTGGTGCCGGCAGCGATTAAGGGGAAATTACCGACTGGGTAAGGTCGTGTAAGACCGTAAGAGCGCCAAAAAAAGAAAAGGACAAGGAAGGAAATGCCGATATTCCATAATAACATGACATAGTCTGTGACTTGGGAGGAATAATGAAAGAGATGATGGTCAAGGGGACTGGACCAGTGACGTAGTAAAGGGGAATCGGAGGAAACACTGGGAATGTCGTCACTAAGGGATGCAATGAGACGGGTGATGTTAAGATGAAAGGGCTGATCGAGCTGGGAAGCAAGGGAATGCGAGGAGAAGGTGACATCCGATGGAAGATCGGAGAAGTGAAGTGGCCATAAGACCGTGTGGGAAACAACTTGGGACTCTGGGAGACAAGGAAACGACGGGAAATAAGGACGGAGACCGGTATCTAAGTAACAGTTGTCACAAGGAAGCCGGAGAATATGGAGACCAAACTCAGAAGGAGTAAGGGTGTGATTCTCAGCGGGACAACGAATAGACGCGTTGGAGGGCAAATTGACAACGGCTAGAGTGCTGGAAGAGAGACGTTCGACCAACAGATGAGGAAACGGGTAACAACGAAGAGGACAATGGGAACGGAGGTCAGCCAAGGAGGCGACATTGAGGAGATGGGAAGTACAAGTATTCGAAAGGAGGGAAGACGTCAAGGTATCGGAGACAAAACAGTACCCAGAACGGAAATTGCAATATTGAGATTCTAAATCGGCTACGAAGACAAAACGTTCGTCATGCTGGACTAGAAGACCTGATTGGTGGTCCACTTGGCAAACATGAGAAGAGTTAATTTTGAAAGGGACTGTACGGAAGTTGTGGACTTGGGACATGGAATTTAAGGGGCGTATTGGAAGATCAACGCGGATGGAAACAAAATGTGCACGGTGGTTGATGACGCACCGGGCGAAAGGCATTCCATAAAGAATACCGGAATGGGCCGGATTAAAGGCAAGAGTCATCTTGAACTGATGCATAAGTTCAGAATTTAGACCGGATAAGTGTCCACGAAGTGCAGACGGTGTAATGATGGTCGGATAAAGGAGATTCTTTTGGCAAGAATTTAGAAGGAACTGATATTGAGTCATCTCTGTGAGACGATTGATCAGATCAACCGTATTGAATAAAAGAGCAGTGACTCTACCAGCGCCGTACATGACTGACTCAGCGAGGACATGATAACGACGTACGTCATCTTGGTGGAGAGTGGAGAATGTGTGCTGAACGGGAGTCATGTATTGTTGAATCGAATGGGATTGATTATGTGCGAAAGTGTTGAGAGTATCAACAACTCGCATGACTTGTGCGTGTTCAACTGACATGGATTGGCGGATCGCATCGATGTCGGAGGAATAATCGGGACTGGACGCAAACAATTTGTTATAAATGCTACCAGCGATGAAGGCTCCTCCTGCAATGAGAAGAGCTTGTCTTCGGACTCGTGGAGCACGTGTAGTGGTAGAAAGTTGAATGGGTTGACGGGTCGAAACATTATAAGTAGGGCTATTGAGAACTAAGGGAAGAGTAAATTCTTTGGCGGGAGGAGTATGAAGGTTCATTTCTGCAATGTCTTCGACGATTTCGTTCAAATGGGATTCAAGTTCCTGTATTGCATGAGTGAGCTCAACAAGCAAGGAACACGGAAGATTCATGGGTTGGATCGAATTGCAATGGGACAAAAGGGTAGCATGACCAAAATCGTGTTTATTACTAAAGGTTAGATTGACGCGAAATATGATAGGGTATGTAGAGTCAAATAATATGATTGGGTCTTTGAGGCGTTCAATAAAGACACCAGATGAAGGACGGAATTGGAGACCCAAACTCTCAGAGCAGGACACTAGGAGTACAAGAAGTACTAAGTGCATCTTGCATCTGAAAGCAATATTTACAGTATTTACAAGTTAACCAAACCCAAAGGTTAACGCAAGCGCATATCGCAATTATGAAGCCAACTAAGAAGCCAAGCCGTAAAGTTAAGATGAATATATGCTCATCGAGCAATGAATGAGTATTGAAGTAGCGGAGTATTTAGTTATGGACGTTTCGGTGGACATTCAGCAAGCTAACAGACGTAAAGTCTAACATTCCAGACCAAGGCAAGCTACTAACCATAAGCCATTCCGCAAGCATAAATACAAACCTTTGATTAACAATCCTTGAAAGCGGTAGAGTTAAATCACAAACGCAAATAAGGGAACAAACGTTTCACAAGGAAGTTCGCACGCACTGTCGTACTGTGCCCGTCTGCTGGTGAGACTGATCCCTGTCGAGTCTCGTACTAATTTTTGATTAAGATCTCGTAAACTAGCTAACGAATGAATTAAGTCAGAATTTTCAAATATATGAGTTGGTGTCTATATCACTGTCAGAACATGCGTCCATCCTAGGAGTACGTAGGAGATTCTCAACGCATTATAATTTTACAACAGGATATGGCGTACCGCACCTGTCAACCTAATCATCACCTACTGAGGCTGTCGCAAAGAACTAAAGACTAATTACAGTTGAACGTTTGGCCAACAACATCGCTGAGTACGTGATAATAGACGGTTAAAAACGTAGAACTCCAGAGTGATGTATTTTGAACCGATTCGTAACCTATGTTTTGCACAGGCGTCATTTAGACAACCAAACTTACAGTTGGAGTGATTGGAGTGCGCCGGTGATGCAATGAGTATGATGAAGTTTCGAGAAGGCGTTGTAAAGCGGATGTTCAGGAGGCAAGGTTTTAAGAGCACGAGGAATAGTATAGTAGAAGGGTGAAGCAGTGTCAAGTAAAGCAGCAGTCCGGTAGTCAGGAGTCAGGAGAGTGTCGCGTCGCCAAGGAAGGTACTCAATCCAGTACCATTCACAAAAGAGGCACATTTTGAATTCATGTTTTTGGCCATAATGGCAAGTATCGAATGAAGGTACCAATTTGGTTAATGTGAGGTCATCAACGTATGGAAACGTTAGGACATAATTTAAGTGTTCCAATATAGCAGCCGGTTGATGTGAATATTGATTTTGTTTGACGAGGAGTTGAAAGGCCAAGAATAACTCATCGTTGTCACACCGTTGAAGGTGGAATCCTAATTGTTTCATAAATTTGGATGGGCCCCAGCGTTTTGTCTGGTGACTGCCATAGGTGTAGATGTAGTTATAGAGTATGTTCATATCTCTAGTCGTAAGAATCAGAGTGAAGCGAGGAATCGGAGGTAATTTCTTTTTGTCCATAGTGTCAAGTAAAATGCGGTTAAGCTTAGCGGCAGTGCAAGGTCGATTGTTTTTGTCTTGTAATGGGTCTTTAGGAGTACAGTTGTGAGTGTCCATGTGGTCGCGGAATTGAGCGACTGGATGGAAGCCGAAGGAGCGAATCAATTCCCGAAAGGGATGGAGTGCTAAGGTCTGAAAGCACTCAGGGTGATCCAACATAAATTCCTTGTAGGAAGCATCCGTATGAGGTGACGGTTCGCCGTTAACCATGTTACCTTTGTAGAGGACTGGGTAAGTCTTATCTTCATATTGATGTGGGGTATCGTCTGGTTTGTAGACGCGATCAGGTTCCGGAGAGATGAAGTGTTCCGGGTGTTGATTAGGATCAATGGGACCAGTGAAAGGTTGTGGACGCTGGTTCATAGGCTTAGTGTTAGCCGATGGTTTGGGACTCCAATGGGAAATCCTATGGATCCTGGAAGTCGGACGAGAAGAAGATGAGGACGAGGCTGGTGGAAGCTCGTCAGAAGGCTTAGTCACAAGTCTAGGGATAGGATGAACTTGGGTTCCCCAGATAAAGCCATCATGTTGCACATTTGGAGGAGTGCTAGGACGGAAGGCTGTAATGGTTTTACCATTTAGTGTAGTTGATAGTTCAGTCCAATGTGGCTCGAAGGACAACTCGGCAGGTGTTGGTAGCTGCACTCTTTGTACAGGAGTACGTGGATTGTCATAAGGTACAATGTCAAGGCGTATGTAGTCATTCAGATCGTCATAAGAGTTCGGGATGATGAGGGTGCATTTGCATGGTTTCAGGGTCACGAAATACTTGAAATTTGGGTATGGAAGCATAGCGTCGTATTCCCAAGTGAGTTACTGCACAATCGTCCAGATCATAAGAAATGGGCATTTGTTCAGGATTATGCATGGTGATGCGACGTACGTGGTCAGACATAATGGGCAAATTAATCGAGTATGCAACAATCTGTATGTGGGGTATCTGAATACACTATATAAGATTTGGTATTGTTGCAGAGTATTCACTATGTAACAAGTACACGCGCAAACAAGCAAGAATTACAAAGGAGATAAAAAAAATGGGAAAAACTTGTTTGGTGTTGCTTTGCAAGATTTCTCAAGGTTACGTACTGGGCAAAAATAGGTACTGAATTAGGGCAGAACTAGGGGCAAAAACTCGGGGTCGGGGCTGAATGAATGTAATATGCACTATACACCAAGTACAGAACTTTGCACTTATCACAAATTTAGTCAAAATGTCACAGGTCACTTGTTGATAAGCTGCTGTTTGTCAACTAAAATGCAATGGCAAAAGAAAAGCGAAAGCAATATGCAATAGTTTATGTTGGTAAACTTACAAGGGTGATAAAAGCTTTGTCAATGGAGGAATCTCTCCCTCTGTTGGAGAAGAAGGTAGGCAAACGGTTTGAAGTCCAGGGTCGTTGAGCAGGTCAGGCAAAGGCAAAGGTTCGCCAGATGAAACAAGGGTTATCCTTGGGTCAAATATATTATGATGAAAGATGAATGAAAGGAATACACGTTTATTGATGCTGTATGAAAGAGATTTTATTGAGACGTTGTATTTGTGGCCGAAACTCCAACACTGAACAGGTTTGCATTCAAGCCTGTTGATAAGGTAGTATGTGTGTGTGGTGTGCATGTGTGTATTATGTAAGTGTGTGGGATGACGATGACGATGACGATGAAGATGAAGCTTAGGTTACATATAACAACATATTACATTTTAAACTGCCTCAGGTGTTGGAATATTTCTCTGATCTAGAAAACAAATTTAAAAGCTATATCATACCAACATTACCACAATACTCCGTGTTTGTTGTACACTCTGTATTTCAAAACATATATACTGCTGTATCAGTGCTTATATGGATTGACTCCGCACATGTAAGTCCGGGATTGGTTCATCCCTATCAAACTGTTTTATTCATTGAAACTCAGTACCCCTCTGACGTGAAAATGTACTTTCATTGTAAGTTTTGTCACACCTGCTCCCGTGTAGCGCTTCAGCCAATCAGCAGTTTATATATAAGCAGACAAAAAATAGATGACTATATTTCCACAATTGATAATGCCAATTCATATCATGTGATAGTTGTGTATGGTGGAGACATTCCTAAGTATAGCCTGGGCCCAAAAATTAATCAACATATTAGAAGAGTACTCAACAATATCATGAAGCTTGATATAACCAAAGTCAGGAATCTCCCTACTCTATTTGCAGGTCACTTAGTTTCGTCTTTACTGCCTTTTAACACAACATTCTCATTCACTAATATATTTAACGCTACAAATCATCGCAATAATATAACTACTTTAGGTTGTCCCTCAGGACGAGTGTTATCTCCAAACTTACGTCCGGCATTGCACCGTACTACAGAAGTCAACATAAGATACTTTCATGACAAATCCTTGGTCTTGTACAGTGACAAACTGAGATTCATTGCATGTCATTATGAAAGACAAACCTGGATATCATCGGCAGGGGAGCTTGTGTACGCGTTTGATATTCTCACTTGGCTTTTGCTGGCACTTGCAATTCTATTGATTTCTCTTCTGATCAGTAAATCTTTAATAACATCAAACACGGTGAAAACCTACATCATCTCGTCATCTGTTGTCGCTTTTCAACTT
This sequence comes from Entomobrya proxima, assembly GCA_029691765.1. Taxonomy (NCBI): domain Eukaryota; kingdom Metazoa; phylum Arthropoda; class Collembola; order Entomobryomorpha; family Entomobryidae; genus Entomobrya; species Entomobrya proxima. Next base: position 51,674,807 of record CM056171.1, on the reverse strand, counting down.
TTTTCAACATTGCTTGAACAAAGCTTACGAACATTTAGTGTACCTTTGACAAAAGATAAACGTTTTATCAGATATGCTATATGTTTCATTCCACTTATGTTTTTAGTGTTAAGCAATAAGTACAAAGGAGATAATATTACCAGACTGACTGTAGCGGCACCGTTGATTCCGTTTGATAGGTATACTGATTTAATTTCGAACAATTGTACAGTTTATATACTACCAAAAAAATTGAATGGTTACGACTACGAAAGCATAAAATCTAACGTGAGAGTCGAATACCACCAAACAAGCTCTCATGAAGCCTTTCCGGTAGTATCTGAAATATGGTTTTACATAATGCTACAATGGGAAGATTGGCATAATATTCGTGATGTGATGGATCGCCTGTCAGAAAACACAAAACTCTTCGTAAACAGCTCAGAGTTATTTCACAACTGGATATATGCAACGCACAAGTTAAGTACTTATGTTGATGACTTTAGGGAACTTGTTGTTCCCTACTTGGAAAATTGCGACAAAGCTGGTGTAATACTCGATGAGAACATAGGCAGAGTTGTCTATGCTAATATGAGCGGAAAAACACGACCAGTTTATTTTGGAAAAGATATCATTAACGAAAATCTAAAAGGCTACCAATTGTTCGGGCAACACACAAAATTTGCATATGAACGAATACATCGTTTCTCTGAAAACGGTGTGACTGCTTGGTGGCAAAAGTTTGTTGAGTTTGCACTGGTTCAAATAACAAAGTCTCGTAAGTTTAACAATAGTACAAACATAAAAGATGATTTGGAACAAAAAGAAAAAGCCGGGATATTAGTTTTGTGTTTTATTCCGGGAATGGGACTCTGCTTAGCACTACTAGTTTTCGTTTTACTAGAACTTAACTTGAAATGCAGCTGCCTGAAACTAATAAGTGATGGGTCTAAAATATTTAGTAAGTCTTGAAATTGGATAACGTTTTTTTAAGTAGGTAAAGCTTTCTAATGAATGATCTTCTAATTATTCCCTCTGTAGATTTTCGTTGTATTTTCGTGGTTCCAAGTTCGGCTCAAGAAGTTATTTCAGCCTCTGGAGATTCCAATAACGAACACGTGCTTCATCATCAAGACAGAAACACGCATCTTGAGAAGCGAATCCGAATACTTCAAAAAACAGTTGAACGTCTGGAACAAGAAAGGTTGGCGTCCCGTACTTCTGCAACTCCTAAGCTCGAAACCCCGGTTTCTCTGTTTGACGCCATTGAGGAAGTGATATAACTATAGAAATAGTTTGTAGTTACTTAGCTAGCCTACCTTGCATAAGTTTTGTTGGAATCCAAGTGTTGTACATATACTATGATTTATATAAAATAAAATTTGTAACATACTCTGACAGGTGTCATCCATTTCTGTTTTTGTTTTATAAAATTATTCAAATGATTCTCAAACTAAACAAGATTAGTTAAACAAACCTCTTAGAATGTGTATGTATCTTGTAATACGCGAATTTTATGAGAACATGTGTTTTGCAAACATAGTGTTCACAAGTAAAAATGCGTATGCATTTTGGTACAACTGGCCACAAAAATTAAAATACTTGACATCTAAAAATCCTATAGAACAGTCATGTCATGTTCTCTTATACATGCACCCAGTATTATTTGTTGGACATTTATATAGGCCGCGGAGAAGGTGGGGAGGGTGGTGACAAATCCCCACCTCGAAAAAACGGACCGTGAAATCGTATCATTTTCACCCCCTCGATTTTGACTACGCAAGAGATATTCATATCAATATAAAAAACTGAAGTAGACGGAATTTCACAGTGCCACTGAATATTACAAGTCATTAAATCATATACCTATCATATTATCGATTGCAGTTTCATTTAGTCAGCTCTGCACTAATTGTATTTTATCTAGCAAAGGATCATTTTACTTCATATTACTATTGTTTTAGCAAATTTATTTGGGACTGTTAGTACTAGCGTAACAGTTTTGACTCTTTGTGTGGGGACTACGTCAAACAGTTAATTGGGAAAGACACTGCTTATGAAAAGGGACCTATGGCATGAGACATTTTTATCGTGAATGTATATTTAAGCCACTCAACTTACCACAGGATATACAAAGTATTATAACTGCATAGCATGCAATTTCAGATACGATTGACTTCTACACTGCATGTTTTAAGTTATAAATTATTTAATAATTTTAAACTAGAATTACGGCTCTACAAATAAATACGCTAAAGCCAGGGATGAGTAAATCCCACCATTTTAATAAATCCCATCCCAGTGGGAAAAAGATTTTTCCCGGGAAAAAGTCCAAAATGTCCAAAAGTGCCTTAAATACACTGGCATATGAGAATTTGTACATATTTAATTTGTATCATCTTGCCCCATACCAAAGGCTTATTTTTGAACGAAAATTAAAGCAAAAGCTTAAATTAAAAAGGCATCAGGGAACTGTTTGCTTAAAATCGCCCAACTTGGCATTGTAAACAGCAGCATAATAATTACTCGTAGTGTACAAGTGTACTAGAAAAAATATAATATGCTCATCATTAATAGAAGTAAACTCCACCGGCATTAACACTGCACTGCAATTATCGGCTCTGGTACAATATAATCGGCCCTGACACGACAATTTACAATTTGTCATGTTGACATGTAGAAGTCAACCGTCAACCAACAGCAAGGATTTGAAACAAAATCGGAGAAGATATTTCCGAATGACTGGGATAATGGTGGTACACGGTCTGGTGAATTTAACTCCAAGCCTCGTACCAGTTGCCCTTTAACGAATTACTAGTTTTTGGAAATTGTGACCAACAATACGGGAATTAGTGGGCCGCTTTGAGTTTTTAGATATTACATGTCCAGGTCTCCAGATACGTTGATTTTTCGTGAGTGTGCCTGAATTAAAGCCTTTCATACCATGTTCCACTCCAATGAATGATATCATTTGTTAAATGCACTTGCCATGCTCATGCCCCGTGTTCAGTACGAGTTTGTTTGAAACTGATTGATTTCTTAGTTAACTCGCTAATCAAATAACTCCGACTCTGACACAGACTCCTCTGGCAAAAGAACACAGATTTGTCTGGCACTGGCACAGCATTTCTCGGTGTTGACTTATGTTATGTATGCTAACCAATTTATTAGTTTTTGATGTTGTTCTCCTTTATTTCCTTAGCCTTTAATGAGTTTCAAACTGCTGTTGCTTGTTTTCTTAAAATTGAGTTTACCGCTTGTTTAAATATAACAGTGTTCTTTTCATTATGCCTCTTTTGGACTTTTGGACACTTGGATCGGGTAGGGTGGTATTTACCACCAATGTCAAGTGTATAATACCGTATTTTACCGGTATAAACCGGGAAATGGGAAAAATACTTTATCCCACCTTCTCATTCCTGGCTAAAGCCTATTCAAAACGTCTTTAAGACAAACAAATCAATTGCTATTTAAATCTCATAATTTCTAGTGACGCCTAAAAGAGCATAATTTTTGTGCAAATGTTGATTTAGTAAAACATTGCGTAGGTTGTAAATTCTTACAACGCTAAAATATTAAACATTATTACGAAAATTATTCGATTTTTCTTTTCTATAATTTAATTGTAAACAGTAGAATTGTGATTTTACACGAGGAAAGTAAGTTTTTTGGTTCTAAAATTTGTTATCCATTTTTAGCTATTGCTTACTGATTCAATTAGTATGCAGCATATCATATGCTAACGTTTTTGTGATAGAGCGTACTATTAGGTATCAAACCAATATAATTCAAAATTAGATTACAAAGTTTCCTTAGTTTAGATTAGTTTTCTTTTTCTGGATTGTTATTATAAAATATTTAATCGAAATGGCAGAAGTCTTTCCTCAAGATCCCTTGAAGCAAATTTAGAAATATAACGTTTGAGTAAACTTGCAAGGGCGTACGCAGTAGGGTGCACCAGGTGCACGTGCACCTACCAAAATTCTTGGCATGCATATTAAAATGAAATTAATAATTATGAAAAACTCATATTGAATGCCTTTGTTGTATTTCCGGTGCAACACGTAGACGTCTGTCGTACGTATTTTTCATTCGCATGCCATTACTACGTACAAACGTGATCATAATTAACTTGCGTTCTATTGCACATCTGCGCTACGTTGGAGTGCATTTTGGGGATTTGTATGGCAATTTCAATGTTGGTCAGATCATTGAACTATAAGTAATTACCCGATGTTGCAGTACTAATTTCAGCTAGACATATATTTAGTTAGTCATTAGGCAATAAGATATGAGTGGTGTTAACGGGAAAATTAGTGCAGAGACGTAAGCGCCAGATTTTGCTTCACTTCAGCTTTACAAAGAAAACTAACAGTGAAGTTGGAAACTCTTAGCTGTTGTTTCGGGAGTCAATTCCAATTCAGAGAGTACTTTCAAATCAGGTAGAAATTTTCGGATATGTAACATGAGTAACGACTATACTCCGACAACTGATGATTCATCATTGATGAACCAATGGATTTAAGTAGAAACGATCTTGGTGTTGCATTCCGGATGCTAATTTTTTTATATTTCAGGTGCATATCTGAGTGACTTTCCTTGGCCTGCGTATTTAAAACATACCAGCGCTGCTTACTGCCGGTTTTCGAACTAAGGGAAGAAGACCTAGCCCTGGTAAATATCAAAACCCAAGCATGGCAAAAGATGGCTACTGTAGCTGGCAAAATGGAATGCGAAACTTTAGGACCCATTCAAACACGGGATTTCACAAAGACGTCGTCTCCAGCGTGGACGGGTTTATGACAGCGTATGAAGCTGGAAAAAACTAAAAACTGTATCACCGTTGTATGAAAAACAAATTACTTAAAAAAATTTAACTCAAAAGAATAGCGGTTTCACCTATTCTAGAGTTTATAGATTTTTATAGATAGAATCTAGCAGCTAGACAGATTATCGTATTTCTGGTCAAATTTTGTAGATTTATCGGCTTCTAATACGCATCATATTTGTAATATGATTAGAATACTCAAGAAAGTTACCTCCTTTTACTCTAGTTAAACACTGTGTAGTAAGGTTCTCAAGAAAAGTATTAATAAAATTTGGACAAAGCAACACAAACGGGTCTACCAAAATTTTGTAAAAAGGCGGTGGTTGTGCGACATGACTTATTGCTAAGTTTTGCGGATCATATTTAAGCGGTTGTGAAACTGGAGCAATTTACAAAATGACCTGGCCTGAGTTAATAAAACAAAAACCGAAGCAAGTATGCTGCTTAAATCTTTGTGCACCATGGATACCATTATTTCACTATAACATGGTGTTAAGTTATTTGCCATTTCCTCTCCATTTCCAAGGACTCCTTACGAGTTACTTCAAAATTCGGAAGCTGACTTACAGGTTTGCTACAATCCAGTGCATGCAGTTACGCAACTCATCTAGCAAATTCAACAATACGTTGATTTTGAATTTCAAAAGTTTTTCAACAAAGCTGTTGACTTGTGAAAGAAACATGACATAGAATTAAGTACGAAATTTATTTTCGAAGAACAAGTATTCGGATCATCAGTCCAACTTGTGCTTTTGATGTTACTGCCAAGTAATTTGCCGTCCTGTGAAAACTCTCATTTGGAAAACATTTTTAATTTCTACCAAAAATGGCATGTCTGGATTGCTAATTGAATTGACCTCGGAATTTTAACTTTTGAAACAAGAATAGAAGAATATTCAAAACTACCAAAAATGGCTTAGCTGAATGTAATACGCTAATATACCCTAACCTACACCTGCTTTTAGAAATTTTGTGCAAACTACCTGTAAAATTAATGCACCAGGTTTCTACTTTTGTATGTATTGGGGTTTTTTGTTTGCGTGCGTTCTGCGGGTCGTGCTTGGTGTTGAAGATGAACAGACATGCGGTCGGCAGACATTCATTCATTGAGAAGTTGACAGTTGAGAGAAGTGATCGGAGAAGTTGAGAAATTTTTAATTGGTGGGCCAATTAATTGGGATTGAGATTGATTGTGAAATAAAAGTAGTTTTGCTTTATTGATTAAATCCCACTAATTAACTGTTTAAAACCAACGTGCTGAACATTTATTTCCTATCGTAATCACATTTTTTATTGGCTTCATTATCTGGGATACGTGTGGTGCTGTTTTAGGCGGGTAGCCACTACGGTGCCGTTACACTACCTATTTCTGTATCAACATCAGAACGCAGATTTTCCTGCTAAAGGCGAACAATGACTTACTTAACAAGCACAATAGGAGAAGAACGAGTGCACGGGTTTAATAAATATATCAACCGAGACAAATAATTGGAGATTGACAAAAAAATTTAATTTCAAAGGTATTAAAATGAAAATTGTAAATGGTAAAACCACGCTTGTTTGTTTGTAAACCTAGAACAGATGTTACAGCATATATGAATGTTACAATGTTGCTTTAAACCGCAGTTATTCTATTTCTTAGTCATATTAGGACAGTGCACCTACCAAATTTCAATTCTAGGTACGCCAGTGTAAACTTGTCATTTGTATTTTAACGATTGCGGATACAAACTGCGCCAAAATGTGTTTGAGTTGTTTACGTACTTGGTACGGATTTTTACGTTTGACCTTATGTATTAGTTCAATTGACAGTATTTATCGATAAAGGGATAAATCCAAACCCACAAAACTAAATTAGTTAGAAAATGGGGTTAGAATGAAAATTTGGTACTATCTATCTTTGTAATTGAAATGTAAAGTGTAAGAAACACATAGTAACAAAATTTACACACAACTAATTTTCAGGAAAGCAATTGTTTTACCAGTTATCGTCATCGTATTAAAATTCTCTACATATTTTTGAAAAGTAATTATATATTGTTTGTTCGTCATCGCGTGGTCGTAACATTTGATTTGTCAGGACTAAACTCTACAGTCTTCCGGGAATTGCAAAACAAATTCTACTAAAAACCTATAAAATATTTTCTGCGGTTTGATTAAATTTGTTATGTTACTCTATTTAATGAGTGAGCATGAGTAAAAGTATCATGCAGTAGTCATAAATTTTTCGTTTGTGTACCCTCTTAAGACTGTGAACTTTTACAACGTAAAGATTTTCATCGGAATTACCCAACTCTAATTCATCATGAATTTCAATTTCTTGCTTATAGCATTTTACTGAACTATAATTAAAATACACGGATCGAAGAGAGTGAGTTCCCGCAAACCTGCTTAGCAAGCTCAAGATAAGCATAATGTGTTTTGTTTATTGTTTTTAAGTTTTGCCCTGAAGTTTATTACTTTGAATGACGGCAAGTTCAAGTTCGTTAGTACCAAACTTGGCACATTTTTGAGTGATGCTCTGTGTTAAATTTTGTCTTGAGACTTTTGAAGCACAAATCCGCTTGCTAAACATATAAAACAATTGCAAGGTTTGATATAATCGAACTTTGCCGTTAATCAAACAAACCATTATACTTCACAGCAAAGCTTAAAACAAACACTCAATCTCTTTGATTATTATTTTACCTGCTAAAGAGATTCACTTAAACACTGGCGTCGATCAGTTCATGCTAAACGCCCATTTAAACTAGACCGTAATATAATGCCTTTACTTGATATGGAAATCACCTTTAATTTGCATGCCTAACGGCAAGTTGATTACAGCTTGATTCAAAACAGTCAAAATATTTATCAACGAATCAATGGACAATTGTAGTATATGTCTTAATAAAATATGAAACTACATCTTTAATACTTTATGCTTGTTCCAAACAATTTCAACATTAGAGGCATTGATGATGAACTGAATTTTTGTAGTCATTTTTATAAATGCCAGTCAAATGTCTGATATTAGTTTTGTTTTAATTGATATAAGTTATACTAGCAACAATACAACGTAATATTCAAAACTTAATGGAACCCAGTGCTTGCTTATGTAGTTATGTAATAAATTACAGTAAACACGCAGTTATAAATTGTGAAGTATTGGGATGACCGAGTAAATGTGTGAATGAGGTAGAGGAATGAGTGAAGGTGCGAGGGAGCTTTGCCTAAGTAAAATGTACAAGGTTTTATTGAGTATTCAGTTCAGAGGCTGAATGTGGTCTGAGAAGACCCAGAGAGGTGTACAGAGTTTTTAGTAGGAGTACATAGGAGTAGCTAGACTAATTGGCTAATTGATAGGCAGACATTACTGGAGACAGATAATGACCATGAACTGGGTTTTACAGGAATATGAAACTATTCTTAGATTATGAATATGTGGATATTCTACATAAATGTTCTACATTATATTTCCACTAACGTTTCAAGATATGTTTTACCATTTTTGCCATGGCATATCCTACGTCAAACTGTTTTCCAGAGTCCATTTGTTTTAAGCCTAAACAGTCAACCTTTCAATATGTGATTTTCCTGCAGTTATATTATATAACTCATATGTGACTATAACCTTCCGGAAGAATCGACTTTTAGCGGACAAAAAATTAAATATGAACTTGTCACCACCTCGTCAAAACGCGTTCCGCGGCCACTGTAACACTATTGTATGAAGTTGCGCATTAGTAATTGTTATTGGATTGAGTGCTTTGTACACATATGAGTTATATAATATAACTGCAGGAAAATCACATATTGAAAGGTTGACTGTTTAGGCTTAAAACAAATGGACTCTGGAAAACAGTTTGACGTAGGATATGCCATGGCAAAAATGGTAAAACATATCTTGAAACGTTAGTGGAAAAATAATGTAGAACATTTATGTAGAATATCCACATATTCATAATCTAAGAATATTTTCATATTCCTGTAAAACCCAGTTCATGGTCATTATCTGTCTCCAGTAATGTCTGCCTATCAATTAGCCAATTAGTCTAGCTACTCCTATGTACTCCTACTAAAAACTCTGTACACCTCTCTGGGTCTTCTCAGACCACATTCAGCCTCTGAACTGAATACTCAATAAAACCTTGTACATTTTACTTAGGCAAAGCTCCCTCGCACCTTCACTCATTCCTCTACCTCATTCACACATTTACTCGGTCATCCCAGTACTTCACATTGGCGACGAGGTATTTTGAGTGAGAACTCAGTGTTAAAAAGTGCATCTCACATCGCCCCAAACTCTTCAGTTTGCCACGAGGTGTCCACGCTTTCCGAAAATTAACACGTTTCACACCGCCCCAAGCCCCGACTTGGCAGTGATAGAGTTCTGTGTACAAGTACTTTACAGTGAATTCATTTCCAAATTCACTTAAATTTCTCTTCAGAAATCTGCAGTTCTTCATGTCAGAATCTGGTACAGAAGCGAATCCACCACCCCCACCACCACCAAAGCCAAAAGTAACCAGAATGAGTACCGTGGGATTCCTTAAAGAGTTCAACCCTTCCAAGGATGACTTTGAAATCTGGGAAGTCTCCTTCAACGCCTTCCTAGCAGCTAACAAGCTCGACAAAACAAAACATGCTGACCAAACGCATGGCGTCCTCCTGTCATCCATCGGACTCTCTTCATGTGCTCTCCTTCACAGTTTGGTGGCTCCAGACAAGATCAGCAACAAATCTGTCGGTGAACGTCTCGACCTCCTCCGCAAGCACTTCAAACCTGCTCCAAAGGTCCTATCCGAAAGGTACAAATTCATGTGCCGCAAACAGAAGCACTGGGAAACCGCCCACCAGTATCTCGCCTCACTACGGGAACTTGCTATCACATGCAAGTTTGACTCCGACTTGGAAACTCGGCTCCGTGACCAATTCATCTTTGGTTTACTCAGTGAACAGCTACAGCGTGTCATTTTCTCAAAAGATGATGACATCAAGCTAGACAAGGTGCTCTCATACGCTGTCGCATCTGAATCCGCAGAAGCAGGCACCGCCCTCGTTCGCAGCAGCAATTCAACAGCATCCGGCGTCATCCCTGAGTCCGTCCTCAAGCTTTCCAAGTTCCGGTCCCGTAAGCAAAATCAGAACTACAAAAATGGTAACAAACGCCATGTCCAAAATGCATCACAGCAGCAAAATCATAAGCCTGCTCGGGCATCATCATGCTCATCCTCATCGTCTTCATCTTCATCATCATCCTCAAGGTCTCACAAGCAAGGTTCCAACTCCTGCTGTCCCAATTGTGGCTCCTTCGACCACTCATCATGGAAACAGTGCCCTCACCGAGATGTGGTTTGTTCTTCCTGCAAAAAGAAAGGTCATTTTGCTCAACTCTGCAGATCCAAAGGCCAATCTTCATCGTCCCGGAAGTCAACAAAAAGCACCAATCATCTCGACGCTGTCCCCATCGACATCAAACGCCTGGAAATAAAACCCAGACTGTCCGAACGTGACGTTTTTCGAGCTCCTACCGCAAACGACCGCATCAAGCACCTCCAAGCTCCTATCTTTATCAAGGATGGCGCTCCGCCGAAATCCTCCAAAACAAGAAAAATCCAATACGCCAAACGAGCCAAGATGGATTCAGAGCTGGACTTGATAAAAAACTGGCGTGATCCCAAACATGGAACACAGCGATTCGGCTTCTCAGCTCCTGGTCGTCCTCCAGCCAGATGGTCAGCAGAGCTCCTCCAGCACCAAAATTTACGCACATTGCTTAACCTCCTTCATCCCTTCGTTGATGATAACGTGCAACACGCACAAGCTAACCAAGAAAAAGCCTTCAACACCCGAGTCAAGATGCGCCCATTTCATCAACATGATCCCGTCTGGGCGTACACACATACTCGTGGGGAGGAAAAGTGGTCACGTGGAAAGATTCTCTAGCAAATAGACCCTGTGACATATCTTGTCCAGCTCGGAGACAAGTCCATCCGCCGCCACGTGGGTAACATTCTACACGCCAACGCGAGCACACCGTAAGCCTCATCCTCGGCTCCCCTTCTCCTTCAGACAACGCTCCAGTCGTGGCTCCTACTTAATTCAAATTTACTTTCTCTCTTTCTTAAAACAAACTTGTTAAAAAAAGTAGGAGGAAGGAAATGTAGAATATCCACATATTCATAATCTAAGAATATTTTCATATTCCTGTAAAACCCAGTTCATGGTCATTATCTGTCTCCAGTAATGTCTGCCTATCAATTAGCCAATTAGTCTAGCTACTCCTATGTACTCCTACTAAAAACTCTGTACACCTCTCTGGGTCTTCTCAGACCACATTCAGCCTCTGAACTGAATACTCAATAAAACCTTGTACATTTTACTTAGGCAAAGCTCCCTCGCACCTTCACTCATTCCTCTACCTCATTCACACATTTACTCGGTCATCCCAATACTTCACAATTTATAACTGCGTGTTTACTGTAATTTATTACATAACTACATAAGCAAGCACTGGGTTCCATTAAGTTTTGAATATTACGTTGTATTGTTGCTAGTATAACTTATATCAATTAAAACAAAACTAATATCAGACATTTGACTGGCATTTATAAAAATGACTACAAAAATTCAGTTCATCATCAATGCCTCTAATGTTGAAATTGTTTGGAACAAGCATAAAGTATTAAAGATGTAGTTTCATATTTTATTAAGACATATACTACAATTGTCCATTGATTCGTTGATAAATATTTTGACTGTTTTGAATCAAGCTGTAATCAACTTGCCGTTAGGCATGCAAACTAAAGGTGATTTCCATATCAAGTAAAGGCATTATATTACGGTCTAGTTTAAATGGGCGTTTAGCATGAACTGATCGACGCCAGTGTTTAAGTGAATCTCTTTAGCAGGTAAAATAATAATCAAAGAGATTGAGTGTTTGTTTTAAGCTTTGCTGTGAAGTATAATGGTTTGTTTGATTAACGGCAAAGTTCGATTATATCAAACCTTGCAATTGTTTTATATGTTTAGCAAGCGGATTTGTGCTTCAAAAGTCTCAAGACAAAATTTAACACAGAGCATCACTCAAAAATGTGCCAAGTTTGGTACTAACGAACTTGAACTTGCCGTCATTCAAAGTAATAAACTTCAGGGCAAAACTTAAAAACAATAAACAAAACACATTATGCTTATCTTGAGCTTGCTAAGCAGGTTTGCGGGAACTCACTCTCTTCGATCCGTGTATTTTAATTATAGTTCAGTAAAATGCTATAAGCAAGAAATTGAAATTCATGATGAATTAGAGTTGGGTAATTCCGATGAAAATCTTTACGTTGTAAAAGTTCACAGTCTTAAGAGGGTACACAAACGAAAAATTTATGACTACTGCATGATACTTTTACTCATGCTCACTCATTAAATAGAGTAACATAACAAATTTAATCAAACCGCAGAAAATATTTTATAGGTTTTTAGTAGAATTTGTTTTGCAATTCCCGGAAGACTGTAGAGTTTAGTCCTGACAAATCAAATGTTACGACCACGCGATGACGAACAAACAATATATAATTACTTTTCAAAAATATGTAGAGAATTTTAATACGATGACGATAACTGGTAAAACAATTGCTTTCCTGAAAATTAGTTGTGTGTAAATTTTGTTACTATGTGTTTCTTACACTTTACATTTCAATTACAAAGATAGATAGTACCAAATTTTCATTCTAACCCCATTTTCTAACTAATTTAGTTTTGTGGGTTTGGATTTATCCCTTTATCGATAAATACTGTCAATTGAACTAATACATAAGGTCAAACGTAAAAATCCGTACCAAGTACGTAAACAACTCAAACACATTTTGGCGCAGTTTGTATCCGCAATCGTTAAAATACAAATGACAAGTTTACACTGGCGTACCTAGAATTGAAATTTGGTAGGTGCACTGTCCTAATATGACTAAGAAATAGAATAACTGCGGTTTAAAGCAACATTGTAACATTCATATATGCTGTAACATCTGTTCTAGGTTTACAAACAAACAAGCGTGGTTTTACCATTTACAATTTTCATTTTAATACCTTTGAAATTAAATTTTTTTGTCAATCTCCAATTATTTGTCTCGGTTGATATATTTATTAAACCCGTGCACTCGTTCTTCTCCTATTGTGCTTGTTAAGTAAGTCATTGTTCGCCTTTAGCAGGAAAATCTGCGTTCTGATGTTGATACAGAAATAGGTAGTGTAACGGCACCGTAGTGGCTACCCGCCTAAAACAGCACCACACGTATCCCAGATAATGAAGCCAATAAAAAATGTGATTACGATAGGAAATAAATGTTCAGCACGTTGGTTTTAAACAGTTAATTAGTGGGATTTAATCAATAAAGCAAAACTACTTTTATTTCACAATCAATCTCAATCCCAATTAATTGGCCCACCAATTAAAAATTTCTCAACTTCTCCGATCACTTCTCTCAACTGTCAACTTCTCAATGAATGAATGTCTGCCGACCGCATGTCTGTTCATCTTCAACACCAAGCACGACCCGCAGAACGCACGCAAACAAAAAACCCCAATACATACAAAAGTAGAAACCTGGTGCATTAATTTTACAGGTAGTTTGCACAAAATTTCTAAAAGCAGGTGTAGGTTAGGGTATATTAGCGTATTACATTCAGCTAAGCCATTTTTGGTAGTTTTGAATATTCTTCTATTCTTGTTTCAAAAGTTAAAATTCCGAGGTCAATTCAATTAGCAATCCAGACATGCCATTTTTGGTAGAAATTAAAAATGTTTTCCAAATGAGAGTTTTCACAGGACGGCAAATTACTTGGCAGTAACATCAAAAGCACAAGTTGGACTGATGATCCGAATACTTGTTCTTCGAAAATAAATTTCGTACTTAATTCTATGTCATGTTTCTTTCACAAGTCAACAGCTTTGTTGAAAAACTTTTGAAATTCAAAATCAACGTATTGTTGAATTTGCTAGATGAGTTGCGTAACTGCATGCACTGGATTGTAGCAAACCTGTAAGTCAGCTTCCGAATTTTGAAGTAACTCGTAAGGAGTCCTTGGAAATGGAGAGGAAATGGCAAATAACTTAACACCATGTTATAGTGAAATAATGGTATCCATGGTGCACAAAGATTTAAGCAGCATACTTGCTTCGGTTTTTGTTTTATTAACTCAGGCCAGGTCATTTTGTAAATTGCTCCAGTTTCACAACCGCTTAAATATGATCCGCAAAACTTAGCAATAAGTCATGTCGCACAACCACCGCCTTTTTACAAAATTTTGGTAGACCCGTTTGTGTTGCTTTGTCCAAATTTTATTAATACTTTTCTTGAGAACCTTACTACACAGTGTTTAACTAGAGTAAAAGGAGGTAACTTTCTTGAGTATTCTAATCATATTACAAATATGATGCGTATTAGAAGCCGATAAATCTACAAAATTTGACCAGAAATACGATAATCTGTCTAGCTGCTAGATTCTATCTATAAAAATCTATAAACTCTAGAATAGGTGAAACCGCTATTCTTTTGAGTTAAATTTTTTTAAGTAATTTGTTTTTCATACAACGGTGATACAGTTTTTAGTTTTTTCCAGCTTCATACGCTGTCATAAACCCGTCCACGCTGGAGACGACGTCTTTGTGAAATCCCGTGTTTGAATGGGTCCTAAAGTTTCGCATTCCATTTTGCCAGCTACAGTAGCCATCTTTTGCCATGCTTGGGTTTTGATATTTACCAGGGCTAGGTCTTCTTCCCTTAGTTCGAAAACCGGCAGTAAGCAGCGCTGGTATGTTTTAAATACGCAGGCCAAGGAAAGTCACTCAGATATGCACCTGAAATATAAAAAAATTAGCATCCGGAATGCAACACCAAGATCGTTTCTACTTAAATCCATTGGTTCATCAATGATGAATCATCAGTTGTCGGAGTATAGTCGTTACTCATGTTACATATCCGAAAATTTCTACCTGATTTGAAAGTACTCTCTGAATTGGAATTGACTCCCGAAACAACAGCTAAGAGTTTCCAACTTCACTGTTAGTTTTCTTTGTAAAGCTGAAGTGAAGCAAAATCTGGCGCTTACGTCTCTGCACTAATTTTCCCGTTAACACCACTCATATCTTATTGCCTAATGACTAACTAAATATATGTCTAGCTGAAATTAGTACTGCAACATCGGGTAATTACTTATAGTTCAATGATCTGACCAACATTGAAATTGCCATACAAATCCCCAAAATGCACTCCAACGTAGCGCAGATGTGCAATAGAACGCAAGTTAATTATGATCACGTTTGTACGTAGTAATGGCATGCGAATGAAAAATACGTACGACAGACGTCTACGTGTTGCACCGGAAATACAACAAAGGCATTCAATATGAGTTTTTCATAATTATTAATTTCATTTTAATATGCATGCCAAGAATTTTGGTAGGTGCACGTGCACCTGGTGCACCCTACTGCGTACGCCCTTGCAAGTTTACTCAAACGTTATATTTCTAAATTTGCTTCAAGGGATCTTGAGGAAAGACTTCTGCCATTTCGATTAAATATTTTATAATAACAATCCAGAAAAAGAAAACTAATCTAAACTAAGGAAACTTTGTAATCTAATTTTGAATTATATTGGTTTGATACCTAATAGTACGCTCTATCACAAAAACGTTAGCATATGATATGCTGCATACTAATTGAATCAGTAAGCAATAGCTAAAAATGGATAACAAATTTTAGAACCAAAAAACTTACTTTCCTCGTGTAAAATCACAATTCTACTGTTTACAATTAAATTATAGAAAAGAAAAATCGAATAATTTTCGTAATAATGTTTAATATTTTAGCGTTGTAAGAATTTACAACCTACGCAATGTTTTACTAAATCAACATTTGCACAAAAATTATGCTCTTTTAGGCGTCACTAGAAATTATGAGATTTAAATAGCAATTGATTTGTTTGTCTTAAAGACGTTTTGAATAGGCTTTAGCCAGGAATGAGAAGGTGGGATAAAGTATTTTTTCCCATTTCCCGGTTTATACCGGTAAAATACGGTATTATACACTTGACATTGGTGGTAAATACCACCCTACCCGATCCAAGTGTCCAAAAGTCCAAAAGAGGCATAATGAAAAGAACACTGTTATATTTAAACAAGCGGTAAACTCAATTTTAAGAAAACAAGCAACAGCAGTTTGAAACTCATTAAAGGCTAAGGAAATAAAGGAGAACAACATCAAAAACTAATAAATTGGTTAGCATACATAACATAAGTCAACACCGAGAAATGCTGTGCCAGTGCCAGACAAATCTGTGTTCTTTTGCCAGAGGAGTCTGTGTCAGAGTCGGAGTTATTTGATTAGCGAGTTAACTAAGAAATCAATCAGTTTCAAACAAACTCGTACTGAACACGGGGCATGAGCATGGCAAGTGCATTTAACAAATGATATCATTCATTGGAGTGGAACATGGTATGAAAGGCTTTAATTCAGGCACACTCACGAAAAATCAACGTATCTGGAGACCTGGACATGTAATATCTAAAAACTCAAAGCGGCCCACTAATTCCCGTATTGTTGGTCACAATTTCCAAAAACTAGTAATTCGTTAAAGGGCAACTGGTACGAGGCTTGGAGTTAAATTCACCAGACCGTGTACCACCATTATCCCAGTCATTCGGAAATATCTTCTCCGATTTTGTTTCAAATCCTTGCTGTTGGTTGACGGTTGACTTCTACATGTCAACATGACAAATTGTAAATTGTCGTGTCAGGGCCGATTATATTGTACCAGAGCCGATAATTGCAGTGCAGTGTTAATGCCGGTGGAGTTTACTTCTATTAATGATGAGCATATTATATTTTTTCTAGTACACTTGTACACTACGAGTAATTATTATGCTGCTGTTTACAATGCCAAGTTGGGCGATTTTAAGCAAACAGTTCCCTGATGCCTTTTTAATTTAAGCTTTTGCTTTAATTTTCGTTCAAAAATAAGCCTTTGGTATGGGGCAAGATGATACAAATTAAATATGTACAAATTCTCATATGCCAGTGTATTTAAGGCACTTTTGGACATTTTGGACTTTTTCCCGGGAAAAATCTTTTTCCCACTGGGATGGGATTTATTAAAATGGTGGGATTTACTCATCCCTGGCTTTAGCGTATTTATTTGTAGAGCCGTAATTCTAGTTTAAAATTATTAAATAATTTATAACTTAAAACATGCAGTGTAGAAGTCAATCGTATCTGAAATTGCATGCTATGCAGTTATAATACTTTGTATATCCTGTGGTAAGTTGAGTGGCTTAAATATACATTCACGATAAAAATGTCTCATGCCATAGGTCCCTTTTCATAAGCAGTGTCTTTCCCAATTAACTGTTTGACGTAGTCCCCACACAAAGAGTCAAAACTGTTACGCTAGTACTAACAGTCCCAAATAAATTTGCTAAAACAATAGTAATATGAAGTAAAATGATCCTTTGCTAGATAAAATACAATTAGTGCAGAGCTGACTAAATGAAACTGCAATCGATAATATGATAGGTATATGATTTAATGACTTGTAATATTCAGTGGCACTGTGAAATTCCGTCTACTTCAGTTTTTTATATTGATATGAATATCTCTTGCGTAGTCAAAATCGAGGGGGTGAAAATGATACGATTTCACGGTCCGTTTTTTCGAGGTGGGGATTTGTCACCACCCTCCCCACCTTCTCCGCGGCCTATGGTCCCCATAGTAAACATCTGTTTTTCAAACTCGTGGCTACCCATCGCGCATACATATGATTTTGAATTTGTTAGCATTTTAAAAAGAGCATTGAATATGAATGTCTTCAAGAAATTACTGGAGTGGTCTTCTCCCCGACGTCAAAGTTGTGGTAGGTAAAGCTTGGAGGTGCTATTTCGGAACAACTTTTATCTAAATCGCTGTAGTATCCACCGCACACCTCCAATTTTCAATGTTAAAGAGAATTTAAAAAGAAGAATTCCTATAGATTCAACTGTAGAAAAAGTCAAGACAAAATGTCTTTATTTACAAAAGTTATGGAATTGCAACCTAGGAGGGGCTGTTCGAGAACCCTCAAAAATAGCCCCATTTCAAGCCAACGGTTGACCCCCGGGCCCACCTTTGATTTTCCATGTTAATATATTCGCATGTTTATTTTTACTAGTCGTAAAGACCAATGACAAACTGAACTTAACGATTTATATGCGATATGCAAAATTCTTTTGATCGTTCAGTCAGGAAAGAATTTTAACTGAATGTTAAAAACGAGAGGTTGACCATTTGTCAACAAATACAAAATGCAATGAAGGTGAAATTTTTCTGGTACTTGCTTATATAGATTCCGCTTTTAGATCCATTAAAATCCTCCCCAATCCATTGTGTATCTCGAATTCCGCACGTTTGAAAAAGGACTGGAGAACAGCTTCCAAATAGGAAATAGTGTACCTCGTGCACTTGACTACAACTGGCCGTCAACGGTTCTGTTCTTTAGAGAAACCATGAACCGTTCAGCCACTTTTTGTACTTATACCACTTTTGATATTCGTAACTTTCTGCGTCACAGAATAAAACTCTTCAAATATCCCTCCGTATTTGGCTTTCACGTCATTGCACTTATTGGTATAGAGTCCTCCACTAGATAAATTTATATCAGATTTTGCGTTGCTGCTTGTTTTGTGTGTGCATATTTTAAATAGCAATGCTTGCAAGCTTTTAATGAACTCAACCACTCCACCACTGCCTGGTTGTTATACATTAGAGGCTAGTATTTATGGTACCATAAAATCAATCTATAATCAAGTCAAACGGACCTAGGAAAGGCGAAAAAGTTGTGATAGAAAATTTGAAAAAATACGAGCACAGATATAAGCAAATAAACACACTTGTCGTGACCACGCTTGAAATTTTTTTACTTTTAAGAACCTACATATTGTAAACCTAAAGCCCAAAGTTTCATTTTGAAAACACACCGAATCCAACATGAATGGAATCTGATTAAGATGCTTTGAATGAGAATGGTTCATCAGCGAAAATTCGCCCTGTTAATTTTACCTTATCTGAATTTGCAAAATTAGGCCGTTTGGAACTTTTACACTGTGTGACGTGAATTTTTTTCAGAAAAAACTTATTTGACTGTAACACAAAATTAGACACAATTCTTTAACCTTTATTCGTAGCAGTATTAAACTTTATTGCCACAAACGTTTTCGACTAATTACTCTTTAGGTTAAAATTGTACTCCTTTGGATTTTTATTTCTGCTTGTGTAACGTTCCTTTGAATTCTTTTCTTGTTCCTTAAAAAATATTTTTAGAATGTATAGTTTGGAAAAGGGATAATAAGTTACTAATTAAATAATAAATAAACATCGAAAACTAAAGCCATTGACCAAACCATCATATAGACAATTTGGCAATTATATTGGTAATTTGCCAGTTAAAGAATTACCTATTAAAAATTCTGTCGTTATACCACTTCCTCGATAGTGTCAAACTGATTAACATCGGTGTCGTTGTTAGGAATGCTAGACGTACGGGACTGTAATTCTTCCTTCTCCAGACGTTCGACTGTTTTTTGAAGTAATCGGATTTGCTTCTCAAGTTGCGCGCTTCTGTCTTGTTGATCTTCGTTATTGGAGTTCCCAAACGCTGAAATAACGTCCTGAGTCGAAAGTGCTACCACCAAGTTACAATGGAATTCTATAAACGGCATATTCATAGAAACATACATTGGAAAACTTAAACTAATTCAAACCAACACGTTATCAAGTTTTAAAACTTACCAAATGTTTTGGACCCGTCACTTATTAGTTTTAGGCAGCGGCATTTCATGTTTAGTTCAAGTAAAACAAAAACTAGGAACGCTAAGCAGAGTCCTACTCCCGGAACAAACCACAAAACTAGTATCTTGGCATTTTTTTCTTGTTTCAAATTGTTTTTGTTGTATTCACTAATTTTATACTTAAAAGACTTCGTTTTCTGAGTGCATGCGAATTCAACAAACTTTTCCCACCACGCAGTCACACCGTTTTCATAAAAGCGACGCATTCGTTCATATGCAAATTTTGGATGCTAACTGAACATTTCAAAACCTTTTAGATTTTCGTTAATGATGTCCTTTCCAAAATAAACAGGTCGTGTTGCTCCGCTCATATTAGCATAAACAACTCTGGCTATATTCTCATCGAGTATTGCGCTAGCTTTGTTGCAATTTTCCAAAAAAGGAACAACAAGTTTCCTATAGTCATCAATATAGCCGTCTTGAAAACCGTCTATAGTATTTTCCCAGTTTGGAAATAATTGCGAGCTGTTCACAAACTTCTTTAATTTTTCTGACAGGCGATCCATCACATCAATTATCCCATACCACTCTTTCCATCGTACCATTATTTGTTGCCACAATTCTGATACAACTGGAAAAGCTTCATGATCGCTCACTTGGTGATATTTGACGCCCACATTACGTCTTACGCTTTTGTGAAATGATTCTTTGTAGTTTGATCCCAACTTTCTTGGTAATATGTAAACCTTAAAGTTGTTTGAGAGGAGGTCATTAAACGTATCAAACGAAACCAACGGTGCTTCTACGGTTACTCTCGTAATATTACCACCCTTGTACTCTATGCTTAACACTAAAAACATAAATGGAATGAAACAAGCAGCATATCTGAAGAAATGTTTCTCTTTCGACAAAGGTGCACTGAATGAACACAATCTTTGTTCAACCAACGCTGCTAACAGCTTAAATGCAATTCCACAGTATGCTATGAAGTAGCTTTTCACCGTGTTTACTGTTTTGAAAGGTTTACCGATCAGAATAGAAATTAATAAAATCGCAAGTGCCAACAAAAGCCAAGTGACAATATCAAACGCGTACACAAGCTTCCCTGTGGATGATATCCAGGTTTGTCTTTCGTAATGGCATGCAACGAATCTGAGTCTTTCACTATAGAATATTAATGAGATATCAGAAAACTGCCCAACGTGTAATTTTGTTAGTCAGTGTAACGCCGGGCGTAGGTTAGGAGATAGTGAAATTCCAGAGGGACAGCTTAAAGTTCTAATAGTTTTACGACTAAAAATTTCTTTAAAATTATTAGTAAAGGAGAGTGTTGTGTTGAAAGGCAGCAAAGACGAAACTAAGTGACCAACAAATAGGGTTGGAAGATTCCGGATTTTGGTTAAATTATGCTCCATGATATTACTTAGTACTCTTCTAAAGTGTACATAATTTTTTGGAATCAAACTATGGGCTGGAGTTTTTCTATCATACACAATTTCCACTTGATATGGATTTGCATAATCAACTGTGGAAATATAGTCATCTATTGTTTTTCTGGTTATATATAAACTGTTGATTAGCTGAAGCCATTTACGGGAGCAGGTGTGACACAACTTACAATGAAAGTACATTTTCAAATGAGAGGAATACATAGTTTCAATGAACAACACGGTTTGATAAGGGCGAACAAGGACTGGACTTACGTGTACAGACTCAATCCATGTTGACACTGCTTTAGCGGTATTTATGTTTTTAAATATTGTGTGTACAATAAATACAGAGTATTGTTGTACTGCTGGTACAATAAAGCGTTTCCATACGTTTTTTAGGTTATGGTAATGTTCCAACACTTGTGGAAGCTTTAAGTATAACGATTTAACTGTTCCGTAATACTCATACATCCCAGTGTTTCTTAAATCAGGTGGGTATAAATACACATCTGCATGGCAACTACTGCTTACTTTGGATGCCACATTATCACGGTAGTTGGTTTGTGTGATAAATATTTTGCTACGACCATATTTTACAAACTTTTCCAATACACTTCTGTTTGAACCGTACAATTCATATGAGAAAACGAGTTTGTTAGATTTCTTTGAAAAATATCGTGTTAGATATACTGGAGTTCCAAATTGAGCTAAATTGATATCAAGTCCGACAAAATTGAAAATGCTTACCACACAGTCGGAAAATAGTTCCAATTTTTGTAGAACTCCGTTATTAAGAGATGGTTTGGCAAACCTGTAAGCACCGCCTTGCAGGATGTAAAACAAAAATATTTGCAAGCTGATCAGAAAGATTGTCATTATGACCATAAGGTTGCCGACTTAAGGGTTCGGTAAGGAAACAATTTCAGCAATATGTGAAATTCAAAGATTTTTTAAATTGTCCGTTTTAAGAATGAAATACAAACTATAAGTCTCTTCTGGTATATCTCCAGTTCGCAATTTTACAAACCGCTTTCAAACTTTAAATTTTCTTGTAAGCACTAATAAAGTCCTAAGCATAACCACAAATACGTCATAAATTTAATTTTGTTGAAATTCAAGGAGAAATTGATAAAATGTAACCTTACGTTCTTTTGCGAAAACTAACAAGTTGAATGCAATCAAAATTATCGTTTCGTTTTGAAAAGTCAAACTTTTCAAGTTTTCAGTAAAACAATCGCTGTGTAGCTTTTAAGAATTCTACTATAAAAAATAATTTGTTAAGTGGTAGTTTAAAAAGGCGTATCCTTTATCAGCCCCTATGACAAAATTAGAAAATAAATGTGGTTTCGGGTAGAACCATTTAGGTAATAATTTTTTTTAAGTCGTAGTTGTATTTTAGTCACGGTGGTGTTAACATGACTCTTTTAAATGTATAGGAGCTTAATTGGGAGACAAAGAGATGAAAAATACTATTTTACATGCTTTGTAGAAATGTAAAACTAGTGTAAATTCTGCAGAATTTTTACAAAAAGTTAAACCAACACAGCTTTGATCATGCAGTGAAACTGCTTAGAAATTGGTTAGCTTTGTAATGAATATCGTTTATTCAAAACTTACGAAGCGTTTGTCTCTAATGGTTTTAACATTTGTACTTACTTAACGCATCCTGAAACGCAGCATTAGTTTTAATATTGATTAGAAAACGTTTGTTGCAGATATCATCGAGTTAAAATGCTTTGTGATTCTTTGCAGTATTGTTCCCTTGCAAATATAATGAGTTATTCACTATGCACACCCTTTGATAGACATGACTCATCAAACACAACACTTTCCAATTTTTTCAGCACTACGTTTTGTACTTGACTGTTACAAATCGCATTTTGTTCACCTTGTCTGTCGAAACTTGCTATCTAAGCACAAATGCGGCTTGCTCAATCAAGTCGATGTTCCTTCAAATTGTAAAGCGCATTTAAACTTGGACTTGCACTAGTCGTTGTAGAGCTGTACTGCTTTATTCGATAGACAGCTTCTTCTGTAAGAACAGCAAAAACATACTAACTGTAGTTGGGCAGCTGGGGTACTAGTATAGGGCATACACGTGCGAAGGGAGTGGTAACAGACACCTCAAAAATTCAAATAAACAGATTCTAATATTTTAAATGAATGTAGCTTTACATTTTACGTAAACATGTTTTTCTGTTTTTAACGTTAAGGAGGTACAGGTTAATGTACCTGCCAGTCTTGCCAGGAGCTGGCTGTTAACTGTAATACAACATTTAGATATTAGTTAGCTAATTGAAACTCTTAATGGATTTAATATTACATGCCTATCGGATCCAAAAAATGAGAAGTAAGTAAACTCAACAAAACGGCAAAGCCTGATTTTGTGTCGAGGCAAAGTTGAGACTTATTTCTAATCTCACTTAATAAAGCTTGATGATTTCTCACGCGGCCCCTCACTTTGATACGCCACCTGGTGTAGCTTCGGTAAACTAACACAAGGGTCAGGACTTCGAATCCAGCCTTTGCGAAAAAAATTTTTGCTTGGTTTTTTGTAACACAAATTTATCCCAAATGAACCCAACGTCTACCAATTATCTCTACAATTCCCAACATAATTATGCAGGCCCTGAATTAGGCCCTTAATGGTTAAATTTTAAATTTTAAGTGACTGTACTGTGCGACACATGATTATGGTCCAGTTTTTTACCAAACTGACGAATATGAGGTCGAATTGAGCTCATGTTCGGTATGTAGACTAATTGAAGGGTGGGGAATTCAGCAAAGTTAACCAATTACCCATGGGGGGAAAGGTTAATCCCCCAGGGGTAGTTTTTTACAGTTTTGCTTGGAGTGAGCTCAAATTCGGGATGTAGACTAATTGAAGTGTGGGGAATTCATTTTCGCTAAAATTGGCGCCAATAATTTTTCGCTGGGCGTACTTTTACAACTTTACTAAAGTTTTATTTTAAATAACAGCCACTCTAATTCAGTTGCTGTTAAGTTTAAGACTGCCATAACTCGAGCTTGGCTTGAAGGAATTCTGCCAAAGTTTGCATACACATACATCAGGTAACTCCGTTTAATTCGTGCGTAACAAATACCTTCAAGGCCCGAAATTGAGGTGTCAAAACAGTTCCAAACCGACAAGCAAAGCTTGGCTTGCATTGTTCTAGAAACAAAACGTTTTTACTGAACTTTTTATAGCAAAACATTTATCCCAACAGAACCCAACATCTAACTATTATCCTTACAGCATCCAGCACAGATATATGCACCTGAATCAGGCCCTCGCGTCAACGTAGTGACGCTTGCCCTCTAGTTATACTCATAAAATATGTAAAATGTGTAAAAACTGGGGGACGGACCTGGCTCCCATTTCCCATTCTTCCCCGGACAATATGTCCAAACCAAGATTTCCAAACCAAACTTTCCAATTTTAGGAGGACAGTTTTTCCAATTGGACATTTTACCCATATTAAATTTTTCCAAGCACAACATTTAGTAATCTTCAAAATTTAATAAGTCACAAATTTACTCTCATTAATTTTTAATTGCAAGCATCGTCACATAACTCCCAAGACACACATTCTGAGACTATTGAAAACAGCAAGAAAAGTTCACCCAAATGGCCACAATGCTACAATTGCCGTGGTTATGGACATAAGAAAGCAGAGTGCACAAGCGCATCTGGAATTGCGTCGAATGTGTAGGATGGAGATGGAGACGATGAAGATCTAGACTATTAAGGGAGGAGACGGAAACCTCACCATTGTCTAGTCACATTTTAAAATCAAAAATTTTAAATCAAGAGCCCAAACCTTTTCAGTAAAAATAGGCAAGGTGCCTAATTCATCTGACCAGAAAACTCAACAATTTGGCCTAATCACATCACAGATGGAGTCTGCGATGCATCAAACCATCTCAAAATTCCAGGAAAATTGGCAGAAATCGACTAAAATAGAGGAATGTGAGGAGATATATTTCGTCATGGAACCGCCCGGTCACATCTCCATGAAGAAATATTACCTTATTCCAAACCTACAATGGGGTTACCTTCAAGAAAATTAAATTAAAATTAACGTTCTGGCGAAGAGAGGAATTAGATGGAATAGAGAAGAAGGCAAAAAGATTCAAGCAGGGACTTAGAATCATGTTGAGAGGAGAGCTGGTACAGAAAAATTAAATTAAATTAAAATGTATAGGACTAATAATAATGTTGCAGGTCGTCGGTAGAATGCTAAGGATTAGCAAAATAGACTCTTCAAGAGAAGAAGTAAACCGATGTAAAAATGCACTGAATTTTTCCAAATAAGCTAGCGATAATTAGAGTAAAACCGTAGGGTTTTTAGACTCACACGACGCACAGAACAAAAGTCCAAAGAATATAAACAAATAGGATTTAAAATGACATAGTGGTCATATAAAGCAAGTTGCAAATCCGGTAAAAATCAAACAAATATAGATAGAAAATGACATAATGGTATTCAGATGGCACCGTGGTCATAGAAATAAAATTTAGTGAAAAATTAGACAGAAAATGACATAGTGGTCATTAAAATGAAACAAATCTAGTAATTTGAAAGAAAAATTACAGTTTAAAAGAATTTCCCATGCCAACTGAGATCAGATTCCCGTAGCTCTACCTAAAATTTAAAAAAAAGAGTTCAAAGCGAAATAGACTTTTAAAATCATTGATTTTTAGTGTCTACAAGACTTTTGAAGCTAAAACTAAAACAGAATAAATAAGGAACTCGACAGAAAAGTTAAATAATAATAGTAAAAAGCTAGGCTAGAAAATAGGGTAGATAAAAATACCTAATTACGTAGGTACAAGCATAAAATACAAAAGAAATTAAAATTAAATTCCTTAAAGATTAAAAGAGTTGTCGAATTGTTGACTTCTATAAAATTCGTCGATTCTAAAACACGATCAAACATCTTAAATTTGGAGAGTAACGTAATAAAACCAAAAGGACGGCACCGGAAGGAGAAACTGGAGTTGAAATTGGCCATTTTGTCAAGCTGAGGTGATATATTATTTTCTAAAGCTTAACTGTCCGTGTTGTCACATTATAATTTTAGACAGCCATCTGGGATGTCAAACTGTTGACCCCAAGCCAAGGGAAGTCAGCAATTCAACCTTATTAAAACAGACAGATCATCTTTTTGGAGCCAGAAGGATGGACATTATCATCATCAAATGAACGAGAAGGAAAAAATCAAGAATCCAGAGCAGTTTGCATGGAGGAGGTGCCAAAATACTTCATATTAATACCCACCGTGGACATAAATCCAGAGAAGGAGTGACGTAACATGAATTCAGACTTCAAATCGACGATATAATATTGATAACAATGTTCTTATTTGTTAAAATGTACAGTAATATTATATAAAAAGCATAATATTAGGAGATTCCCTTATACAGAAAGGAAAACAAGCCAGATAGAACCAGAATAGTGTTAAAGATAAATTAAACCACATCACAAATGCAGCAAGCTGAAGGACGCAGTACCCAGCTGTGACCTAGATCGCCAGAAAGTTTAGATAGCCTTTTCCTCAAAGTAATTTAGTTAGGAGAAAAATAAACATCAAATTTAGGTAGCGGAAAAGGTAAAATCCCGGAGGGGAGGCGACCATCCCCAGGGTAGGTTTTGGGGAGGCGATGATAGGAACGGGAGTCTCAGAGAGGCCTGAGTGTGAAGCATAGAGTGAGAGCCAGGGTTTAAGATGGGGCTTTGGCAAGGAAGAGGAGACGTGGGCTCCATAAAGAAAACACAGGAGCAATGATACGCTTATTGGGGAAGCAAGGTTAGTTGGCAAATAGATAGAGACAAAGTAACACCTAGGGTGAAGGGATAGGAAGGGGAATCTCAGGGAAATAAATTGTTATAAAATAATTGAGAGGTTAAATAAAATACCTAACTGCTACAAAGAGAGATATGAGTGTGGTGTGTACATTTTATTGATTGAATGGGGCAAGTCGTGTGTGATCATGATCATCATCATAATAATCATCAGCCTGAACCTGAACTAGTTGACATGACCCTGAGAGCTGAAGAGTACACATTGCTAACCACTATTGGGAAAACTGAATCTGAACTTCTGACTTCATCCAAAATTGCATGGGATAAAAGGGCATTCCTAAAAATCTTCATGTAATTTGGGCTGTTGGGCAACAGGAAAACGGGGTGTAGGCTAAGGGGCAATAGTCAACCTAGGACCTGGCACTGACATGCAGCTTACGTGAGTGAAGTTGTGTTAACAAAACCACGCAGTAATATTTATATAATTTTCACAACCCATTTTTAAGCCATGGTTTTTTTGTTACTTCGTTACTTTAAAATTCTTATAAATGCATAGCTTATGTACATCTGTCAAACTAAATGATTTAAAACAATGGCTGAACCTATTTGAATTTAGCAGAACAAAAAATGAATATTCACCCGTTTGTGTCCAAAGTCTACTTGACTTTACTCATACAAATGCGTAAAATAAGCATAAAGCTACGTATGCAGTTTGCAAAATTGGCATGGTATAAGATTAGAATGCCACTTTAAATCTTCGAACATCGAAAGTATACTTTTAATTCACGTTCAGAGAACTACCATTGTCAGGGGCTAAGTGAGCAAAGTCCCGGCCCCCGTGAAATAAATTTCGGTTACCATACTTGCATTTTTATTCCAGAAAACTACGTTTAGTAAGTTCAGAGTTCAAATCTAATTCAAACTAACAACATTTTTTACATGGTTTATTTGCAATTTGCATTAATTGGTAATACCAATATTCCGGTTGAATACCATTTTAAATCGACCAAATTGGTTTTGACTTGAATACCGATGGACATATATGTTTTGACGTCTTTAGAGTAAACCGCATTAGATAACATTACACTGCAGTTGTGTGGAAACATTAACGTATGATGATGTAAAATGAGAACATTTCAAAAAACAGAGAGAAACGTAGAATTGTCACTCTTAGCTTCTCAATGTGCTTAATTATACAAACATACAAAGTTGTTTATACAAGAAAAGCTTTTATTGCATGCAGTAAAATCTTGTATCAACATAAATTCCAGTATTGTATAGGTAGTCAACTAAAAATTGTTGTAAAAGAGCTGACTAAAAATCAAGCTTTCAAATATTTCAAAAGATTTTAAAAATTTATAGAAGAAGATTTATGTTATAACTTGCAGACATGTACAACAAAGGTTATCGTCCTCAATATTACCCTCCAAGGGAATGTGAATGGCTTTATAGATTAGCAGCCGAAAATAGCATTTGAAAAAATCCATCTTAATATACATAGCAAAAGATGTGATTAAAAGTTTTCGTAGGTACTAACTAACTAAAATTTAGGTACGATTATTTGCTTTTCTTGGTGGTTAAAAATATTCTAGTATAAAATATTGTTTCAAGGTTTTGGTTACATATGAGTTATGTTGTGTTGTGTAACATATCACAAGTTGTTGTCCAAAAATATTTGAAAAGAGTGGAGGTTATCTTCCTATTTCAGCAAAAACTTTAAGCATTCGAATATTACCAGATTAATTATTGAGCATCGCTTACTAATCAAACTCCACAAACACTTTTTTCGCGCTGTAATTTTAAAAAACTTCATGTCGTGTATACTTGTTTGAAAACCCCAACATAATACAGCCAGCTCCAATCAACATAATATTTATCTAACGATTGGACTTGAGATTTCATTTATATTATCGATTGTTTCATAACTTCAAATAAAAACTTCATGCATATAATGAAATTTATATGAAAACGCCGTTAAACTTTCTCGTATGTAAGTCCTACCGCCTTGCACATGTTCATTTGTACTAACAACGTGGCATTCAAGTTTCCTGTATCTTAATTTTTTTTCTCGATCTTGAAAATTGTCCGGCCCCCTATAGGTCCCGGCCCCCGTGACGATCACGGGCTGGCAGGGGCGTCACTTAGCCCCTGACCATTGTCACCTTAGGTACTTTATGTGCATTTTCTGAGTACCATGATAAAGCTGGTGGTTTTTGATTAGTGATAAATCAAGTAGGACCATACTACTGGTTTTCCAGAATTTCAGCAGCAGAAAGAGTGCTTTCAGCCTAACTTCGTGATTGTGAATTTTTAAACGGCATGCATTAGAGTAACCCAGCAATTGTTTACTTTCCCACGTTGAATGAGCATTATCATATAAGCTTACCTTCTTGTATATAAGAAAGGGACTTGTAATTCAGTGCCAGCATTTGTGTAAGATGTTCAATTAAACACAACTCAATACGTTGAATATTTCTTTGTATTGACTAATATGTGGCCTACGTACACGTTTTAGGTGCATATAAAGTCATAATGTAACTTGATATTTAAAGCTTTAATCCGATTTTGTATGAATTGCATAAATGTAAAAGTTACGTATGGGACAAGTGAATAATGATACATACTTGTCGTCAATCGTATATTCCTTCGTGCCTAGTGGAAATTGTGTCACTCATTCTACTTTTTTTATTATCCGGATTAGAGACAGCAAAAACGGACGGTTTAGTTTGAGTTGTTACGAAAACTTGAATTCCGTGCTAGAGACAAAATAAAATATCTTTTTGGCAGTTATTATTTCCAGTGTATCAATGGACAGTGGAAAACTAGACACTGAACAGTGGACAATGTCCACTTTGTCCAGCACTATTATATGTTGTCCAGTGGACAGGTGGACAGTCATATATTTATAAGGGCATTCTGAGACCGCTATAACAATAACACCCGTATAAGTAAACCAAAATATGCTGTTGCATTTTGCTATAGTGCTAAATTTATTTTAAAACATTATATTTTATTTTAAAATGTGGGTTGTGCTCTCACAGGACAACATTGTTACATGGGTTGGGAACACTTCTAGTAACCAACGTTTGAATTACATAAAGCGAATTCTTAACTGTTGTTCCCTGGAAGAAAAAAGTGAAATGTCTGTTAGAGAATACCCGAAACCAAAAAAGGGAAAAGTAGAGGATTGGAAAGTCGCAACCCAAGTTTCATGTCCAGCGAAATGCCAACTTGTCACCAGTTCACCCAAGCTTTTCCGATAAAAGCGTGCTCCCAGTTGCACTTGTACAGCCTTTTGGTTCGTCTACGTCAACTGAGGTTGGTGAGTGTAAAGATTGGCATTGGCTGGAGATAGTTTATTGGAAAACTTTGGCCCACCGAAAGCGAGTTCACTAGGGGATTTCCAAATTGTTTTGATGTGTTGGATGATAATAAGTTGAGCTTTGCAAAATAAGGAACACTTAAAGGATTTGGCGGAGAGGGAATCATTTGTGGGGAGGGAATTCGAAGTGAAGAAGGGACAAAGGTAAAGCGTAACTGCGGTGGATTATTTATTGAGTTGTTTGAGGGAACAGTGTAGAGAGTATGAAAATGCACTGAATGTGAATCCATGGTTAATGATGAAATGACAAACAATTGCAATACTACTTAACAAATCCTTTTCATCAAAGAGTCGATACAAAATTACAATTTCCTTTAACGTTGTAACAAAAGATGAATCTCATTTTTTGATAGTACATTGTAATTGAATAGTTTTGAAACTTTTTGTGCACTTTGCCCAAATAACGGCGCCTTAACTATATTATATACTCATTCATTAAAAATTGATATCTTAAAGTGGTAAGCACCATATCAGTATATTTAAGCAGTTTTGATTTAGTAAAAAATTTGATGGTAGTTGTAAAAAATGAATAAGTTTTTGTTTGTACAACAATATCTGTAATTTGTACACCAAAATAAAGAACTGATGACTCAGGTAAAGCAATTTGCCTACATCAGGTACACCAGTTATACTATTGACTACTCACTTATCATCCGTATCCACCTCATCGCTCATTGTGAAACCTAGCGATTTATTTACTACTGCAAGTTTTAATGCCTTTTCAATACCCAATCTATTCCTTTTCTTCGTTATAATATTACCCATGGTGGAAAACCGGAGCTCCGCACTCCGACTTCAAGTGGGACCCTGTATTCCGAATTCAATAGGGACTCCGAGATTCCGGGTCATGTGGGACACCGGGGTTTCTTGACTCCGGGTCCAGAGGAGACTCCGGGACGATGTCAGAGTGCGGAATCCCCGTGTGCTGACCAAGTCTGGTGCAGGCAGCTGGCCTGTGATTGGCTGTTAGTTAATTAGCTATAACTCGTGTGCGCAAACTCAGCTAAATTTGGTTTTGCCGAAAAGTTAGGTTATTTTGTATGACAAATCCGATAAAACAAAAACTAGAGTTTGCTGAGCTTGCGCAAGCAAGCTGGGGACAAATTGGGGGGGTTGGGGGAGGTCTGGGGTAATCTACTACACATGGCTAGAAAGACCATTTTAACTTTGGTAAGTCGTCGTATAAAAATTTACGCGCAGCAATGTAAGGGCTTTCCTAGTAGAGCATTACTTGTCTCACTTATGAAAAACTTGCCTAGGCATTTTAATAGAGCCTGCTTCTGCTGCCTTGTGTAAAAGTATAATCGCATATATATTGCCAACGAATGGCTTTCCTATGAAATGGCTACGTACGTGACTACTCTACAAACGAATTACTACTCACTGAGCGCATCTGTTTCCACAAAAGGCACACTTTTACGGTTTCTCAGGGGTTTTTACGGTTTCTTAGGGGTATGCACATGAACGAGTTAATTAAGTTGTGTTAAGTTGATAAACGTTTTATTGTAAATTTCTCCAGATCCGCTTCAACTTCTTAAAGTCATACACAGGAGTTAGGTATTATTGTTTATCCTTATCACCCCCACCTTATCACATTGCAATACTGTTTATCTTTAGGGGAAGCGGTTCGCACAGTAAACGTATTTGTATTGTTATGGAAGGTTTTTCAGGTATTTTGTCTATTTGTTTAATGCATTATACACTGTGCGGATAAAGCAGAGTTAAATTTGCTATTACAAGAAAATTAACAATGCAAATGCACAGCTTCTCCGTATCAGCCAAACCAAATGAAGCTTAACAGTGCCTGAATCTTTATAAGTTTACGAGGCTAAGAATGAATATTCATTCTTTTTGTTTTCAAAGTCTACGTGACTTTACTGACAACACATCTTAAATTAAGCATAACTTCAGGTACACAGTTTTTAGGAATCCTTGCTTGAAATGTATTTTAGGTTAACTTTTAAAGAACTCCTATACAAATTTGGGTACTTTTTATAATGACCGCTCTTAAAAACATAAAAGACTTATACACACAGAATGAAATCAATGAATATAATGTTTGGAAAAGTAGCACTAGGAGTTGCAGTGTTTCAATGTTAAACTATTCACGTCACCAGTAAACACGATTAAGCTTATTCATCTCAAAATCCTTACCTTTCTTCGGAGAATACCTTTGAATATAAGCTTTTGTAAGAGTAATTGCAAACCTTCCTTGCAATAAATGTAGCTTTAGTGAAATGTCATTCAAAAATAAACTATCATGATATTACTCTTGGAGAAGAAAAATTGAATCCCAGATAATAACTGCTGTTTCACGTTTTACGGGAAGCTACATAGACCGGTTTGTATTAACGACATCCTAACAACTATTTGTGTAATTCAAGTACCGGGCAGAACTAGCAATGCCATACCAACATGTTAAATGAATTGTTAAAATTAAAAAAGATACAAATGTGCAATTGTGAGCGTATCCAAACAGTTTATTGAAGTGCTGTGCCAGCAGCTTTGTGCATATCATTCATTAAAACCAAATGATTTTATAAGAGGCTACGCAGCGTCAAACTATCCATTTACAATTATGTTTTTCAAATAAAAACTCTCACATTGAGCTTTAACCCAGTATTATAAATGCTTTACAGTAATGCTATAATCGTTTATACTTTCAATCATATACCAAAATGGTTATACTCTGCATAGTGATAGATAAAATGAATATTGATCCATAGCCTCGTGCTCTTATCAATCTTGATCTGTAGAGTTCGTGATAGCTTTTTAGTTGAATTCATTTGTTGTATAAAAGCTTTTTTGCAATTTTGTGCCACCAGCAACACACATTGATTTCTGCAAGTTCATACAAATGATTTGAAATTAAGCTGACTTCAAAATAAATTTTTATATAACATGCTGTGTTTAACGCAACACAACTGAATGCAAAAACAACTTGCATTGTTTACTTTTCCCTAAACTGTTAGGAGTTGGTTGCAAGCCAATGTAAATAAATGGACCCAAGTTTAGAATGAATATCTACCGCCAGGCTAATATGACTGCATATGTAGCTTTCAAACTTAGAGCTTCTAACTTCTTGAAATTGAAATTGACTTTTATTCGGTCTTCCCATTTCAGTTCACATGATACACATGACACAAACTGTTCTCCCAATGGTGACACGGTCATAATAAAACATTTACTATCTACTTCAAACTGATTGCTAAGTTATTATAT
Organism: Entomobrya proxima; assembly: GCA_029691765.1. NCBI lineage: Eukaryota > Metazoa > Arthropoda > Collembola > Entomobryomorpha > Entomobryidae > Entomobrya > Entomobrya proxima. The sequence continues at coordinate 51,641,369 of CM056171.1, read as the reverse complement.
AAAATGACGACATATACTATAAACATTAGCTACAAATAATATTCTCTCTCAACAAATATTTGAATTTCTCATGACTTAAATTTCCAAATTTAACAGAATTAGGTAGCTTATTCCAAAGTGAAATTTCCCTATATGTAGTTGACTTTCTAAACGTTTCAGTTTTAAATTTAGGAACAGTCAGTCTGGGAACTTCGGATAAAGCGGATAGTTTTGTAGTCTCCAAACATTTTGATTTTATATCACTGTAGGCGTTCTTAAGTAATACATAATCTCTTCGCTGTTGGATAGACAGAAATTCATACATTTTTCGTACCTTATCGGGTTCAATACTCACTTTACCCTTTCTTCTAAAATAGCTAGGATATTCAATCTCACATAAAAACCTATCAATCTTTCTTTGAATAACGTTTAACTGGTTGTCAGTTTGCACTGCCCATATATCAACACAGTATTCGATTACAGAGTGGAGGTGAGCATTCACCATAACCTTGAGAATCTTTTTATCTAAGTATCTCTTGAAACCGCGTAGGTATTTAATTTTATTTGACAATTTAACTAGCACACTATCGTAATGCAATTTAAACGATAAAGTAGGATCTAGTATAATCCCTAGATACTTAAAATTAAATACTCTTTTAATAAATTGGTCTCTAACTGTAATACCATCACAACTTTCATGCTTAATGGTGTTGTCTTTAGCTTTGTGAAAATAAATACACATTGTCTTTTCAAAGTTAATCTGCATGTAATTTGATTCGCACCATTTAATAATATTCTCCATTTCTACCTTTAGCTTATCATTTATCTCTTTAATTGTGGTACCCTCGACATAAATCACAATATCATCTGCATAAATCTGATAAGAACATCCAATTACTTTAGCGATATCGTTATAGTACATACTGAATGTTAAGGGCCCGTTTGCACTTCCTTGACAAATACCTCTACCTAAATTATAACATTTTGTAGAACCATCAATAGAAAATACCCTGTTGGACATATTGGCATACATTGTATCTACATACCACGGTTCAATATGAAATTCATTCATTAATTTTCGTATTAGAGTATTATGATCTATTGAGTCATACGCTTTAGAAAAATCAATAAAAATTGCACCTACTTTAGTTTTTGGGTTGTCTATAGACTTAAAAACATCACAAGTAAAAGCTTTAAGTGCAGTATGACCAGGGGCTAAGTGACGCCCCTGCCAGCCCGTGATCGTCACGGGGGCCGGGACCTATAGGGGGCCGGACAATTTTCAAGATCGAGAAAAAAAATTAAGATACAGGAAACTTGAATGCCACGTTGTTAGTACAAATGAACATGTGCAAGGCGGTAGGACTTACATACGAGAAAGTTTAACGGCGTTTTCATATAAATTTCATTATATGCATGAAGTTTTTATTTGAAGTTATGAAACAATCGATAATATAAATGAAATCTCAAGTCCAATCGTTAGATAAATATTATGTTGATTGGAGCTGGCTGTATTATGTTGGGGTTTTCAAACAAGTATACACGACATGAAGTTTTTTAAAATTACAGCGCGAAAAAAGTGTTTGTGGAGTTTGATTAGTAAGCGATGCTCAATAATTAATCTGGTAATATTCGAATGCTTAAAGTTTTTGCTGAAATAGGAAGATAACCTCCACTCTTTTCAAATATTTTTGGACAACAACTTGTGATATGTTACACAACACAACATAACTCATATGTAACCAAAACCTTGAAACAATATTTTATACTAGAATATTTTTAACCACCAAGAAAAGCAAATAATCGTACCTAAATTTTAGTTAGTTAGTACCTACGAAAACTTTTAATCACATCTTTTGCTATGTATATTAAGATGGATTTTTTCAAATGCTATTTTCGGCTGCTAATCTATAAAGCCATTCACATTCCCTTGGAGGGTAATATTGAGGACGATAACCTTTGTTGTACATGTCTGCAAGTTATAACATAAATCTTCTTCTATAAATTTTTAAAATCTTTTGAAATATTTGAAAGCTTGATTTTTAGTCAGCTCTTTTACAACAATTTTTAGTTGACTACCTATACAATACTGGAATTTATGTTGATACAAGATTTTACTGCATGCAATAAAAGCTTTTCTTGTATAAACAACTTTGTATGTTTGTATAATTAAGCACATTGAGAAGCTAAGAGTGACAATTCTACGTTTCTCTCTGTTTTTTGAAATGTTCTCATTTTACATCATCATACGTTAATGTTTCCACACAACTGCAGTGTAATGTTATCTAATGCGGTTTACTCTAAAGACGTCAAAACATATATGTCCATCGGTATTCAAGTCAAAACCAATTTGGTCGATTTAAAATGGTATTCAACCGGAATATTGGTATTACCAATTAATGCAAATTGCAAATAAACCATGTAAAAAATGTTGTTAGTTTGAATTAGATTTGAACTCTGAACTTACTAAACGTAGTTTTCTGGAATAAAAATGCAAGTATGGTAACCGAAATTTATTTCACGGGGGCCGGGACTTTGCTCACTTAGCCCCTGAGTATGACATGACCTATTTTTTCTATAAGCGTGTTGTCTGTCACAAAGCATGTTCTCTACTCTGGTCTGAATCCTATTAGCTAGAAATTTTTCAAAAATTTTGCAATAATCTGTCAGTAACGAAATTGGTCTGTAGTTAGACGCAAGTTTTTTTGAACCTTTCCCTTTATACAGTGGCTTTACATTAGCTTTCTTAAAAGCACTAGGAACAGACTGACATGTTATAATTTCATTAAAAAGCCATAATAACATTGAGATAAATACTGTATCACAAAATTTCATAACCTTAACAGGTAACATATTATTTGGATTGTGGGACTTTTTTGTTTTCATTTCTTTTACAATTTGTTTGATTTCGGTTGCTTCCACTACTGGTGTAATGTCACCTATTTTACTTTCGCTGAAATCGAAATTGTTTTTGTAATCACTGATTTCTCTTTCTATACAATCATCCTTATTTGCATTATTTTTCAAAACAAAGGTATCGGCTAAAATGTCAGATCTAGTTGCCTTATCATATACTCTCTTTTTACCAACTTCTAAATACGTTATTGGCTTGCTATCTTTAGATCGAAATCTTGTTAACTGGTCAATAGTATCCCACATATTTTCACTGCTACAACGTTCAGCAAATTTTTCACTAAAATATAGTTTTTTAGCAGACGTGATTATCTTATTTGTCTCATTTCTTTCCTGACGATACTTTTTCCAGTCACTGTCTAAATTTGTTGCTAAAGCCTTCCTGTGACACTTATTACGTAGTTTCATATGAGCCTTAACTTCATTAGTAAACCACGGACTAAATTTTCCTTTGACAATCATTTTACTTTCTGGGATATACTTATTTACAATGTTCAAGGCAAATTCATTCATGCTAACAAATTTTCTATCAATATTACGTGTCAGATAATTGTCATTGAGCACACCTTTTGGGTCATTAACTATTTCTGGAAAAAGAGCAAGTTCTTTACGGATCTCCGTCCAATTTGCTTTTTTCCATTGTCTAACTGTAATCAATTTAGATTTAAGTTTTGCAATAGATTTCTTTCTTACAACATAACAAAGGTTATGGTCAGAACCCGCAAATGGGAAACAACCACTTACATTGTACAAATTTTTAGAGTTGACATAGACATGATCTAGTAACCTCCCTTTGTTATGTGTTGGACCTTTTAGTACCTGATACAGATCAAATTCTCTTATGACTGACAGTAATTCAACTCTATTTTTGTCTGTATTTCCATTAGTAGGTAATAAATTCAAATTGAAATCTCCACAAACTAAAACCTCATTTTCGCTACATACAAATTGCTTGCACAGATCAGAAAAAGTTTCAAGAAACTTTTTAACATCAGCTTTCGGATGTCTATACACTATAGTTACAGTTATTGGCTTAACGCCTAGTTTTCGTATTGTCACTACACTAATTTCACATAATTTTGGCAAAGAAACTGATATGTCTACCTCTTCAAAGTCTACCAATTTTGACACATATATTATTGAACCACCTCCTTCAGATTCTACTCTATCATAACGAAGAGATGCATAACCTTCAATTGCATACATACCATCACTATCACGTTGGGGGTTAAGCTTAATAGACTCTGTAATAGCAAACAGTAACGGTTTATAGGTTAAAATGAACCAGGTAATTTCTTTATTTCTTTATAATTTAAATTTTGGTGACAGAATAGTAACCCTTTCGACGAAACCTGCTCTGGAACAGTATCCCTGAGTGATATTGTTCCAAAATCCTCTTCTCTGTCTTCATTAAAGATGGAGGAGTTAACCTCATTGCAGGCTGTGTTGATCCATCCTGGATTCCACTGCTGAGGAGAGAGATTAGGTCGTCTTTTGTGATGCTGGAAAGACAGATCATTATAATTATCGAGCTCAGGTATGGAATTAAAGCTTTCATCCATCTTTCCATAATTTTGTTGTCATCAGTAGAAATGTCACCGCTAGTCTCTAATCTGTCGTTGTTCCATATACGATCCATCAGGGATTAGTAAAAAATTATTATTTCTTACTTGGCTAAGGGCTACTACATTTACCCAGCCTCGCCCAGTGCTGCATTAAACAGTTTGTGCCACCATGCACAAGGATGTTTCACATTGACCCAATGGACTGCGGGAACCAAAAAGAACCTCCAGCACGGCAGCAAAAATCCTCAGACCAGATGGAGTAGATTTCACTGGCAAATAACTGACTAATTTGGAAATCCGTGCCTGCTTCGATACTTTAGTTTTATTCAGGACACTTTAAAGTACTAGTGGGTATTAACAGCATTTTTTAAAATTCACTTGAAAAGGTCAAGAAAAAATAAAAATTAAAAATGAGCAGAGCTACACTTTTGTGCGTGTGTGTTGCTCTCTCTGCTTGCTTCTTCATTCTTCTTCTTTCATAAGCAATTTATAGGCTTTTTCAATGCAATTTATTTTGATACGCATACATTGAGAAACATGTTGACTGTAGAGATAATACATTTTTAGAATGGTGTGATAAACTTCTTGACACGGAATAATGTTTACACAATATACACATCTTACAAGAAATGCATACAAGAAAGTAAAGCATTAGCTTGAAAAAATGTGAAAATTATGGGAACAATTTTCAAACGTTAGTTTTTAGTTAACCTTTAATTCCCTACAATAAACAAATAATTAAGGTTGTTGTGAGTTAGATTTGAGGTTTTTTGAGTATGCAAGTGCATCCGCTAAAACATGTGAACCAAATACTATGCATTCATAACATAAAATATAAGATGTTATTACCTTTAGAATTTACTATATGGTAATATTACTTATGTTTTATGAACGAATTTTTTTATCCATTACCGGGTAATTTTGTGTAGAAATCTATGGTAATACTAAGACGTTTTAAGCCTATTCATTACATCAAGAGATAAAGTATGGTGCCGTAAGCCTTAGGGTTGTTGGTACATGGATTCGTGAAAATATTAGGTGCCGGCATATTGATTTCTCAGAGTTTGTATCTCAAAAACTGTTTGTACTAGTCAATGTTTTACTTAAAGCATATAGCCTTTACTTCCTTTTTAGGTTTAAAAAGCATTTTGTATATTTCTGTAAGACAGAAGCCATGAAAAACAAAGTTGTTAGAGAGGAGTCAGGAATGTCACGTAGCCACTTTCAAAACAAAGCGGATTAACTTTTATATCTAGCACTGCTAAACTTGCATAGTCTCACACATTGCATTCATTGTGTGCATGGAGCTCAAGACGACAATATATATTAGTTTACTGTGCATACGGTTGTGTTGATATTTTTACGAACTGGTATCCTCAAAACTTATGACTTACGCGTAAAACCTACAATAGTTAAGCAATCAACAGATTTTAAGTTCAATTGTTCCACTGGTCAGTTTAGTTTGTTTTACCTAACATTATAAGTGACTCCAAAGGGCTTAAGGAAAACTAAGAAATAAGTTTGCTCCTGAAACTAAAACACAAAGAAGTGGTACTTTAGTAAACTCTCGTGCAAAGTTTAATTTGTTGACAGTTTTCTTGACTATATTACTGGTCATTATAACAAGTATTTACATAATAGCCACATCGTTTCCAGTTTGGTCCGATAACAAACTTCAGCATGTCTGCTGGAAGAGATTCTCAGAAAAAATGCAAGGATGCAAATGAGGATCGCAAGAGACATGGTACAATATATACAGGCGAAAGACCATTCAAATGTGACATTTGTGAGAAAACATTCACATTACTTTATAATTTAAAAAGACACACGAGTGTAGTACATCTGGGCGTAAAGCCATTTCAGTGCAACCATTGCTTAAAATGCTTCTCAGAGAAGGGCACACTAGATCGACATGAAAGAACTCACACAGGAGAAAAGCGATTTCAGTGTTCACTTTGTTCCAAGAGATTTGCAGAAAAAGGAGATTTGTATAAACATTTACGAACCCACACTGGAGAAGAATTATACTCATGTTCACAGTGCCGTAAAAAATTAAAAACCAAGCACAATCGTGATAGGCACGTTGACAGCCATCTAGGTATATAAACTACAAGTGGTACATATATAAGGAAATTGTATTTAAAATTAAAATAAGTTTTCTTGTTTCTAAGGAATATTCCACAAGCCATTCAAATGTGTGTTTTGCGACTCGGGTTCTACAACCTACTCGCACCTGGTTGATCACATTCAGTTCCACATTCAAGAAAAACCTTACAGTTGCTCAAAGTGTCATAAGGAGTTTTGTACAAACCGGGGATTGAATGCTCATATGAAGAGTGTACATTCGAATATAAAACTTTACCCATGCAATCTTGGATGCGGAAAACCTTTCAGACGAAATTCCAACATGAAGGCGCATCTAAAAACGCACTTGGGAGAAAAACCGTACAAATGTGTAGTTTGCGACAAAGCATTTGTTGCAAAAGGTGACTTGAAAAAGCATTCGGTTGTGCACACAAACGAGAAACCCCACAAATGTGTGCAGTGTGAAAAGTCGTATTTTCAAAGAGGTAGTCTAAGAATTCACGAAATGCGCGCACATTCCGCAGTCAAGCCATAAAATTGCACGTTATACAGACACAAGTTCCAAGACAAAATGGGAATACGTTTTAAGAATATTAACAATAGCGGCAAAAGGCTCTTCCAATGGTGAATTTCCATTATATTGCTCAATTTTAGAACCGCTTAAGCTTTTGTACACATATTGGTAAACATATTCTGCTTACTACAGCATAAAACCTTTATGGTTTGGAATTAAATATTCCAATCAAGAGCTTGCTGCTAACGATTTAAGTCAGCACTTTTATTAGTGAACCCGTTCGCCATAAGGAAACATAAATAAGGCGTTAGTTGTTATAATAATTTGGATCGTGCAGTTTTTGACAGTTTATAGATAGATGATTTTTTGTCTAATTTAAGTTGTTATATGTGTTTTTGAATAGTACATATAATTACAGAATTGCTAGATTAATATCTGACTACCAATAATGAAATCTATACGTGTGAAACAAATTACGCGTTCCAACATAAAAACCATTGTTTTATGACACTGAAACCAGATGTATTGATTTTTGGATATAATAATGTCAGATAAATCTGTAGTTTTGCGAAATGTGAATAAAATTCAACTAACTAACAAGCAAATGCATACATGATTATCTATTAATCTTAAATAGACTAGAATTGAAAGCATCGATGTATTTAACTTAATATTTGAAGTATGCAATTTCGAGGTATTTTCCAAATATAGTTACTGTTAGTCATTTAGTTTAATGCTTAAATCAGTGTGAATTTTGGAACTGTAAATGCATATATAAATTGCGGGCTTGCAAATTTATCGCTTATCTCAATAAACGTAGTTGTTTAACTAACCATATAAAAAAGACGCTGTTAAATCATAACTGTTTGAATAGTCATGCAAGTCACAAATTGAGGACACAAATAAATAAACTTCCAGAGTGAACCTCTAAAAATGCTTCATTGTATGGTAACATATTTTTTCTCACTGTCGATATCGGTCCAGTTAAGAGTTTCCTTGCCTGATTCAAAATTGCTTGGTTTAAAAGCCATTGTCTAGTTTAGAAAATAGAGTAAACGGGCAAACGGACGGACAGACGGACAGACAATCTACAATTTAAGTAAACTCCGTTGCATACCTTTGGAAGCAGTTATAAGATCCCATGTTAAAATCGCAACTTTGAGTCGCTATAATTTTGGAAGTATTCGACATTTTGGTATTTTCTTTGAAACCCCCCCCCCCCTTAGAATTAAGCGTTTGAATTGCTGGCCTTGCGGGAACCTGGTCAAAAATCGTTGCATATCTTTGGCCGCACTTTTTCCCCATTTACGCAATGCAAAGTGTTAAGACAACATATAAAATTTCGTTCAGGAAAAAATAAAAAAGGAATTAAGTTGCAAAACAAAATTAATGTATTGCAGTTAAAATAATGCTTTATATAATACAAGAAACGAACCACAACAATAATTTCCGCCTGCTTGTAATACCAACTATTTAATATACTGACTTTTTTAAAACTGTTGTACATGCTTTTGCGTGAAACTATTCCTCCTTATGGACGGTAAACTAATACTATCAATACATATTAATACAAATACAAGTTCACTATAGGTTCCCTATAACAAAATTTCAATATTTGTCCCCAGTACGCGATAATATGTACAAAGCAAAGTCTATCCCAAATACTCCTGCATTCAGAAGTAATTTATGTTTACTTTATGGATTTGTTAAAAGGAACTCGAAGTAAATTACTCTGTGGCATAATAACAACGTTTACGTATACATTCACGAACCATGGAAAAATGCTTCACCTTAGGCAAAAAAATTTCCATTGAGGAGCTGAACCTGACATATACTAACAGATAGACAAATTAAAGTATAAAGGAGATTAATTAATTTATTAAGTTTCTTTTTCAAGAGAAGGTCAGGTTAATATTTATCCCTTTGGTTTACTTCAAACAGCCTTGGCATTGCCAATAAAAATTTATTAATGGTATGTAACAGGGCTAATTACCTATGACCTATCAAGTCTAACCAAAACTAATATTGAAAATAACTTCTTTATTTCCGTTAATACTTAATTTCTAAGTAATCCATGCTAATTACCTTTACAATTTTGCCATGGATTTTTAAAAGTAGTACGTACTATGTAGGTAGGCTAAAATATAAAGTAACTTTGCAGCTACCCACTTATGCAACTATGTAGCTATGTAAGCAGAACTTATGAATTCGATTACCAGATCCAAGCCTTAAATTCCTTTTTGGTTACAATTGTTGAAAAATCCATTGCGCCTAAAAGTAAAAAGTATCCATACAAACAAAATCGTGTATAGAATTGTACTACTGCAATAAACTAGCTTGTACGCTTTTATAAATGTGTAAGTACCATACACAGTTATCAAGAAGTTTGTAATACAACGTCGTTAATCTATTTACAAACAATCCAGCAATAATGTGGCAACGCTTGTACGGTGTCCAAAAATGCAGCAGAGCCAATATGATAGACCATCGAGACATTTTGAGATATTTTTTCCGATGAACTTATATGGTTTAAAACAGACATTTGGTTTCAAACTTTCATCAATTTATTGACTTTTTATTATACCTTAGAATTCTGGCAGCTAACAAACCCTTCCTCTGTGTGTATTTATCCAAATTCATAAAAACATCTTAAAGTATAGAAAGGAATATGAAAAGTCCTGAAGGTACCACATATTTATAATATATATTGTCAAAGCTACATAGCACTATGTACAAATAACCCTACTGATACCATCAAATATAGTCTTTCTTTCTAATCCCTTAATAATGAGAAATAAATAAAGTCACTTGTAAGGGATTTAGCTGAGAGCAGTTAAGTAGTCACGTACGCAACTGAATCCACATATCCCCATTTATGCGTAAATTCCAGATTTTCTTCCTTCAGGTACCTTACTTTTTTCCTTAGTTAAACTAGTAAAGCGACTTTTGACTTATCTTGTTGTACTCCATCATACACAAGTTAATCCCTTTTCAAATGCAAGATCTTACCGTAAATTTGCATTGAACAGCTTGTGCATTCGTTCGTGATTTGCCTTACCGTTTTCATAATATACAACTGTCAGCATCATATAGTCTTCAGTCTGTAAACGCGTTGCACTGTCGTTGGATTTGTTCGTCAGTATAGTAATAACCAAATCTAAACTACAATTTGGTGTAAAAGTTAGTATTTCAAAAATGGAGAAAGGCAACGCTGCCTCAAATCGATTTCAATGTGAGGTCTGTCGGAAGGGTTTTCCTTATGAAAGCCGCCTCAATTACCATATGCGGGCACATACAGGCGAGAAGCCTTACAAGTGTAATCAGTGTGACACGTCGTTTGCGGTATCTGGGGATTTACTACGCCACACAAGGGCAATACATCTTCAAGAAAAGCGTTTTCAGTGCCAGCAATGTGAAAAGCAATTTGCGAGAAGGGAACATCTTACGTTGCACATTGCAGTTCATAATGGTGAAAAACGTTTCCAATGCTTTTTTTGCTCCAACACGTTTTCATTACAGCAAAGTCTCTACTCACATTATCGGAGTCACACGGCTGAAAAATGGTACTCTTGCTCTGAGTGCAGTAAAACATTTACAAACAAGTTGAGCCGCGACAGACACATTCGGAATCATGCTGGTAATTCTTATTTTTTCAACTTTATTAATTCCTAAAATAAACTAATTTTATACGAAGTGTATTATGAATTACTTATTTATGAAAATGGGTTTTTTGAACAGGACTTGTCCAGGCAAATTTTGAGTGTGTGTTTTGTGCATTTCGTTTGAAATCTTCAGGGAGCCTAAACGCTCATATCCTATCCCATACCAAAGAGCAGATCTACACCTGCAAAGTTTGCAAAAAGGAGTTTTCTAGTAGGGGTAACCTTAATACGCACACGCAAGTCATACACTCAAGCAAATATTCGTGCTTTTGCGAGTTGTGCAACAAAACCTTTAAGACAACTTCTGACATGCGGAAACATCTTGCCCGACACTTGGAGGAAAGACCCTTCAAATGTAGTACCTGTGAGAAGAAGTTCAAAACCAACGACGCATTAAAAGGTCATTCCCTTTTACACACAAACAAAAAATTATACAAATGCAATGAATGCAACAAAGCTTTTGCTCAACCCACTGGTTTAAACTCACAAAAAAGAATTGTACATTCGGGCAAAAATACTTGGAAATGCGACGGGTGCATGAAATGCTTTAGTTTGAAGGGGAATCTTGTAAAACACAGCAGGATACACACCGGTGAGAAACCGTTTCAGTGTCCAAAATGTCAAAAAATGTTTTCGTGTAGTTCGAATATGCGTAGGCATTTGCGTATTCACTTGAAGGAATAATATTTTTGATAACCAGAGCAATCAATCAGAATTATTTATTTATTTTTCAATCAATTTATGTAGTGGTCTAGGATTTTAAATTAAGGTTTCGCCCATGTACAGAGGCATACAATCAGCTGTCCTCGGACCGCATACCCATTATGAACATGTTGACAGCCAATCCTGGCCGTCACGTGATTCACAACCAAGCAACAGTTGAATCACGTGACGGCCAGGATTGGCTGTCAACATGTTCATAATGGGTACGCGGTCCGAGGACAGCTGATTATATGTACCTGTATTGCACGCTTACAGTATTCCGATTTTACAGTTTTGTACATAATTTGTTTGGTATATCTGTTTAGGTTTAAGCATTTTTGTTTTAAATAACTAGTGTGCAAAATAAATATTTGTTTAAAAAAAATAAACATTTACTTTTTTTTCTCTTAACTGTCGTCAACTTAACTGGTCACCACTGACTACTGACTAAAATGTTTCAGACCACTGACTGACCCCTGTCATTATGCTGTCACTTTTGAAATTTACCACAGACCCACCAAATTGTCATTTCAACCTAAGTTTACATATCCCAATCTTCGATGATATTTGATGAAGGTAAGCTTATTAGTCCTTTAGAAGGTGGAAATGTTTCATTGCAAAAGAATTCATAAATACCTCTAACGTCTGTCCTATTTAAAGGGAGAGTTTTCTATGGAATGCCATAATGTACCGTTTTGAACCATTTGCGGAGACTCTTGTTGCATGTAAAATCAATTTCACCATGTGTCTGGGCATTTATTGTGGGTTGTTGCATTGAGGCTAGTCACTTTTCAATGCTTAAATTTGAAATTCTCAAGAATGCGACCTACAGAATGTCAAACCAAACTGCTATACCTAGTTTCAAATGAGACCAGTAGATGAAGGAAGCTGAAGTACAAGAATGCTTTAATTCTGCTCCCGATCCCAACTGTATTCTGTGCTTTATTTCTTAAATACTTTAGCTGGCCTGAATGGTTTTTGTACGTCTAATGTTTACCTTAAAACACAAAATATTTTTATGTAAGTGTCGAGGCATGTTCCAGTATGGAATGTACCAAGCAAATAAAAAGAAACTAAAACAGAACTAATTATGTATATTGACGGTATTACCTTAAAATAAACAATGTAAAACCACAGTAAAATTTTTCAAATGTTTCTTTTGAGTAGATAGCGTTAAGGAAGCCAAATTTAGTGTAAATTAACTGATTTGTAAATTATTGTATTTGATGTAGTCCATCAGTCTTTGCAACCGCCAGCCAATCCGTATAGCCTCAGTTGTGAATTTTGCACTTCCTATATGTTATTTTAGGGAAATGGACCAGATGATCATTTATGGACGGTTCTTTTATGACTCCATAGACCCCCGGAACGTGCAAAGTCTTTCCCACAAATAATGCATTTATGTGGCTTTAAATCAGTGTGTTTGACAATATGACCTGCTAGATCCTGGTTACTGACAAAACTCTTCTTGCACACAGAGCACCGAATGAGCTTTTCTCCCAAATGTCTACGCGTGTGCGTCTGAAGAACACACTTGACCTTGAAACTCTTGTCACTAATGATGGCAAACGATTAATCGCGATTCCAAAACGATTTTCGATCCGATTTTTGATGAAAACATTTGGATAATCGGAAAAACCGATCCGATTGTCGAAAACATTTTCAATTCCGATCCAATTCAAGTTTAAAACGTTTGCTAATCGGTAAAATCGCGATTTCTACCAACTACAGAGCTTATGTCGCAAAATCTGCTCAAAGCTATACAAATTCAAATAAAGTGAATTACAAGTAATAAAATAAAAAATGGTAAAAACGCACAATGAACACACGTAATTGGTGCACATCTGCTCTGTCATGAAGTTCCTGACCGACGAAGCAATAATTTTTTCAGGTTTCGTTTACCACGTACATAAAAATTAACCAGTTTGTAAAAATCACGAGTAATCGCGATTCCGATCCGATTTTGTATAAAACGTTTACAGACGATTTTTCATAGACCAAACCATTTCCGATTTTTGGATAAAACGTTTGGACAAAAATCGGTTTAATCGGGATTAATCGCGATTAGTTTTCGATTTTTGCCATCACTACTTGTCACAGAGTTCACAGCTGTACTTTCTTTCGTCATTGTGTTTTCCTTGCAGGTGTCTTTTCAGAGTGCCTATTTGGCTAAAAGATTCTCCACACCTGTTGCAACTATAAGGTTTTTTCTTTGTATGAGAACGATGGTGGCAATCAAGTAGGCGATACAGTGAAAATCCATGTTTGCAGAACAGACAACTCCAATTTCGCGAGTTTATATCTGCGAATCAAAGAACGAAACCGTAAGATGACGTCAAAGAAGGGATCAAATAGTATTAAGACATCTAATTTCGCTTGGATTACCTTGGTGTGTTTGAATGTGTTCCGATAGGTGCGCTTTTTGCTTGAATTTGCGATTGCAGACATTGCAGCTATGAGGCTTTTCTCCGGTGTGTGTCACCATGTGTAATGTGTACCTTCATTGTACTCAAAATTGCAAACCTTTTTGGACAAAGTAGACACCGAAACGGCTTTTCGCCTGTGTGGAACCTCTCATGATGGTTTAGTGATTGAGATGTTGCAAATGTCTTGTTTCAGTATCTACAGTTAAAATTTTTCTCTTTCTCATGAACTGTGCGCTTAAGATGATTCATTTGCTTGTATGTTTTGTTGCAGTCTTTCCATTTAAATAGTCCTTCTCCTGTTTGCGTCCGTAATTGGGCTTGGTTGTTGTTTTGTATAAATATCTTTTGCAGTTGACATGTTAGCTCTGTTTTAAATTTTACTTAATTCAGCAACAAATAGTCGTACATAAATCAACATGCAACTAGGTCCAGATCTCCAATTTACTGGATCATACAGTTTTGTACTAACATACCGATTTAATAGTATGTGTATGATACTAGTGTTACTACTTTGGAATGCAAGTTACAGGGCAAGGAGTGCTGAGCGATTCGTATAGAACTTGTGGATGGTGTACACTAACTTGATAACTTCCTTTATTAACGTGATTTCATAAGTTCAACAGTACAAAGTACTTAAGCTAAGTAGTAACTGGCAACGTGCGAGGGATATAACAATACGAATCGAAGTGATTTATTCAAGAGAGATGTATCATGAATGGTTGATGGGTAGGTTGTATCCAACTGAATTATGAAGATTGTGGACTGAGAGGTACTTTTTCAACGATATAATCCATGTTCACAGACATTGCAACTTTGTCACAATGATTTTTTTATTTGTGAATGAAAATTGCAGATTTTTGAGGTACAAAAACTTGCACACCGGGAAGCGTTTCTAGCGTAACACCATTCTAATATCGTAATATCCAAAAACTGCCTACATGAGCTTCTTATGTTTACATTGTAAGTCCTAAAGGGTATATAGCAAAATACGGCAGTAATTACTTTAAGTTGAACAGCGCTTTGTTATATAATTACAAAACAACAATTAACCAGGTATTCAGTTGTTTTACGTGGAAGGCCTAAACAATTATGAAATAACTTCATATTTCTAATAATAATAGGAACGCACGTAAAATTAAGCCCTGTAACATAGTGATACTATGCACTAATCGTAAGGAAAGTCTACGCATGTGAAAGCTAACTAATCCAATATAGGAAAACATGTTTGGGATTGTTTGGGACATGTACATATTAAGCTGAAACTCCTACGTATATGTATAACATAGAGCTATGTAAATAATATAACCACGTCTATGTTTAAAACACTTATACAAAAAGTTTTAATCGTATAACAGCCTTTCCTTTTAAAATAATTTGAGAAGCCATAATAATGTGCACATTAATAAGTTACAATGTTTAATTCATAAATGACATGAGGATCATTGTCACAAATTTCTATGTTAGCCTTTCATTCGATTCGACGACATTTTTTAAAATAAATTTTTAACTTTGACATAAGCGAACTAAACCGAATGTTCGATTAAATTGAATTTATGCTTGTTTGTGTAGACACCTTTAAGGTAGTTACCTTTAAGATTTGATGGGTGAAATTCTCGTTTCTCCGGAAATTCCTCAAGCTTTCCTGAATTCTTCCAAAATTTGGTTCTCCACTGCATATGCCAGTCCAGTAGTCCTGAAGGATACAGTGCTTCCATCTTGAATAATATTTTTGGAGGAAATATATCAATCAACAAAAACTTCGTGTGCTGAGCTGCAATAGGTTTTTTTCCAAAGGAAACCGGGTATTTGAAATACGCGTATTTTACGTTATATGCTTTTTTAAGTAAATCGCTCTTTGGTTGTTGAAGAAGTAGTGCCTGGCGACTGTATTCTGTGCATTGCGTGAATATATCTAAAGAAGTCCATTTATTGTAAACAGTTATGTTACTAAACGGAGGAAGGATTTTAGTATTGTTAAGTAAATATTCTTCCTGTATAGTTAATTTGGGAACATTGCAATCTCCATCACCACTCAAGCCAAGAATATTAGCTAGCTCTGATACAAATTTATAATAGTAAGGTTCACCAAACACATCACTTCCATTCAAACTGATTTTGTGACAGTGAACTCCTACAGAGCTCAACGTATTCTGAGAATCGTTTAAAAAGTTCCAGGTTTCGTGTAGCTCAATTTTTCGGGGAAGATTATGTTTTTCACGAGGAAACGAATAAATGTCGTAATGGTTTTCAATTAACTGTTCAACTGAAGTATATGGCATTGGTGGTATCGAGCTAATAAGTTTGGTAAGATTTTTTCCTTTGTACCCATTACTTAACACTACGCTAACCAAAAGTGTTGCCCCCACAACTAACTTGAGATACAAGTGTTTTCCTACGAGCTTCCTATCACTATCTAAAAGGAGACCATGTTCAACCAAATTCCCAAACGAAGATGCTAAATATCGAAGCATAAGATGACAGAGATTAGATTTAAACTTGAAATTGTGAGGGTAAACGCATTTGGTAGCATACAAAAGTGCAATCCTTGACACGCTAACACCAGTAATTACAATACCCACAATGCAGATCCAAGAAAAGTGGTCGTAAGAAGTTACCAGTTCAATGAATGGACTCTTTCCTTTTAGCTGACCACATGCTGCAAATATCAGATTATACGTTTTGTGTCGGAAGTGCCCTTCCCAGTGTTTTGAAAACGTGTAGGCCAGAATTGGCAAATGTATTCTCTCAATTTGGCACGAAGAAGTTTCGAAACATTTAGTCCAAACATTCACGTCCTCATAGCTTGCGTTGCCAAATACATGGTAAAGTAGCTGTTGTGTTCTCAAAGAAATTTCATCATCATTAGATGCGATTGTTAAATAAATTGCCCAAGTTTCTGATTGCATTTCCAGAAGAGGCTGAGAATTCACAAAACGGTCATGCTGACCTGGGTGGACCATATACTGTAGTTTCCATATAACATTGTCAGTATCTGTTTGTGCAAGGTAAATAACTTTCGTTAGCCAAAAGTATTCAGGCACGTATACCCAGAGCAATGTTGCCTTTTGAAAGATATTTCCCGGTTTACAAAAGAAACAAAAAAGTTTCACGCTTTTGATTTTTGCTTGTCTTATACTCCAATAGATCCAGGCATGAAACGCCGTTACTACCTTCTGTGCAATTATATTGACATAACTAGCCTTGACTTCTTTCTCATGCTTGTAATTCGTACTAGCGACAAGAACGTCAAATTGCCATCGAGTACGAATTAAATCCATAATTCCAATTTCATTCATTAGTTCTTCATGTTCCGGAATATGCTTCCAAAGCAGTGCGCTCTCACTTCCCAGAGAGAATATCGTTTGTCCCCGGTACGTCCAGAAGAAATGCGATTTTATTTTGACTTCTGATTTTTTCCACTTATATATGTAACTTGGTAATGTCCGATGAAATTGATATTTGCTTATAAAATAAGCGGGTTTTGGTAGGCTGACTTCATTTTTTTCAGCAGGAGAATACAGATATATGTGTGATTCACAAGTCCAAGGTCGTATCTTCATCAACCTTTTGTGCTCCAATGTTTCAACAAAATAATTGTTGATAGATGGAGTAAAATTTTTAACTTGAATTTTTTCAAACGGGAACACGAATTCCTTCACCAGCTGTTCTCCTGAGAAAGCAAAGACAATATCCAAGCGCCGCAGGAGTAACGGAAAGCTTGGAGGAGAGTAGAAGTCAACACCATTGAAATTGATTATGTTCAGAAGACATTTCGAGAAAGGTAGCAAATGTTCATTGAAATCTGTGGGTGTAACTTTATCCATGTTGTTACTATTCTCACCAGCAAGGTTTGTACGATACTGGGAAAATAGATACCAGTTTTGCGGGGCTATTTCAGATTTTGCAAGCTTAATTGAATGTAAGAGTACAAACAGCGTTATTCCGTTCAAAGATACCATTTTACTAAAAAGTTTACGCACAGATAGAAAACCAAACAAATTTCAACGATTAACAGCTTTTCCAAATAGCAACAATACTTTGTAAATGCCATTTACTTGAAACAAATATGCTTGTCAGAGTTCAATCGTTGTGTTGCTGCTTTTGAGGACAAGTGTGTTTTCTGAAAATATTCTACTTTGTTTTTTTGAATTTGAGTCGCACGAGGAAAAGACGAGAAGGCTATGATATATTTTAAGCCCTTCCAGAGGTAGCTTGTTTGTCAAAACAAGATATTCCAGTACAGGTGGAAGGCTTGTTATTGTAAACAGAACAGATATAAAACCAACAGGATGTCAATAGCGTGCTAACATGGTTTTTTTAGTAATACATTCCCTTGGTATATTTTTGTCCTGTTGTAAGTGATAAACTTGTTGACGTGTTATGTTTTATGTGCTGAGTATTAAAAGCCTTAACCATAATATCGGAACTGTTGGTCTCTACATAATTAGTTTTTTCTTCAGTAAACAGGTTTTTCTCTACAAATAATTTTTTGCAATTACATGTTTTTCAAAGAAGTAATTAGTTTTCTTCAAATTAGTTACTTGGCCATTAGCTTATTTCTCTACTTTTTAGCTTCAGTATTCAGACCAAACTAATAAGTAGGATGTAAAATTGATAACTTATTATTAAATAGTAGCCTCCAATCATTTACCACATGAATATCCACCATAAATTAATCAGAACTATCTATTGGCTAAAAAATTTGTAGAAATGCTGAGCTATATTGCATAGTAATATTATGGTTTCTGAATCAATTAAAATGTTTGCGGTGTTTCCACTGTGTTAAAGTTTTTATTGATGCAAAATGGCATACAGCGATGAAAATCTATAGGTTTCTTTAACGGGTTTTCAGAAAGTCATGAACACAAATTAACTAAAAAACCAACCGCCGAATGCAGACAGTGTTGGGTTCAGAAAAAGAAATAACTTACCAAATTAATATTTTTTATTATCCATGTGAGAAACCTGTATGCACAGATTCTAAATCTTAAAATTTAGGATTGTGCACGCAATGTCGACTTACTTTTGTTTCGGGCTGTATTGATTCTAATTCCACCAGACCTGTCATGTCATTTTGAATAATGAGCCTGTGGTGATTGAATTGAGCAGTGATGAAGAAAATGATGTGTCCAGCACTCAAGTCCAGAATCCTAGTAGATATACCTACGTTTATAAGTCACAAACGAGACACTTCAAAGTTTCAAAATCTATCCATGATTATTATTAAAATGTATCACAAAAAGGAAACGCATGGACGCAAAAAATGAACGAATAAAACAATTATCACAAACAATGGAATAAAATGTTTATAGCATGCAAAAGAATAAAATACAAAACCATATGCATTAAACATGATATTTTACATGTTGTGCTAACGGCCCAGAATGGCTTCTAAATTTCCAAAGGTATCTGATTTTTTTAATGGGTGAGGAGCAATGATACGGTTGAATAGTACTATTCTAGTGCAAAAGAGTTTTTTTGGTAAGGTTGCATGTACACGGTTATGAATTTCGAACACATATAATTGAGTTTAACCCTTTAGTGATTTCGTTAATATTTATTCAAAGAATGGCATAGTATGAGTGCATTTACCTGACACCACTGTGGGGATCTGCAATTATGATGCGTTAATCATACAAAAAATGACCAATACCAATAAAAA
Source organism: Entomobrya proxima (assembly GCA_029691765.1). Classification (NCBI taxonomy): domain Eukaryota; kingdom Metazoa; phylum Arthropoda; class Collembola; order Entomobryomorpha; family Entomobryidae; genus Entomobrya; species Entomobrya proxima. The sequence continues at coordinate 51,621,861 of CM056171.1, read as the reverse complement.
TCATCAGAAATTTTACAAGACAATATTTATTAGGTTATTAGTAAGAATAAAACAATTTTCTGCACTTATAGGTTTACATAGAATAGCAAACACATTATTACAAATTCATACATGTCATATATATGATAGAGCTTCTTATTGCAATATAACAATGCATAATTTGAAAAGTAATAATATCTGTAAGAACTGTAGTTTAACCAGCATTTAGTACCAATGTAATTCTAATTCTAATAACATTTCTTTCATTTCAATAACATTTCATACTTCAATTAACCCAATTATGATGGCGCATGGGAAAAAAGATTTTCTATTTGCGGACTTGTAAAGTTGTAAACATGTAAAACCGGATTGCACATTAACTTTTAAAGAATTCCTTCAAGCATCGGCTTGTAGGAATTACACAGAATTATATAGAATTATAAAGATAAAACGTTTTGCTTCGCAACTTTTTCCAAGCTAGCATTTTATTTTACGACATAGTACGAAAGTTGTATTTTCACAGTGATTTGTTTCATGTTACTGTTTTTGACAAATGTATGCCAAATAAATTGAAACATTCATTTCAAGCAGTACACGAACCATTGTTGACAGAACCAGTAAAAGCTTTTTAAATTGGGCATTGCCTATCTTGCCGACGCCAATAAAATCATATTCAACACAGTTTATCGTAACAAGATATGATCAACTATTTATTGCCACATTTATTGCCTTCAAAGCCAATTGCAGTTCTTTAGCAAAGCCACTAACATTAACGACCGATTTTGTCAGTATTTCTGGTAGCAAATCATTACAAACATGATCAATTAATCCAACAAAGTCCGTCTTAATTTTTAAAACTTTCTCAGTTTCGGTAAAAACCGCTAACTGAATTTTTTGCTTTGTCCATTACATGTTCTAATAATTGAAATGTTAAAATTTGTTTTGTATCTATATTGATAGTGACTACATTGTCATTACCACAGCAGAAATATTTTATACCCTGTTTGCGCCATACCCGCTGCCAACAAACCGGAAACAGTCCCCCGTAAGACTATTTTATTATTGTAGACCCAGGATAGTTTGGTAATGCTTCCTAAAGCTGAAAGTCTCTTAGCAGGTTTGACGTTTGACTTGACACTGATATCAAGGTAATGAAGCATTTTTAATACCACATCTAAATTTCAAGTTGAAGAGGTTTTCAAACCTGCAAACAGCAATTGCTCACAGTTTTTATTTTAAAAAGTATAATTATGAAGTAGTTTTGATCGGATTGCATATTAAGGTAAAGTTCCTTTGAGTAACTCCATGGGTTATATGTAAGCCTGGAGTCGAAGTTTTAAAATCGAAACTTCGACTACATATTATTATTGCTTAGCAAAATTATTATCAACAATGTGCATTTTGTTTTTTCTGAAAACGCAAAATAGCCGAGTTATACAGTCATAAGTCATTTTGAGATGGGTCCAATCGGCAAGTTCTAACTCAGCCATGGCTCCTCCAAATTTTGTCAAATTTTGCATTAACAATCTCCAACAGATTGTGATCAATGACCACCTTTGGTTTTTTTTTTCAAAATGTGAGCTGTCCGGCTGTGTGAGAAAATCCGCTTGTCTTGTTGTTTTGACTTTTAACATGATACGACCGTTAAGAACACCTAACCAAACATGAAAAAAGTATAAGCGTACCGCGCAAACTGACAAGGAGTACCTTTCTGGTGATCCGCGGGAAATATTATGAAATACACCATTTCTGGTAGATCTCAACGCGTAGAATTCAATGCAAAAAACCGCATTCCCAAATGGGCTTTTATTGTGGCTGTACAACAGATTTTTTAATTTGAATACCTATTATAAATTGAAAGGACACATTTGCGTTAGTGTTTGTACAGCCCTAAAATCAAGGTAAACGTTTTAATTTTTATTTTTAATTACAAAAATAGAAAAGAATTAAAAATTTGTTGTTATTGTTATCCAAGAATCATTTTAGCTGCTGGCCGACTAATACGAATACGCTCAAATAAACAATTGATTGCAAGCCTTAAAATACATGCATTCACGTATAAAGAAAATAACGCAAAATACAATTGAAATGTCAGAATTGAATAACATAATCCTGAAAAATTTCCGTATTTCTAATATGGGTCAAATAACATTGCACAATGGCAGGAAAACTCATTCTTAGAAAATGTGCACGTATATTTGAAGTGTAGGATAAGATATGTAACTGATTATATATTTGAATGTATTCATACAAACCATCAACTACAATGATGTTTGGGTAACAATAAAAATAGTACAATTTTTACTATTTTTGATTTAAAATAAAAATTAAAACGTTAGCCTCATTGTTAGGGCTGCAAAAACGTTAACGCAAAAGTGTTCGTTCAATTTATAATAGGTATTCAAATTAAGAAATCTGTTGTACAGCCATAATAAAAGCCCATTCGGGAATGCGGTTTTTTGCATTGAATTCTACGCGTTGGGATCTACCAGAAATGATGAATTTCGGATCCACGAAGAATCCTACTTAACGTTTGCTACTGCGAAGTTTGCTACTCAATGTTTGCTACTCGCGAACTTTACTACCTACGATGTTTGCTGCTCGCGAATTTTACTACCTACGATGTTTGCTATTCGCGAAGTTTACTACTCGCGAAGTTTGCTGCTGACGAAGTTTCCTATCTATGAAGTTTACTACTCGCGAAAAGTACTACAAAAATCCAAAATCTACATGTTATTTTATTTCATGTTATAGTAAGTTAAAATTACAATTGTATTTACAAAGATTTACAAAATATTTTTCGTTATTTTCTTAAACCGTGTAAGCAATACTGAATGTACACATTTACTTTACTATATTTCGAAAAGTCAAAAATAAGAATTGTTTTGTTCTTTAAAGCCAATTTACAAAGTTATGACTACAAATAATTACTTCTCTAAATTTTTAAAATCATTTTAAAATTAACATACCTAACTAAAAAATAACAAACCGTATAACATCAATAAGTATTTCCTTGATTTTATAAAGCTCAATTTACAAAACTACAACAAATTTTTTTGGTGTTTCATAAAGGTTTTACATATTAAGATTTTGAGCAATTCCTATAAGATACTCGAAGGTGCTCCTATTGCCATAATCTTCTACAATTGCTCTAATTCTAGACGATGTATCCTTGTAAGTTTTTCGCTGTGTTTCCTGTTGTCCAGATATGTATTGGGCTATTCTAACTTCATTCAAAGAGTGGTCATGTTGAATAGATTCAATAAGTTTCCAAATTGAAGGGTGATCTGCGGCAACCATTCCATGAAAACCACGGTGCCACCCCTCGACATTGTTGTTGGTCTTGGAAATGCCATCAGCGGCACGGTAAAATACATTCCACTCGACAGGTTCGTATCGAGGTCGACGCCTATGACCTCTTCGTATAGCACCAATCCATGTATCTTCAAAGTAGTCGACGAACATATCCACATTAGTTCCACATGAACCCAACTGTTGCAGAAGATGATCAAATGAAGCCTTCACATCTTCCGGGGGTATAAAAGCTAGAGCTTGAAAACACTTCATAAGTGTTGCAAACTCAGCGTCTGACTTGTACCGCTCACTTATCTCAGGAAGCTTTTGTATTTTTCTCCAAAGAGCCTGGCCTAGGTGGAATAGGCAACCAGATATCTCAGCCTTCGGAAATGCATGTTTAAGTGCATTACGTGCCGCCATTTCGAAATCGGTCATAATGGAAGTAGGACGAAGACTTGAGCTTAAGCCTTTTAATGCATTAAAAAGTCGCGTATATGTGGCTTCGGTCTTGTCAGGAAGTAGGGCATATACTGAAGGTAGTACTCCATTGTATCTAACAGCATGTATCGTATACAACTGCAAAATATCCATAATGTACAATTACATTAAAACAGCAGAAAATCATAAAAAGTGGTAAAATTTAAGTCTTACTTAGTATACTATTGAAATAATTACCTGATAAAATAGGTCTGGAGAAACTTTAAACGTGCCATCAGCATACCAGTGCGGACAATTTTCCATTTGTTTAATGCTGTCCATGGTCCCAAAAATTATGATTCGTTGAGGACACTGGGAATCAAATAATAGAAAGTCTTCTCCCTTCAGAGTTTTCTGGAACTTTTCTGGTACGACTAATTCCTGGAGTGATGTAGGCACTGGATACGGATACTTGGCAGCTTTCCTTTTTATTTGAACAGTTCGTTTCATCGTATTTACTGGAGGTAGCATGGCAGCAACACTTGGAGTTATGTTGGCTGTTTCGTTTGCCAGTAACCGTTGTGTCGTTTCACTTGATGTTGTTGCCGCTACTTTGATATTTTGATACGCTTCCTTAGCCTTGATTTTCGCAATGTCAGACGAATGATTATGGACATCTTTATGGATTACAACTTCACCACCGGATGTCTGGACTCGACCTTTGCACTTAAACTTCCGTTGTTCTACACACACCCATATGTTGTGTAGTACTCTTTGTGAATGTAGTATGAAACGATACCCTTCAAAAACAAGGTGCTTTTTCCCCCGATTTCCCGAAACGTAGTTCAACGGCATATTTAATTAGTGTTTTAATTTCAAACTTGGCAAAATAATACAAACTCTGTAAAAATAATATGCGAATCCCTAAAATTAAATAAGTCAAATGAAAATAGTTTGGACTGGGAAACTGAAATGTCGTAGAAAATTAAGCTGTGTTCAGTGTTAGGGTAGAATTACAAAAAGAACTCCAAGTTCAAATAGCTTGCATCTTAACTAATAATTTAACATGTCAAGTCAGCAAGCATTTTACGGAAAATCGTCTTAAGTTATGGGTTTATAATATGAATGAATGGTATGATATGATATAAAATGTACAATTTCAATAATTCTAAAAATAATATAATTACACGAAGGTACCTTACTATTCATCATTTCATTTCAGATACCATCACTATTATCCATACAAGCTTTAGACATATCATGAAGTGACAATGAGGCTTAAGCTCCATCATAGGGTTTATTTGTCACCAGAACACTGACCCTTGGATGGTAAACTTACGAGGGAACTAAAGTTTATTCAATTCAGATTTTCTGATGACAAACCTCTAAACAGTGTACGGTAAAGTTACAATGGGGCTTACGTACTTACATTTGGTACGTTTTCTTTACAAGCTTCTGCTATGCGTGGAATAAATATTAACTATTTACCACATAAATAATAACTATGCATGTTTTACTGTTGATAAAAAATTTAAGTAGCATTTTTCGTTGAGTAGTAAACTTCATAGATAGGAAACTTCGTCAGCAGCAAACTTCGCGAGTAGTAAACTTCGCGAATAGCAAACATCGTAGGTAGTAAAATTCGCAAGCAGCAAACATCGTAGGTAGTAAAGTTCGCGAGTAGCAAACATTGAGTAGCAAACTTCGCAGTAGCAAACTTTGAGTAGGATTCTGCGTGCTTCCATGAATTTCATAATAATTCACGCGGATCACCAGAAGGGTACTCCATGTTAGTTTGTTTTAGTGATTAATAAAGTTAAGGTGAAAATATAAAAAATACCAGCATGATTCCGAATGTGTCTGTCGCGAGTCAACTTGTTTGTAAATGTTTTGCTGCACTCAGAGCAAGAGTACCATTTTTCAGCCGTGTGACTCCGATAATGGGAGTTGAGACTTTGCTTTAAGGAAAACCTCTTAGAGCAAATAGAGCATTGGAAACGTTTTCCGCCGTTGTGAACTAAATCGTGCAATGTTAGATGATATTTTCTCGCAAACTGCTTCTCACATTGCTGGCACTGAAAACGCTTTTCACGAAGATGTATCTCTCGTTTGTGACGTAATAATTCCCCAGATACCGCAAACGACATGTCACACTGGTTACACTTGTAAGGCTTCTCGCCTGTATGCGCCCTCATATGGTAATTGAGTCGGCTTTTGTAAGAAAAGATCTTCTGACAGACTTCACACTGAAATCTGTTTGGAGCTGCGATGCCTTTCTCCATTTTTGAAAAACTCGCTTCTGAATCGAAATTTTATTTTAGATTTTGTTACTGTTACTACTAAACCGACGTACAAATCCAGTGACAGAGCAACAGACAATTACAGAAGAACGACTATGTGACGCTGATAGTTGTAGTTGTATATTAGCGATAACGGTGCACAAGCAGCTCAATGCAAAAGTACGACAGGATCATGTATGCATTTGAAAAAGTTTAATTTGTGCATGGTGGAATACCACTGTCAAATAAGTCAAATATCGCGTTACGAGTTTAACTAAGAGGATAGTAACGTACCTGAATAAAGTAAAGTAAACCCAGATTTTACGCATAAATGTCGGATACATGGTATCAGTTGCGTACGTGACTACTTAACTACTCTCAGCTATATCAAATTTCTTATCCCTTACAAAAACCTCTGTCTATTTCAAATTTGTAAGGGATTAGAAAAGGATTATATTTCCTAATATCAGTAGGGTTATTAGTTAATAGTGCTATGTACCTTTAACAATATACCTAATACATATGTGTTACCTTAAGGACATTACACATTCCTTTCTATAGTTGAAGACGTTTTTAGGAATTTGAATATTTACAAAGAGAGGAAAGTTTTGTAAGCTGGCAGAATTTTGAGGAAAGAATAGCGAAATAAATTTACCAAACTTATAAAAGTTTGTAACCAGAATGCCATTATTAAGTTATGTAAATTCAAAACGACAAAAATCACAAAATGTCTGGATGGTCTTTAATACTGGCTGTGCTGCAGGTTTTACACACCGTGCAAGCTTTTACAGATTATCAAGCGCTTGTTAGTAAATTAATTAACGACGTTCTATTGCAAAAGTCTGGATAACTGTGTATGGTACAAATTTATAAGAGCCTACAAGCCAGTTTATTGCAAATTCCAATACAAAATCTGCTACGTAGGCGTACTTTTTATTTTTAGGCAGAATTAATTTTTCAACTGTTGTAACTTAATTCTATACCAACCCTTTGTACAAAAATGTTCACTCACTTGTCGCGAAGAAGGGGGATAATGCATCCTAGAAGGTAAAAATGGCATACAAAATATTTAAAAAACTTTAAAAAACGTTGCGATCTATTTTATTACAGGTTTTATAGTAGCAATTTTATAGGTAAAAATAAGCAACACGTGTGTCATATATTATGCTATTGGTTGCTTTAGGTAAGGAAATGGTCGAATTTTTAATGAATCATTTAATATAAGAATAATTTAAAGAATCAGGCAGTTACGACAAAACACGCCAAGGGCTTCGATAGTTTAGATAGAGTGTAAATATAAGCTACCAAGCAATTTTGTGTTCCCATCGTTGAATCTTGCTACAAACTTATTGCATGCATTTATTAACTGACTTACAATATTGCCAAAAAAATTTAATCCGAGCCGAAAAATCCCAAATATTTGACCCAATATTCGCGAACCTTCTGCTTTTTGTAATTTGAGGTTCTTTGCATCTTGAATTAGGAATATACACTTGAATTATCTGCAACAGCAGAACAAACAAATGCACATAATTGAACCTTCCAGTTCCAAGAACCTTAAGTGAAAGAAGATAAGTCAGGATTTCATTGAGTGTTTATAAAATTTGAATCTATCAAGTACAGACATCTTTCATAAAACAAGTGCTCGTACCAGCTTATGCACTTACTTATAAGTAGTTAGCTTTCGTACACTTGTAAGTCTTCCCAAAGAAGTTAAAATAAAACAATTTTCTGCATAATATTTTCCAAAAATGAGCACGCAGTTGTTAATATATTGACGGAACTTGGAGTTTACTTAAGCGTAATCTTGGGTTCTCCTTAAAGTAGCTTAAAATTTGGTAGATTATTGTATGAAAAAAGCAAGCAGAAAAAGTAATAGAGTAACTGTACCCTTGTGGCTTGTAGAACCGTGCCTTTGTTTGAATGTTTCATTGCCCAAAAATGGAAGCCGAGCATTAGACAAAATACTGTTGCAATAATATGTGGGGTCAAATCGCTATGTTTGTTTTAGGGTTAACATACATTTTTACACTTAGAACTTAACCTTGTATAGACGAGTTGTACTTCAGTAGGGTGAAATTGGTTTCAGGTATGTCCTTGTTAGGACGCCAATTCCAAGCATGGTCAGAAGCTTTTTCGTCTCAACAATATAATTCAGAGACCAGGTACATTCAAACGCAAATGCCAATGTATATGCAAAGAGAAATATTGAATATGAGTGAGGTAAAAAGTTACAGACACGAAAAATTAGCTGGTCTTAAAAAATACAACAATGCTTATTAGTAAGTGCTAACAAATTACCTTATGCATTTACAAAGCTTATTAATCGTTTGGTTGGTAATCATTTACAGCGGCAGAATTAAGAGGAACGAGTAAATACCTAATAGTGTAAAAACACACGAAAGTAACAAGCTCACATTCAAGCACATTCTAGGAATGGATTAAAACTAAAAACGTGAGCTTCAAAATCATGATAATTTGCTGGTGAACTAAAGAGTGTTACAACTCGCCTTAGTCATTGAACACATATTTCCTTTCTAATGCAACACCATGTCAATTCATTAAAACTGCGTACGTGAGTTTATACACATTGCACGCAACGGTGTGAATATACCCTTGCATACTCTAGGAACAAAACGAGCAAAATCAGTTTTATCCTCCTTATACCGTAAAAGCATTGCTGTCATTTTGTTGGTTTGACTGAATAGACAAACTGTGTATTTGCTTTGTTTGTTAGTTTTTTAATAACCTCGGTTGCATTTTTTACTTTACCAGTTGTGTACCGGGTAAGGTGGACTAGGAAGACACTTTGATTTTCAGAAACACCTGCCAAAACAATAGGTTTTTTGCACAGTTGTGCAGACGACTTCCACTGGGTATAAATAATAGTATGTCGTTATGTGCTGCTAAACTTGAATTACGTTCGCATATATGAGCTTTGCAGTCAATAGTTTTAATTCTAAGTTTCGTTCCTTTTACAACACCTAACTCCTGTGAGCAACTTTAAAAGACTTAAGGTTTAAAACGCGTGTGGTCTAGTATATATTTGAGCGCAAAAATTAGAATAATACGTACGTACGTAATCAATTAATTAAATTCTGTACAAAATAGTACCTCCAATCCGAGCACGTTTTTCAAAATAGAAAACAAAATTACTGGATCCAAGAAAACTATAGTGTGAAATTTGCAGCAAAAGCTTTCTATATAACACAGATTTAAAAGCACATATGAGAGTACACACAGGCGAAAGGCTATTTAAATGTGAGCTATGTAGCAAAACGTTTTCTCGGGCTACTAATTTGAAAGCACATAACAATTCTGTGCATTCGGGCAAAAAGCCATTCGTGTGTACGCAGTGCCACAAGCGTTTTGTAATGCGTAGTGGTTTAGCAAGGCACAAAGGAGTTCACAGTGGCGAAAAGCCATTCCAGTGCTCTCTTTGTAAAATAGCGTTTACCGACAAGGGAGCTATGTTTAAACATATACGTCGGCACACTGGCGAGGAGAACTACAAATGCACGCAATGCAGTGAAAAATTCAAAACCAAAACGGGTCGTGATTGGCACGTCATGCGTCATCAAGGTAAACTTTTTCATCACATATTGTCACTAATCTAAATGTCTCTCGTTTAAACCAAATCTTGCTTTATTAATTCGCATTAGGAATCCACCAGAAAGGTTTCAGATGCTTGTTTTGTGCTCGACGTTTCACAACATCGTACAAACTTTATTCTCATATTCAATAGCACATAAACGAAAGACCGTTCCAGTGCTCAACCTGTCATAAAGGATTTACTACAAACAGCTCTTTAAATTTTCATATGACACAGGTGCATTCCAATGAACAACCTTTTTTTGAGATTTATGTGGAAAGACTTTTAGGACTCTAGGTACCATGCGGGGGCATCTTAAAACACATTTGGGCGAAAAGCCTTATAAATGCGGAGTCTGTGATCAAGGTTTTATTACCAACGCTAACATGAAGAAGCATGCTTTGATACACTCAAGTGAAAAACTTTATAAATGCGATCAATGTGAGAAGTCCTATATGCAGCCAGCAGGTTTAAGGTCACACAAAATTCATGTTCATTCTGAAGAGAAACCGTTGAAATGCAGCAACTGTGAGAAAAGCTTCAAGAGAAAGGCGGAATTAGATAGACACCAAAGAGTTCATACTGGCGAAAAGTTTCAATGCAAATATTGTAGTACCAAACTTACTCGAATCTCCAACCTACGTTTGCATATTATGCGTAAGCACCAGGCAGAATAAATGTTAACACAAATTCTCTCACCAGCCTTTGTTCATTGTTAACAAAAAGAATTGGCATGTTAGCCCATTCTTGGTTACAATCAAGCAGTTTGTTCAGTTTCATTTTCATTAAAAGCAAAGACCATGAAAATGCGAATGCTGCAGCAAACGTTTTTAATGAGGTGCATTTTGACTATATATCAAGGGGAGCATAACAGCGAAAAATTGCTCAAGTTGAAACACTGCAAGGCAAACTTTTCTCAGAGTTCCAATTCATTTAAACTTTTAGGAAAGAAAACACTTGCTTAAGCAAATCAATAAAAACAAAAATGTAACTTTAATCATTGATTTATTCTTAAGCTGTATATACCTAGGTAAGAAAAAATAGCTTATAATGTCCGTTGGAGAATTAAAAGACACCTACAGTTTTATAAACACGAAACAAGTGCCTTTGACTTAATTTGCAAACTTTTTTGTAAACTAACTAAGATGTATTCTATGTTAATTTTTTTAGTGTGCCACACTTACTATAGAAATAAGCAGATGGTTTTAGGTATTCTAACGTAGACTTGGATAGAGGTATTGTAATTTAAGGTATGTATGTTACTTTTGACTTTTTGTAACAATTGAAGGTATAAGTTTATTGTTTGGAAAATTTAACTTGTCTGGTGTTTTGTGTTACGCCAAATGCTAAAAATTACTTTAGGTAGGTAGACTAGTTTGGTTTTTAAGAAAGTCTATCTTGAAAATAATTAATATTCAGTTTTTCTTAGAAGAGTTGTGATACATTCTTCGTGGCTTATCCTTAGGTATGAAAACTTAGCGAAACTTTTACTTGCATGACTCAGTAACTGAGAAATGATATTTAAGGTTTGCACTGATTTGGTAAGATTATATGCAAAACACGAAGAGTATATTTCATATTGTACACGTGAAACATTTATACAGTAGTAATGGTATGTTAAGCAAGATGTTTCAATCAAATTTGGAAAGAGTCTGGTTACAACAGGAAAAGCTCCTTTAAAAAAGTTTACTCTAAAATATAGCTGGACCTAATGATGAATAAAGCATTGTTATTATTATAGTATAAGAAATTTATCAAGACCTTATGGCTATATTTAATCCTATTTAATGAGACCTGCAAGACAAATGAATCAGATATTTGTAATTAAATAAGCATTTGTAAATTGGTTTCAGATTTTCGTTATTTTAATAAAAACATCTAAGCAGTTTGTCGATAAACTCTAAGCCACTGCTCTGCAGGAACAGTAAAAGTAATTTCTGAAAATGCAAGAAACGCATACTAATGATCACCAATTTTGCAAGCGACAAATAAACATTCATGGTACAATTCAAGGTATCTAGACTGTGAAGCGTTTTTTACGAATTATGTAATTGCCGCCTAACCATGACTCCTATTTGATTAACATTGATTGGATCAATAAGATCAATATCCATCGACTAGAGACCTTGAAATGTACATCATACATTGAGAAGGAGTTTTGTTGTTTTTCACATTTTTGAGCATTTCGTCAAAATTGGCATATGTATGTACCCTTTCGAATTGTGAATACAAAAATAGTATTGTTTTGGTTTTAGGGTGAGTATATCAGTAAAAAATTGATGAAATAATGTGACAATTTTCATAGTATTTAAAGAATACTACGAGTTTTCAAGTTTTTTGAAGATAACATTTGTGTCCATCAAAATCAGGAAAATCGCCGGAATGCCCATCCTAGATTCTTTATTGCTGGATTTTCAAAACAACAAGACAAACTTTGATTTCATGGTGGACATATTTGGAAAATGGCATGTACTAATTGCTACGCAAAAATAAAGTAGTTATCTCTCCCAGTGACATTCTAGCGGACAATGGAGGTTTTTGTTGTCCGCTTACTCAGCATACAAACTTAGCGTACCCTTGACTAGTTAAACGAACAAAACCATAGATTTTTTTCAATTTTTTTTCTGTGCATAAAAATGATTTAAAAGTACATAGACAATTTATGTGTGGTACTGATAATTCTTGTATCGTTCTTCGGGAGCACCAAGAGTCAATGCCAATTCTTTATATGCAAATTTTAAGTAAACATTTAATATACATGTACTGGTTTTACAAGGTTTTTCTGTGCTTAAAATAACAGACAAAATTATCCATGAATATCTAGAACATTTTAGAAAACAACACAAGTACTTATAATGGCACTAATAAACCCTGATTGGTGTTCTTCCGTTGTTCATTTACTTTGAAGACACATCTTTACAACAGGCAGCATATATATAAACTCTAGTTAGGCAAAAAATCAACATCGTTATACAAACTTTGTCTCTATCCTCTTAGAACATTTATTATTCGATAATTAGAAGAATACACAAATAACTATTTAAATTAAAATCCTTATATTTTATTATTATTATACGTTAAAATACTTATTTGAATTAAACGAATTAAAATCAGTTACATAAAAAGACGCAAACATTCTGATAGATGCAAGCGCACAATCTGCGCAGGTTTTGGAGTATGGAATATACTGGGTAAAACTTTATTTACAACAGGAAAGCTTATGGCAACCAAATATACGTTGGTGTGTACAGTATGAAAGTATTTGCTACAATATTTGTGTTTCCATTGTCGCACACTTTCCAGTATGAACTCCTGTTTTGTAGTCTGTTAGTCAAACACACTGTAAAAATGGCACTAGAACAAGCTTTTTTTGAGTGCACGAATGAATGTCCCTTCAGACTCAGATTTGTCATGAATTGCTTGCCGCGGACTTTGCATGTGTACGGTTTCTCTCCTAAATGTGTTTTAAGGTGAGTGCGCACACATGTGTGGCTTTTAAAAGCTTTCTCACACAAATAGCACAAAAAATTCCGAACTCCTGAATGCACAGTTTTCACATGAGAAGACAAGTTACTGCTCTGGTTAAAATCCTTGTTACAGATTGAGCAGCTGAAAGGTTTTTCTTCAATATGACTACGAGTGTGAGTGTCAAGTTCCAACGATGACTTCCGTTTCGTTGAACAAAACACGCATTCAAACCTCTTGTTGTAAATGCCTTGGTAAGAATATGATAATTGTTTACAAAAGTAGTTCTATTATGCGGATTAAAATATTTAAAATGCTTTTGTGGCGTATTTTACCTAAGTTAACGCTGACATGCCTCTCAAGGTAGTACCTACTCTTGAATTTCTGCCCACACTGTAAACAGGGGAAGCATTCTTCCCCTGTGTGCGCTCTTATATGTCTGTACAAGTGTGCGTTTTCAACAAACTTCTTAGAACACAGAGAGCAATTGAATGGCTTCTCGCCACTGTGAACCATTTCATGACGACTCAGTTTCTGCTTTGATGCAAAACTCTTCCTACACAACGTGCACTGAAATGGCTTTTCATGCAAATGCACTGTTTTCTGGTGACGTTTTAAGACTCCGGTATGCGTAAATGCTTTGTTACAAAGGTTACACTTGAAAGGCTTCTCACCAGTGTGCACAGTCATGTGCCTAATTAAATGTGATTTAGAAGGAAAACACTTGTTACAGAATTCGCAATTTTTCGCAGGCTTTTGCGACAATTTTTTGCTCTCCATTTTTACGAATATTTTCCAGTTTTAAACGTGGCAACCAAAACGAAATGACACTTCACACGCTACTTCAAGCATTCTTCCTTCCAAATGTGGACTGAGAAAGGGCCATATTCATGTTCTCAATAAGCTGAGACCCTCTCGTAATTTTTAAATCAATTTTTCGTACCATGCGCATTTGAATCTGAACAAACCCGGACTGCTTTATAAACGCACTTAAGTTGCTCTTTCAAATGAGCTATTATTTGTAACCACTGGAGTTGTAGTTGTCAAGCAATGAATAATTGTTGTACCTAGGTTGTAGCTCTGAAGGTCATTTTTGCGAATTGCTTTTGCAAAAATCGGACAATGCGCAACCGATTATGAACAAAACCGGACTGGTGGTTTTAAGTAGTTGAGTTTCTCTTTCAAACGAGCTATTAATTGTAACCACTTGACGTGTAGTTGAGAAGTTAGGATAGGGTCCCAGGCTAGTAAGAACTTGAATAAGGTCCTTTTATCCAACCAAAGGTACCGAAATGTTCAGATATGATAGCAAACGGTTTGAACGCTCTTATATTGAGTGTGAAACAAAAACTGATTCAGCTGTTTGATATATTACTTCAAAAGTTCACAGGGGCTTGCTAGACTGGATTTAAATGTATATATAGTACATTTTACACATGTGTGCATAGTACACAAAAACAGGCGAAATGTTAATTGGTTCTCAAACGTAGAAATATACGTGACTTGTGAGTACTGGTTAACTATGACTTAGTTAACCCAACGATTCCTTTGCACGCAAATATGTTTTGTGCCTTTTAATAGTATGTTGTCTTGTGCAATGGGGAAAAACCAGTTGTAGGTACTTCAAAAATGTCAAGACGGTGGCATAAATGTTGGTACATGTAAGCACTGGAAAAAAAACTTATAGCTTGGTTTATATTTGTGTGTTTCCACGACATAAACTTTTGTGAACCCAATTGTTGGTTTAGCTTTAAGTTTTCGTTCTAATCTATTCAAGAAATATATGCTTTTTAGAATAGTACCAACGAACAAAATATTTTTGTGACCGTATATATATACAGTATTTACCCTACCCTTAAGATTCGTTAGTACCCGCAAGCATAATATAAGCTCTTTGCACGTACGCAAGTAATCCCTTACGAACTTTCAACTACGAACAAATTGTATATTAAGTACCTCATTGGGCACATCTACTACAATTTAGTTGTACTGATTTTGTGTTTAAGTATATTATTAAAATATTTGTTAAACTTATTTTTAAGTCGTGAAACCCGTTTAAAACCTTCATCAATAGTATTTACTTAGGGTCTGGATGCTGGTATAGTGAACTGTTAATCTAAAGTGGGACGTTGTTTTGCTACGCAATAAAAACATACGTTCAGACAGCAGAAAAAGTATAAATTAGCTTAAATACAAACGTTATTACAGAGCCGGTTCCGAAGGACAGCACTCTGTATTCGTCGTCTTATTTTGCTGTACTATATTTTTCTAAGTTGTACCACGTTTAGTGAATGCAAGTGCATTCAAACCAGTTAGAAAATTGTTGGTTGAATTCCAAAAACAATTAAATTTTTAATAGCTGATACACCAGCTTGAAGGAAATTTATATTCAAAAATCTGTGTACAAAAATGGCGAAAACCAGGGTTTTACACACAAATGCAACAAAATGCCAAATCTGCAACAAAAACTTTAACACGAAGTGGAATGTTAAAACTCACATGACCGTACACTCTGGTGAGCAACCCTTCAAATGTGATCTGTGTGACAAAGCGTTTACACAGGCAGGCAGTTTATTAACTCACATGAAGGGGGTACATTTCAACGAAAGGCCGTTTCAGTGCAAACAATGCAAGAAAAACTTTACAAGAAAAGAGCATTTAGTTGCACATGAGAGGATTCACAGTGGCGAAAAGCCATTTCAGTGCTCTCTTTGCTCAAAGTCATTCGCCCAAAACGCAGTTTTGCAAAGGCATCTACGATATCATACTGGAGAAGAAAACTACTCCTGTTCACAGTGCCATAGAAGATTCAAAACAACGCAAGGTCGCGATGAACATACCAACAGCCACCAAGGTAGGATTTGTTTATTAAATGCTACTCCTATTATTTATAATTGCGCAGTTCCCGTAATTAATTTTTAGTTTTTCCTTTTTATATTTAGGTGAACCCTACAAGGGATTTGAGTGCATATTTTGTCAGTCGCGTTTTCGTACTGCGACGAAGCTTTGCATTCATATACTTACACACATTCATGAAAGACCTTTTAGTTGCTTTATATGCCATAAAGAATTTAATCAATGTGGTAGTTTATCTACTCACATGAAAAGTGTGCATTCAAATGAACGAGGTGACTCTTGCGAACTTTGTGGAAAGCCGTTCAAAAACAAGTTGACTCTACATCAACACCTAAAAATGCACTTATGGGAGACACCGTACAGATGTGGAGTCTGTGACAAGGGATGCAGGTCCAAATGTGAGTTAAAAATCCATCAAGCTGTTCATAGTAAGAAAAGACCATTCGGTTGTACACAATGTACTTCGAAATTCAAACGAAATAAGGATTTGCGTAAGCACCATGCACGCAAGCACATGGGAAAAGACAAATAACAGTGAGGTGTCCAAAAAAACCATGAAACTATGTCGAAATGCTCTGTTCGAACTATATCATATTGTATGGTGTAATTGTCTGATTTGTCAGTAATATATGTTCTGTATACCTGCAATATCACAAAGAAAATGGATGTTGATGAAAATGAATTTTGAAATTTTACTAAAGCGTGTAAATATATATAGTGTAGTATCAATGCAATTCATACATAAAACGGGGACGTTGTGAGTAAAATAAAATTATCAATTTTAATTAGTTGAAATTCGTGTTAGTGTTTTAAATGGTTTTCCACACAAATTGCTCGTGAAAGGTTTTCAGTGGTACGAATGATGTTTCAATTTACAATTTCCGTGTAAATTTATTGGCATATTGGACAGTAGAAGGGTTTCTCGTTAATGTGCGTACATACGTACAGTAAAGGATTAGACGGCATTTTGCTGTCCGCCAAAGACAGCAATTTTGCTGTCCCCCACACAATAAGGTATTGCTGTTCGTGTGTGTATGTGTCTTTCTGTGTACCTTTACACAAAACAAATTATGTCAAACCAGACAAACTAGGCTTTACCAAAAATATTTCTGTTCTTGTAAAAAATTTATTCATTTGGTGAAAAGCTTAACTAAATAAAAACTAAATAATAATTTGCAATTCTGCTCATATATTTTAAACTATTTCGAATGCTATATACACACAACTCACAAGGCAAATCAAAATGAGCCTACCATACTACATGTGTTGTGACACACTATTATTTTAATTTGGTTCTAATATTTTCAAACAGAGTGTTACCACCGCTTTACTTTATGCATACCTATTCTAGAAGCCTCCTTCCGTATTGTTGTCCATAAATTTCATTTAATCAATATTGTAAAAATTAATTGTTTCAAAATGATTGGGAACGCTGGACATATATAGATAGTGCTAGCATTTCTATGAAATTAGATTAATCAAAATTTTGTTATTTGCCCTAAGTCTTGAAACATTTTAGTATTGTAGACTACTGATGACTATGTAATGGGATAAAAACCAAAGAATATATGCATTTATGTATATAAACATAGTTGTGAAAGTTGTGATATTGTATTCATTACCCATCTCTGAATATTCTGAAAAACCTGGTCATACGTTGCAACATTTTTTCTCCTAACGCCTCTAAGCATTCATAATCCGCCATCCATTGTTTAAAGTTAAGGATTAGCTTGAATTCCTTGGTCGAGGGTTTCAACAAATAATCTGCTCTTGCGTTGCTTTGCTCGGCCGATGCAAGGACACCAAATTAACGATTAAAGCATTTCTAACAGGTACTTTAAATACGACTATGCAGAGTATATCTACTTAATACTAAGTATTGTCAAAAAAATGCTTACGTGACTAAATCACACGGTGACTGAGAGTAGCTATTAAAAACTAAGTTCTCCTCTTTTTTAGTTTGCCTGGCTTTCAATGATTCCTAAGACATGGTGCGCTTACTAAACAAAATGGACCATGAAATTGATTTTGAATTTAAAAACAGCAATTGCGATAGAGATACTTTTACGGTTTGTAATAACTTATTATTAATAACTATTCAAATTAAAGAATATTGGCAACAGCAATAATGTATGTTTTAAGCTTGCGACTCATCTAAAACAATCTTTATCATTTTTTTATTGTCTGCCGGAATTTGTGTTACGATGTATGTTATTCAACATGTATCAAATAAATATACCTAAACGAGTAAGGATTTAAAAAATCTTTCAAGTATAAATATTTTTAATGTGGAATAGCTTTAAAATTTTTTTTTCGTTATGAGGAACATTGTGCATTATTGTAGAACTAGATTGTATATAAAGTGTGGGAAAAATTACTTCGAAACACTTCAAGAACTTTACGGATATAACCCTGCCAAATCTGAATTGGCTATTGTGGCCACGTATACAAATGCCTGCAGTCATGCATTATTTGATAGATATATTTAGAAAATTGGCACTAATATGTACAAAGTTACCTTATACGCGCTGTGTTAAAATGGATTACACAATTTTGTAGAACATGAGGCGCATGCTAACTGGTATCGTGCAAACCGCGACAGAAATTTACTGCTGCTGTTGCTGTTATTATATTATTTTACAATAATGTATTTCTAATATAAAAATAGTGTGCTGAAACTTCATGAGTTTTGTCAAATCCTCCTTTTGTCTAACTGTGAATGGCCTAATAGACCAATATAAAATTATAATTCATGGGCACTATATGTGTTTCCATAAATGACATTGTATTGCTTACCTTCAATGTTACCGTTTGGATACCCAAAGAAATATTCACAGTTTATGTAAGCTTAAAATAAATTGGCATTTACTGGGTTAAAACCATTTGTAGTTGTTGGGCTCATTGTGCCCAGTGAGCCTACGTGGGATTCCGCACGTAGTCTGCTGCTCAATAATCTTCAGCTCAAACAATGAAAGTACCTAACCATAACACCGCCCGTTTGTTTGTATTTGGTCCTAATTCTGACGTAGCTTCTTGAACGGATTAAAAATAAACGCACAAGTATAGGCTGGGTCTGCACAACGAATTGTTAAAAGTTATAAATCTCTTCATATTTCAAAACTTGAGAAAGCTCGTCGAATAAAGGTTGTGTGTGTCAGCCCAAGCCAAACATATTTTCTATGATGTGTACATGTCGCCTCTATATTAATTTATGTCGTGTAGTGTGTTGTAGTGTACTTTGACGAAGAAGCATTCAGATTTTAGTAAAAGTTCTTGGCTGAGAGCATATGAGTCTTTGTATCAAAATCTTCAGTTGCTAAATAAACTGGTTACTGCCAAAACACAAATTGTACGCCCCATTGAATTAACTTTGAAGCGATTGATTTTTGAGCACATTTGGAGGTAAGAACCTATGAAATCCATATAACAATTTGCAAAATGTGGTTATTTTATCTCATTTAATTCCCAAAAAATCAATAATAGATGCTTTCAATTCAACTTCTCACTCTGTTTAACAGGTTTTCCAAAACAATGGAAAATAAAGGAGCATGTCACCGAAGCAGACCACAATGCAAAATCTGCAGCAAACAGTTCCGTAATAATTACGTTTTGAAACTCCATATGGTTAGACATACTGGCGCAAAACCATATAAATGCAATGAGTGCGACAAATCTTACACGCGACCGGAAAATTTAAGATTGCACAAAATGGGAAAGCATTTGGGCGAAAAGCCCCATTATTGCAAACACTGTACCAAATGTTTTTCGCAGAAAAAGCTTCTCAGAGTACACGAGATGACTCACACGAACGAAAAACCCTTTCAATGCATTTTCTGCGACAATGTGTTTAGACAGTCCAGTTCCGTACACGCGCATTTAAAGTCACACATTCAGGAAAAGTCGCACATCTGCAAGATTTGTAAAACTGAGTTTTCAAGAGGTGGTTCCTTGAGGATACACAAACGTAAGCATACAGGGGAGAAGCCTTTTAACTGCAGTCTTTGCAGCAAAGCATTTTCATCATCGGGAGAGCGGAAAAGCCATTTGCGTTTTCATCTAGCCGAAAAGGCTTTTAAGTGTGATACTTGTACAAAATCGTTTGTTACTAGCAGCAACTTAGAAAATCACAAAAAAATTCATTCTGAAATCAAAACCTACAAATGTGACATTTGTCCAAAAGAATTTAAACAATGTAGCACGTTAGGATCTCACAACTACTACGTACATGGTGATGCATATAAGAAAAAGTTTAACTGCAAGTACTGCGGGAGGGTGTTTGTAAGAAGGCATGCATGCATAAGTCATGAAAGGGGACATACTGGAGAACGACCGTTCCAATGCGAATTGTGCATAAAGTCCTTTCGTACAAGCGGTGAACTCACTACACATTTAAGAAGTCACATAGAAGAAAAGCCATACAAATGTGGGCAATGCAAAAAGTCTTTTAAAGATAGCGGGAGCCTGAAATATCATTTGTTAGTTCATCGTGGAGACAAACCTTTTCACTGCTCTTTGTGTGACAAATCCTTCCGAAGCATGTCTCAGTGTAGAACTCATGCCAAAACTCATTCCTCTGAAAGGCCATCTGAATGCTTGTTTTGTCAAAAGACTTTCAAAATCAAACAGTATCTAATGTGTCATTATACATGGCACACTGCAGAATGACAGATATTGGTCAGGTTTTAAACCAAGCAAAATGTAAGCCGTCATTATTTGTTAGGTGTAACTGTCTTTGTGGAATTTTAAAAGTTTGTACAATAACTTCTGTTACGGTATTTATATTTGTTTTCTGCTTTGATTCTAATTTGTATATTACTTATGAATGTAAATAAAAGCAATGTTATGCAGCACAAACAAGTTATAATATATAGCAGTTGCAACAAATCAGTTTTTTCTATTGTATTGTAGATTTCAAGTTCCTGTTGAATTGCTACAAACAGTTTTAAATATATAACAAGCTTGCTGGCTATATATTGACATTCGTTTAGGAATGTGTTTCGTTCGCCGCTAGGCTCACTGGTAGCTGATAATCTGCTTAGGTGGAGCAATGGACAAGAATGGTTAAGTAGTCAGTCGATGAAACAAATTTACGATGAGAGGCTTTAGGTTATGTTAGGTTATGTTGTATTGAAATTGTAAAATAATGAAACGCTTAAAAAACCTTATTTCAGAAATTGCTAATATGACTTTCTTTGAAAGGACCTTATGCAAAGAACAAAGGGTCTGGGCCCATGCCTTATTTTCGTTAAAGGACACTGGATGGTTACGGTTCATAGCTCATTTGAAAGAGCATCCTTTTCTTATTAAAACAGCATATTAGCTTAGATTATAACTTGCTGCACACTTTGTCTTTTTTGCAGAAACATTTTCCAAAAATGCACTACTTTCCATGTGCACCAAGGTGCATATTGAATCAACTCTGTCATTGCAGTTTGGACGCTTACAGTTTATATCTCATTCGGTCAAGCATTTTATAGGGAATAAAATGATATGTTGGTACAGCCTGAAACTGCTTGCACAAGTACTATTTTTGAGTATACATTATCCTGGACAATACTTTGGTTTACATCGTATCTTATACATTGTTCTTATCAGTTGAATATCCAAAAATGGTATTTGTGCAAACAGTTGCAGGCTATATCAACGCATCAATCTATTCTCTATAAAATGCTCGATCGAATAAGCTACAAACTGTAACCATCCGAAGAGTAATGACAGAGTTGATACAATATACACCTTGGTGCACTTGGAAAGTAGTGCATTTTTTGGAAAATGTTTCTGCAAAAAAGACAAAGTGTGCAGCAGGTTATAATCTAAACTAATATGCTGTTTTAATAAACAAATGATGCTCTTTCAAATGAGCTATGAACTGTAACCATCCAGTGTCCTATAACAAAAATAAGGCATGGGCCCACACCCTTCGTTCTTTGCATAAGGTCCTTTACAGCATTATGTGAGTATTAAATGAAGCAACATAAAATTTGCAAAATGTTTAATTTTCTGCATTTGAAACACATTTTTTTTCAATGCGCAAGCTGAATATTGACCACTGTTACACGAATGAATAATTGAATTATAAAATTTCAGAAGGGCGCAACGCTGCACAGACGGGCAAATTGAAGTTAGTGATGGCAAAAATCGAAAACTAATCGCTCGTAATCGCGATTAAACTGATTTTTATCTAAACGATTTATCCAAAAATCGGAAACGGTCGTTGAAAAATTGTTTGCAACCGTTTTGTACGAAAATCGGATCGGAAACGCGATTTTAACTTACTGGTGCCTTTATGTGTGGGTGTTATACTAAACTTCAAAACATGATTGCTATATTGCAATATATTGGTCAGAAACATTATTACAAAGCAGATGTAAACCAATTATTTTTGGTTTTTGTGTGTTTTGATAATTTTGTGTTATATGTATTTCTCTTTATTTCAATTTGTAATGCTTTAAATATATTTGGGAATATAAGTTCTCTGGTTGGCAAAAGTCGCGATTTTTCAAATTAACAAACGTTTTAATCTGAATTTGAATTTGAATTTGATCTTTATTGTCTGGCCTTTTCAGTACTGGTACAATGAATATTATAATAAACAAGGTACAATAGTTCAATCCATAATCGGATCGGAAGCGAAAATGCTTTGGAAAATCGAATCGGTTTTTCCGATTAACCAAACGTTTTTATCCTAAATCGGAGCGGAAATCGTTTTGGAATCGCGATTAATCGTTTGCCTTCACTAAACAAGTTATCATTCAACTTTACTCGGCAAATACACTAGACATCGCAATACGTAACATAACTTAAATTTTAATAGCCACGTTAGTTGAACGCCGTAATTTGAACTTCTTATCGCGTAACTTATTAGTTTTAGCCCGTAATCAGTTTAAGGAGTTTCTGGGAAAGGGTTATCTTTTCATAAATTCTCAGAGAAGCACAACACCAAACATGGACCACACAAATACGTATGGTTTGTTAAAATTGGCAGTTTTCAAAGTGACAGCAAGTATCTAGGACTCTTTGTTCTGATTCATGCTTTTTAAAAATGGTTTTCAGAAGCCAGACAAAACCTCTGCAAAATATAAATTACAAACAGCTTTCTTTATACGTGATTTTGCAATTTTTTGCGGAAATTTTTTTCTTGTGGATGGACAAGTTGCTCTCACTGATCTTATGCCGTACAAAAGCAAATAGGGGTGCCAATGGGATCAGCCTTAGTGACAGTGATAAACATCAAGTACGCTTGGGCTTTACGATTTATTACAATGAGCAAGAATACAAATCTTTATCGAACAGTATCGTTGACTTCAAAAGGGGTTTGCTCATTACGTTTTACCTCAAAAAAGTATACTTTAGTATGATGTAACTAAAGTACTGATACTTTTTTGTAATTTGTAGAGAGAAAAGGATATATATTAGTGTTGACATTTATACACTCCGTAAACTCATATAAAAAAGCAGTCCTTAGAGACCTTTCACAAATGTTAAAAATTATATTATGCGCACGTATTTTAATTGTAGACTACCTTTAATTTTAAAATTTAGAAACATAAACCTGTACCTGCAACTATTAATATCATGACTTTCATTTGTATGAATATCTGTAACATATTGGTGTTAATGTGTATGAAATATTTTGATTCCATATGTGCAAAAGACTAGTTTTTGTAAAAAAATAAACAAATTTTAAAATTAAAAAAAGTTGTGAGTTACGTAATGTAATGTGTTACATTTATTTTGACTAGATAATCTCAAGAATACTATAGATGTATATGTAAATGTTATTCCTGTTTCAATCAGCTATGCACTGTATAGTTAATTCAATCTACGGTATCAAAATCTTCTATGTCGTATTTTGTGTTGTGCTGCGTACCTCAACTGAGTTGTTTGACACATTTTGAATATTCAAAATAAGTCTACAAGTCGTAATATTTGACTTTACAAAAACGGTACTGACTTTGTCAAAAGCTCATCATTTTTTATTGGCAATGGTTCATATAAGTGGCTACATTATATTATGCTATGTTTGTAATTTGTAAATTTTTCAAAGTTGTTTTTCTCTTATGCTTTACAGTTTACAATATCCTGAGTAGCTTGTCTCTCCATCGACGTAAGTTTGCTGGTGGATTTTTATATTATCTGAAATTATCTTCTAAAATTAAATTTGTGTTTGCTGTAAAGTATTTGCTGTGTATTTGTAAAAAGATTCCTGGTATTGTTCAGTCTACTTTTTCAAAATTAATAATTTTGGTATTCCTTTTTTCAACCTACCCCAGTTTCACTATATCTTGACAGTTATTCATTATCAAGTCAATAGGCTTAATGAAACTATTGTCAACTTGGAAATTAAACTTTAGTTCAATTTTGAATCATATGTGTAAAAAAATTATTCACGCGATTCAAAGTAATGCTTTATAAGATTTTTACACGGCACTTTAAATTACATCATAAAGAAATTGAATTGACGCCGTTTCGAGAATCCAATTCACGAGTTATATGTAAACTACGTACGAAACGGTGCTAATCCAATTTCCTTGCCAAATCGTCAGTCAAAAAAAATTAAATCGGACAGTAAAACTCTACCTATGAGAAAGCGTCAGATATCTATATTTATGTGTAACTATGTTGTATATTTTACTTTCAAATATGCATTTTGTGGAAAAGTAATACAAACCAACCACTATATTGCGAGATGTAGCTGAGCAGTTTTGCCTTTCGCATCGATAATGCAGTACAAAGTCATCCGAAGGTTTACCTGTGAGTGTTAGAGATTATACTGAGCGCTTTGAGTGAAATGATGCCTATGCTTGAACCTCAAATCTAGTTGAAGTTCTTTGATGATATCGGTTGTTCATATTTTTATCAACTCTCAGCCATGCTACAGTAGTAGTACGACTGGCATAATTTTTGGAATCGTTACCACCTGATTTCTGCGTTTTTGCAAACTTTTGAGTTATACTGTGTTATGATTAATACGATGGCCGTGTAATATATATGCAGACAATTTATGTAGAAAGGTATAAATCTGCTTAAAGTGAAAGTGATAAGAATGGTTAAGGATTTTAGACCATTAAAGCATGGTTTAGAATTAATTTTTTAACAAATTTGTTAACTATGGGTTATTTATTTGCTTTAGTAGCCCGGCACATTTATTTATCGGGATTTTAAATTATTATTATATCTAGAAAAATATTTTGAAGCCCGAGGTAAAAACAATACAAAATCAATTTTACAAGCAAACAGGAAATTAAAAAATGTACTTTCTTGTATTCTGAGAAAATCAGGTGAAAGCGCATTTTTCTACAGATTCTATTATACCAAAAAACCAACTAAATGCGATAATGCGATGCGAACTAATGCGACAGCTTAGAAGGTCAAAAATAACAAATGGCATTATACCTTGGAATGGTTATTTGACCCTGTAGATGAACCTGTTGGCTAAAACGCGTTGCACCATTTAATTCAGCACAAAATTCGGCATTGAATGCTGTGGCACACGTGTGACCAACTCTGAATTAAATTGCGGTACCGCCGGCTACCATAAAACAAAGGACACAATACCTTGCAATGGGAGTTTGACCCTGTATATGAACTTGTTAACTAAAACGCTTTGTACCGTTTTAATCAGCACAAAATTCCGCATCGAATGCTGTGGCACACGTGTGACCAACTCTGAATTAAATTGCGGTACCGCCGGCTACCATAAAACAAAGGACAATATACCTTGCAATGGGATTTTGACCCTGTATATGAACTGGTTAACTAAAACGCTTTGCAACATTTTAATCAGCACAAAATTCTGCATCGAATGCTGTGTCTAACTTTGAATTAGCCAGCGGTTCCGCTGGCAGCAGTAAAACAAATGGCATTATACCTTGCAATGGGACTTTGACCCTGTAGACGAACTTGTTAGCTTAAACGCGTTGCACCATATTAATCAGCACAAAATTCTGCATCGAATGCAGTGGCACAGTTTGCTTCAACGATTAATTATCTAGCGGATACGCTGGCTACAATAAAACAAATACCATTATACTTTCCAACGGTTGTTTGACAATGGTATGAGCTTTACCTAAATCGCATAGCGCTATTTTAATCAACACGAGGATCTGCATAGAATGCAGTGGCAAACATTGGTTCAACTTTAAATTAGTTAGCGGGTCCGCTGGCTACAATAAAACAATTAGCATTATTATTTTCAACGGTTGTTTGACCCGGTTATGAACTTTTTACCTGAATCGCATAGCGGTATTATAGTCAACACAAAATTCTGCATCGAATGCAGTAGCACTGGTTGGTCCCACTTTGAATTTTCTAGCGAATTTTATGCCTACAATAAAACACCTACCATCATACTTCCCAACGGTTGTTTGACCATGTTATGAAGTTTTTACCTAATTCACATAGCGCTATATTAATCAGCACCTAATTCTGCATCAAATGCTGTAGCCAGTTTTAAGTACACACTTTCTTATCAGCTTATGAGTGGCCAAATAGTAAGTAAACACACACTATAATCAGCTTAATAGTTGCCAAATAGAAAGTACACACACATTTTTTCAGCTTATGGGTTGCCAAATAGAAAGTACACACACAATTTTTCAGCTTATGAGTTGCCAAATAGAAAGTACACACACATTTTTTCAGCTTATGGGTTGCCAAATAGAAAGTACACACACAATTTTTCAGCTTATGAGTTTCTAATTATTAAGTACACACACATTTTATCAGCTAATTATTGATTCTAGATTATTGATTTAAGAAAATAGAAATAGAACCTGTTCAGCCAATTTTGTTAGAAAACAATCGCGAAATGATATGCGTAAATCATGCAGTCAGAGGTTTTAAACTTTTGAGAAAGATTTTGGGCTGTGTTCCCAATATATGGTGCTTGGCTTTGTTTTATTTAATTATGCCAAACGAGATTCCGGATTACTATTGATCTCTGGGCTCAAGATGTAAAGCAACTGTGGAGCAAACATCCACTTCCAAATTTGCCCAAACTACATAAAATTTCCATTGATGTGCCACGTTGTGAATATGAACCTTTGAATCAGCTTATAACTTTTTATTAGCTTTCAAGTTACCAA
>CM056171.1:49625695-49650689 GCA_029691765.1 Entomobrya proxima | reverse complement strand
ATGGATATTTCTACATACATGGTGCTTTAGCAATATTTACAAAAGCATGCAGTTGCGGATTAACAAACTCTCTAATACAAAATGTGTGCATGTACACTCCACTTAAAACCAGAAAAGGTACGCTTAGAGATTAACTACCCGACAGGTACCCTTACGGCCAGTTTTACGGAAAGGTATTCTTGTGCATTGTGGTGTTTCCAATAAAACTTTAAACTAAAACCATATAAAGTTATAACACATTACTATGGTAGGCAAAGCTTTACTAAAGTTTAAGGTAGGCTCTTTCTTGAAGATGGTTATGTCAGCCAGAACCTATGAAGCTCATAGGCCCAGCACCTTAAAAATACTTAACGTTTTAAGAAAGCAAACACAATTGTGAAGACAAACAAATACACAATCTTGGTGCACTTATTCACAGGCAAGAATGTTACTTGTACCCACTAAGACAAGTACATGTTTCGGGATCATCTCCTCATTCAACTGCAATACGTTACAGTCGTCGGTTCACTTCATTGCAGTTTGAGTGTCTCCTTAAGAAATAATTTTGGTATGGTAGTGTATTAATAAGCAAGCTAAATATCCAATTTGGATAGCCAAATTCGCTTAGTTAGTTTAGAATTGAAGTTGCATATTAATCTTCTTGTGTAACTCCAACTATGGATCCTTCAAAAATAAGAATTAAAACAAGTATCTCAAAACAACCAGTGAATTGCGAATTTTGCAATAAATCCTTTCGCAGCAAACAACAACTTAACATCCATATAAATACGCATACGGGAGAAAAACCATTTATATGTGAGATATGCAATAAAGGGTTTACGGATCCTGGAAATTTAAAAAAGCATATTGACATGACACATTTGGGCAAAAGGCCTTTCCAGTGCACGGAGTGTCAAAAACGATTTGCTTTGAAGAGTCATTTAATCCGACACAAAATGATACACACTGACGAAAAGCCATTTAAATGCTCTTTATGTCCAAAGAGGTATGCTGAAAAGACACATTTCTATACGCATTTACGAGGCCACACTGGCGAAGAAAGCTACTCCTGCACGCATTGTAGTCAGAAATTCAAGAGCAAGAAAGGTCATGAATGGCACGTGAAGCTTCATCAAGGTAAGTTACTTGAACAAATATTAATGCTAATACTTCTTGCATGTAAAATAAATTTCTTATCTTTGTTTCCAACAGAAAACGGCCGCATTGGTTCCGGGTGTCTATTTTGTGATAAGCGTTTTACCTCAATTAGCAAACTATTTTCTCATATCCGCTCGCACGTAATTGAGAAACCTTTCCATTGTTTAATCTGCCGTACAGAATTTACCGAGAAATTTAACTTAACTTCTCACAATAAATATGTTCATTCCAATGAAAGGGCGTACTCCTGTGAACTTTGTGGAAAGAGTTTTCAGACCAATGCTTGCGTACGGCTACATCTTAAATCGCACTTGGGCGAAAAGCCTCACAAGTGTCCAATATGCGGAAAGGGATTTATTACTAAAGCTGACATAAAGCGTCACGTTCTCATTCACTCCATTGAAAAACCGTACAAATGCGATAAATGCGACAAAACCTTTCGACAGTCTGGTGTATTAAGACAGCACAAAATGCAAGTTCATTCTGACGAGAAGCCCTGGCGTTGCAAGGATTGTGAGAAACAATTCAAAAGGAAAACAGAATTAAGGAATCACAATAGAGTGCATAGTGGTAAGAAACCCTTTCACTGTACACATTGTGATGCTCAGTTTTCTCACAAACACAGCTTACTTAGGCATCAACGACGGCACATGTCACAATAAGATTTGTGAGTGGTGTGCAAGCATCGTCAATCACATTGCCTGGGGGCAATGGTTTTTTAACATTGGTCTATGTATAATATGCGATTGCTTGTTTCTATTTTTCAATTTAATTTTTATATTTTTAAAAATTTATGTAAATTTAAAATCCTTTATTTTGCAAATGTTAACATATAAATTTAAGGTTAAAATTAAAATTAAGACAGCACAAAATGCAAGTTCATTCTGACGAGAAGCCCTGGCATTGCAAGGACTGTGAGAAACAATTCAAAAGAAAAGCAGAATTAGTTCAACATACAAGAACAAGAGTGCATAGAGAAGCTGTTTCACTCCATAGTTTGTGATGCTCAAAAAATTTTCTTACAAATACAGCTTCTTTAAGCTTCACTAACGGTACATGGTTCAATATGACTTGTGAGTAGAATGTGAGCAGTATTAGGCAAATTGCGTATGGGCATTATTCCTGGATTCCTGTTACAAATAAATTATAATGTCTTTGTTTGTTTCTATTATTTAATATATTTGTGTATTTTTAAAATTTGTAGTTTAAAACTCCTAATTTTACAAATGTTAACAAATAAATTTACAATATGAGCAAGTAGTTTTTGAGTCGCAGAATTGGTTTGTATTTTCTGTTTTTACGTGAAAACTTGCATAGACTATTTACGCTTTAAAATATTTATACTATTAAAGCTTTTCATACAACTTTGTTTACTAGATTGGTCAGTATACCAGATATGTGCTGAATAATTTAGTAGTTGTAACTTCGTATTGTGTTCTTGTTTGGATTCGGAAAGGTATCTGGATTACTACGATGTATGTGTTGTTGTCATATGCAATTAACTCATAAATGCCTAACCCACCAAAACTGCGCGCTTTGCTATACGGTTGGCCGTATTCTACATATGTGTTTTTAGCCTTTTTATTTAAATGAACATTCAGCCTTGATACACTTTGTTTTTCTTGTTTTCAATCAAACCGCTACAAAGACAATGCGGATCTATGGGAAATGAGTAATTACTGAAACAACATTGCGGAACTACCGAAGCCAAAGTTTAGCAAAACATTCTATATCTCATATATTTTACATTGACAAAAAATGTTTGGACAATTTTTGCGTTGCGTGACAAATTGAATTATTTATTAATACAATTCTGCAGATTTTAAAGGTATCCACTTCATAATAAATGGTTGCAAAATTTTATAATCAATTTACCATCAAACGTGCCACAGAGGTATTCATTCAATCAATCAAGTACTACAAGTGGCACTCAAAATACTGATTATAAAACTGTGTTGAGTTTACGAATTACTTTTATAACAAAAAGGTCATATACTCACTCTGCCCCTCATAATCAAAAAAGTTATGCATACTTCAAATGTATTTGAGTAATTTTGCGTTTCCTCAAGAATAAGGAATTTTGCTGCTGACCAATATAATTCAGAAAGAATTACATTTCCATAGGAAAAATTGCAACGAAAGTGAATTAACCTTTTCTTGTGGTCGCCCTAAGTGCGCCTTCTCTGTGTAGAAAATCATAGCACGATGATAAACCTGTCTTGACTCCGTAGACTAGAAAATGTAGATTGGCAGACTATTTAGCAGAGGAAGGTGTCTCCTATAGGGAGAACAGATTCTGAACAGAACTGACAGTCTGATTAAGAGTAAATCCAAATGGTGGGTTCCACCCAAAAAAATTTTGTTTCTAATTTTAAATGTTTTTACATATTTTATACATGCTTATGCTCGGAAGTTAACACCAAAAAATTTCGGAGTCTCACATTGCCCCAGTGGAGCATGGAAAGCATATGAATTTTTAGCATTAGGAACTTAATTGTTTCACAGTAACTCAATATTGGCAAATGTTTTCGGGCTGAAACTTTTTTGGTAAATTTGTCATACTATAGTGATTTATTCGTTAAATTTTTACTAAACGAACAGCTCTGTATATATTTTTAGAAAAGATTATCTTCAAAAACACCGAAATTTTCAGAATTTATTAAACAAATGGGTCTGCAACTCGCATGTTTTAGATTTTTTGGGAACGCGAAAAACTTGACCATCTACAATTTGT
The DNA here is from genome assembly GCA_029691765.1 of Entomobrya proxima. NCBI lineage: Eukaryota > Metazoa > Arthropoda > Collembola > Entomobryomorpha > Entomobryidae > Entomobrya > Entomobrya proxima. Next base: position 49,646,818 of record CM056171.1, on the reverse strand, counting down.
AATGGGCTATTTAATGCAAAAACTCGTTTGAAAAAATATGTCGTAGTTGGGAAGTTATGCGTAAAAATCTTTATCAATACCTTCTGTCATGCAGACATTCATGAATTTAAAGTTGCATAACTTTCGTTTTGGAAGCTTTGTTGGGGTTGTTAGGGGCAATTTAGAATGTCAAAGATCAGTTTTACTAACTTCAATCACAGGTAGCTTTTGGCCACCTCTGGTGTACGAATATTTTTCAAATTGTTAAATGAGGGACTTTTCCAAAAAAAAGTGCCCCGACGACGGAAAAATTGCCATAACTTTTTTTCACCCAAAATCTCAAAAATCTGAAAAACCCCATTTTATCAAATTTAATGGTGATCATTTTGACATATCAGCCTTAAACATAGCACTAGTGGTTGTCGAGGTATAGCCCCAGACGTTTAGCATACTTAGTCGATTTCAATATTTGGGTATTTTTTAAAATTTGAAATCTTTTACTTTTGTTCACTTAAAGTGCCTGTATTTATCATTATCGACATTATAACTAATATTTGTATGTTTTCTGATGCTTAAAACCCAAAAAAAAATGAACTCAAAATTTAGGAAATTTTGAAAATCGACTAAGTATGCTAAACGTCTGGGGCTATAACTCGTCAACCACTAGTGCTATGTTTAAGACTGATATGTCAAAATGATCACCATTAAATTTGCTAAAATAGGGTTTTTCAGATTTTTGAGATTTTGGGTGAAAAAAAAGTTATGGCAATTTTTCCGTCGTCGGGGCACTTTTTTTTGGAAAAGTCCCTCATTTAACAATTTGAAAACCATTCGTACACCAGAGGTGGCCAAAAGCCACCTGTGATTGAAGTTAGTAAAACTGATCTTTGACATTCTAAATTGCCCCTAACAACCCCAACAAAGCTTCCAAAACGAAAGTTATGCAACTTTAAATTCATGAATGTCTGCATGACAGAAGGTATTGATAAAGATTTTTACGCATAACTTCCCAACTACGACATATTTTTTCAAACGAGAAAAATTCTTTTAGTTTTGTTTAATTCAAAAGCACATTATTGAACAAGTGGACTTTCACGAAAAATTCTTTTAGTTTTGTTTAATTCAAAAGCCCATTATTGAACAAGTGGACTTACGAATTTTTTTAGCTATGACCTTTGACCTTTAGAGTTGACCAATTGACCTGAAATTTTGCGCAGAGCTAGGTCATGTTATGGGTCTTCTTTGTGCCAAAAAATGATTTTAGTTTTGTTTAATTCAAAAAGCAATTATTGAACAAGGCGACTTTTACGAAAAATTCTTTTAGTTTCGTTTAATTCAAAAGTCCATTATTGAACAAGGGGACTATAACTTTTAGTTTTGACCTTTGACCTTTGGAGTTGACATATTGACCTGAAATTTTGCGCAGAGCTTGCTCATGTTATGGGACTCCTTTATGCAAATTTCGTTAAAATCGGTGAAACCGTTAATGAGATATCGCACGGACAGACGGACAGACGGACGGACGGACGGACGGACATACAACGCCATCTTATAAAGTAGCTTTCGCTACTTAATAATTGAGGTCAATGTATGTGCATATATGTATTGTAAAGAAATCACCGTTTTTTAAAATATGAAGGGCTGTAGTTGCATCCGAAATTGATAAATTGTAATAAGCCCTCCGCTACACACACCTGAAGCTCAGATCCCTAGATGTTTGATTCTTGACTCTTCAATTTCAGCAGCACACGCCTCTTTTTTCTCGACATACCTGGCTAAATTTGATTAGTTTCATTTCCTCAAGTTGTTCCTCCTGTTGTGTATTTTGAAATGCTGATAATTATTTAAGAGAAAGTGGTCGTTCCGGAGACAAATCCTTCAAGTTGAGTTCGTTGTCCATCACACTGCGCTTATTTCTTGCGTCCTTTTAAATAAAAACATAATCAAAAACTGAACTTAACATAGAAAAATTGTCAAAGTAATTTGTAACAAAGATTACCTGAACGTTTCGCAAAGTTTCCAGAAAAAGTGCATTGTCACTTTTTTCTGATTCAACCAAGGAAACTGGACTAGCTTGTTAGATGGTTGTGACAAAGGCTACAACAATAAGTTTGGGAAATGTAACCTGTTTTCTGCAAATTTTCTGCTTGGTTCCGGAATAGTTTCTCGGAAATATTGAAACCAGTATTGAACAAGATATTATATGACAAAAAGAATATTTAAAAGCTGTTTCATATATAGGTTGTTGTATGATAACGTTTTTATACCAGAATTTAGAGAAAAACTGAAACACTATTAGAATCTGTATTGAGGACAACATAAACACACGCGTACAATAATTAGTTAGAATTGTATAAAAGTACGTGTACGATTGGTAAAATGCTATTTTGGAACAATTTTTGCAAAATTGTTGGATTATGTGGGCGAATAATTGATGTCAAAGTTTACGCTAATTTACCTTTATTCTCTGGCTTCTTGCATGTCAACATTTTTTACTGCAAGTTTCAGCAACTTTTACTGGCGCGTGTGTAATTACACATGTAACCTTCCCTATTTTTTATTGTGTTTAATGTAATAATATTTCTACTGCGCATTATGCATTCAGACGTAAAATAACTTTTATATTTATAAAATATAAAACGTAGTACATTTTCAAGAAAGGTACTTATTGTTGACCCTTGCTTAGTTTTAACTACATTTCAAAAATGCGAATTAACAAACTGTTCAATATAAATATGTGCACGTACACTTTACTTAATATTTACGAAGGAAAGATATAGTGATTACCTATTCATAAGATCAGTTTCACGGAAAAGTATTCTGGCGCATTGTGCTGCTTCCAAGAAGCATTAAACCTGAACCGTAACGTTACGTTAAGGTACCTTACCACAACAGGCACAGGTTTACAAAAGCTTTAGGTAGGTGCTTTCTTAAAGATGACAATGGTAGCCAGAACCCAAGAAGCTTATATATTCTCTACATAACAGATTTAAATTTTTTGGTATGCACACATAACCGTATACACGAATAAATATTCAATTTAAGTGAATTTTTCAAATGCATTTTCCCTGTATCTATTCCTTTATTCAACTATATCACGTTAAAGTCGTCAGTCGTCGGTTCATTCGTTTCCAGTTTGTGAGTCTCCATAAGTATTTTTTCTGCTATTGTAAACCCAGATATCAAATACGCAGACAAGTTTGTATTGTCAAAATTGCTTAATAAATTTATATTTGAAATTGCAAATTTTGGTGACTGTGTAATTCCGTACTTGTGATCCCCAAAATGAAAAAATAAAGAAATAGTCCCAAAGCCACCAGTGAAATGCGAATTTTGCAACAAACAATTTCGCAACAAATGGGCACTTAACAACCATATATATACCCATACTGGTGAAAAACCATTTAAGTGTAAAATATGCAATAATGTATTTTCGGACTCTCGCAATTTAAAAAGGCATGTTGACTTTCATTTGGGCAAAAAGCCGTTCAAGTGCACGCAGTGTCTAAACCCATTCGCACAGAAAGGTGATCTAATCGTGCATAAAAGAATACACACTGGCGAAAAACCGTACTAATGCTCTATATGTCCAAAGAAGTATGCTGAAAGGAGACTTTTGTATAGGCATTTAGGAGGTCACACAGGCGAAGAGAGCTACTCCTGCTCACATTGTAGTCGGAGATTTAGGAGCAAGAAGACTCGAGATTGGCACGTGAACTTTCATCATGGTAAACGGGACGCTTAAACACATTTTAATACTAATACTTCTAGAATAGAAATTAAATTTTCCGTCACTGCTTTTAACAGAAAATCACAACAGAGGTTCCGAGTGTCTATTTTGCAACCGGCGTTTTATATCAATGTTCGGCTTTTTTTCTCATATCCGCTCACATTTAATTGAGAAACCTTTCCATTGTTTAATCTGCCCTAAAGAATGTATCAGCAAGTTTAACTTAACTTGTCACATTAAATATGTACATTCCAATGAAAGAGATTACTCCTGTGAACTATATGGAAAGAGATTTAAGAGCCACGCTGGCATGGAAATACATCTTAAATCGCACTTGGGTGAGAAGCCATACAAATGCCAAACATGCAGAAAAGGACTTGTTACCAAAGCTGAATTAAAGCGTCATGCTCTCACTCACTCCAGCAAAAAACAGTACAAATGTGATAGGTGCGACAAATCGTTTCGACAGTCTTGTGTACTAAGGCAACACAAATTGTATGTTCACTCTGAAGAGAAGCCCTGGCAATGCAAGCACTGTGAGAAACAATTCAAAGGAAAAGCAGACTTACAGACGCACAACAGAGGTCATAGTGGTAAAACGCCGTTTCACTGTACGCATTGTGATGCTCTGTTTTCTTGCAGAAGCAACCTTTTTAGACATCAAAGTCGGCACATGCTATAATAAAACTTGTGAGAGGAGTGCCAGCAGCATAGCGTAGGGCTTGTTGTCAGTACTCATGTAGTCTGTTCTATGTAAATTATATTTTGTATCAATTGTTTATATCTTCTAGTATAATTTGTATATTTTCAAAATTTATGTAAGGTTTAAAATCTTTTAACTTACCACAATTAATATATTAACAAATAAATCAATTCTTTAAGCAGGTAGTAATTGAGCCGTTGAAATTATTCAAATTTGCCGCGTTTGAGTGATAAGATGTATAATATTTACATATTAGAAAATAGTTATTTTTATTTGAGAATCAGCATCGTATTGTGGTTTTTACATCCTTAGCTTTTTTTACAGGTTTATGTGCTAGATTCGTCATTATTACTGTACAACCCACGATACTTGAACGAGCACAGGTTCCCCAAATCCCCTGTTGAAGGACCACCTCCAGATGGAGGAATTCCAAAATGCCGCTCGCCTTTTATGCTAACGGAAATTTCCGGATACTATTATGCCAATAAATTGACCCCAAAAAGACTTGTAACTGTAAAATCTTTATTTACCCCAAGACCCCAATGTCGAGAGAAATCTATAAACGATAAACTGACCCCCAGTTATCGACTCATTCAACTGCCCATCAGTTGAAGACTAATCCAACTGACTTGCAGTTGTCCACTAATAATCTTACAAAAATTCACAGTTGCTTTTATACTAGTTTTACAGAAAAGTTCGAATGCCCAAAAGTCGAGCATTCAATCCAAAGTACAAAATCATAACAAAGAAATGTTTCAAAGAACAAAGAAAATAAGACCGGAAACAACACTCACTTCCGGTCACGAACAAAAGTCAAAGTTCATGAAATGGAGACAAAGAAAGCACCCAAAATTGAACCCGTTTCCGGTTGCAATCATTACTCCCCAATGACAAATTTCATGAAACGTTTCATAACAAAGCAAAAATGATAATATTATTTACATAATATGAAAACGAAACGCTACAAACTAATATAGGAAAATTTCCAGTTCCAATCTTCTTGGAAAATTCCTTTCCTTTCTTCAATCCGCGCGAACAATTACATATTTGAGCAAAAATTTTGAGTACTGGTAATTTACCAGTAGTAACTGCGCATTGGGTAACTTCTGATTCTGCTTCACACGTTAACACCAGTGCCATCAGCTAGCCAAGATCTCAAGATTCATCAACGTTTCACACAACCTCCATTTTCAACGACACATCCCCACCAGCCCAAGTGTCAATCAACCCTAAGCATATCTATCCACCTCCGTACATCAGCAGTAGATTTAAACTGTGGTCAATCACTTGTTAAAGCAGGCCGTACGCTACAACGATGACCACCTCATGTGTTAATTCACTACAGAAACACAAAATATTTATTTGAAGAGTATATCTGAATATCTTTTTTTTGGATTTTTAAAACAAGTCGTTTTAAATTAGCTGCTATCAATTTGGGCTCAAGGTGGGCTTAGTACTTTTCAGGGTTTCAGGGTTTGGAATTGCACTACGCCTCGGGGATACTGATGTGAACAATTCCCGTGTGTCGCGTGTTGCACGGTTTTGAAGTTAAGGCTAACCAATTTTTAGTGGGGGCCGGGAGGAACGGATAATCAGTATGTCCGCGTTTTAAACCCGAAGTGGAATGGAATGTTTGGACATTTTAATGGACTATGATGATTGAAACGAAGAATGTTTGAAATGAAACAATTATTAGTTAAAGATAAAAGTTTAATTGAAATTTTCAATTTGAAAATGTGAAGTTAATACGGTGGAAGACAACATGGACATTTGACATCCTGCACTACGAAGATTTTGACAATGTGAAGAAAAAATATCGAAAGCGCATAACAGTTTTAGTGCATAATATCTGAATTTGTACGTAGCACGTGCCACAGTCATAATATTTGCTTTGGTAACTATACATTATGTGCTGGCGGATTTGCACTGAAGGAAAAGTAACTTTTTCTGGTTTGAAGACATCTACAATACCTGATAATGTACTATCTGAATTGTTATGGGTACAAAAAACCAATGGTAAATACATAGCGGAATCAGGTGGTGACAATATGTTTTGCATGTATAGAAATGTCAGCCGAGGCATCCGTTTTTATGTCACACAGACGTAATGAAAATATTAATTAAATTAGTTTGAATTAAAGTCTGTTAAAATTGCCAGGATACAGCATGAGCTTTATCTAAAAACCAGTGTATCAATGGACAATGGATAGGTGGAAATTGGACACTAGTATGGTGGACATGGAAAGTGGATACTAGATGTTATGCTGCCCAGTGTACAGTGAACAACGTGAAAAATATCCACCAAAAGGCACGTTGGATACGGAACATTGATACTATGCTAAACACACAAAGGAAAGGTAACCTAGAAAAATTAGAAACATTTTCCCTCAGAGTCCGTTTACTATCCATCACGTAATTAGACGGTTTCTTCTGAAAACGGTATGTTGTGGTAAAATGTTTATCTCACAGTTAAAGACCAATATGTCCCTGGAGATGTATGTTACATGGAAAACACTTTACATATTTCACATCGCCAAGTTGGTTAAGCTTTTTTATTAACTCTTGAAAATTTGTTTTCTCTTATATATTTATGTGTATTGTATTACAGGTGTATTTTGCAATACGCCTTAAACATTTTAAAACACAAATATTCAGTAAGCATTTACCCAAACAAAAGCTTTAACTGTGGTCATTTTTTGTAAATTAATGCTATACAACATCCCATGTACGTGGACTGCTGCAAAATAAAACACTAAAATTTTTTAGTAGAGCTCGGTTAAGGCACTAATACCAAATTCTTAACAAAATTACAAAACGAAAAGTGCACCTAGTTCTGAGTAGATGGTCAGTGTCTTCCTAATTTGTACCGAAACATATTGGTAAGGTACTTTTAGTAGAGTAATATGTTTCATGTATAAAACAAAGATATATTACACGAAAGACATGCGTACGTGACTTAAATCATCAAAGGATGGTTCGGAAAGTTAATACGTCGTAATCTCTGGGATGTGAATTTTGGTCTCCCTGGGTTCAAGGACTGCAAAGGCGTATCTAAAAACTTGGCCTGGTCGATCATTAAATGAATTTAATTCTTTTATTTGGGCAAAGTATGCTTACTCACAGTTCAAATTAATTGTAAGATGACTGAGTGTTTTTTCTTACAAAACAAACGAGCAAAATGTGACTAGGATTAAGAACGTTTAAGAAAGTAAAACTCTCCACTTAAATAACATACAATGTAAAAGCGATAGCAACCATGAATAGAATTTAATAAGATAGCCAGCAGTATGTTGGTAGCCGGAAAAAACAATGTTGAGTTTGCAGCTTCTAAACCGGTTTTTATTCTTTAAGGTACATTATCAATTTTTTAATGTTGTAGTCAGTTATAAAAGTATTTGAATTCTTCTACGCATAGTGCATTTCCAACTATGAAATAATGTTTATACGGTTTCAAAATAAAACAATGCACATTTCCACGGAAGGCGCTCATAGTTTGCTGCATCTCATGACCCTTGCTTTGTGCTTAAGATATTTTTACAAGAGTATGCAGCTACTGATTACAAAATGTCAACAACAAAATATGTGCACGTACATTCTACTTAATATTAACAGATGAAAGGTTTAGGGATTAACTATTTATAAGCTGTTTCACGGAAAAGTACTCTTGCGCATTGTGGGACTTCCAACAAAATAAGTCTAAATAATTACGTTACTAAAGCAAGCCACTATTTTAGAAGGGCTTAAAATAGGTATAAGTATTTTTGAAGGTGGCAATGTCAGACGGAACCTGACATGCGCATATATGACCAACATAAAATATTCAGCAGTCAGTATGCAAACACAACCGCAACAACAAATAAATATAAAGTTTGGGTTCGCTTTTTTCATAGATAAACATTTAATTTGTACCTACCCAGTTAAGTAAATGTTTCGAGGTTATCTACTCATTCAACTATAATACGCCTCAATCGTCGGTTAACTACCTTCCAGCTCGTGTGTCTCCCTAAGAATTCATTCTTGTATTGCAGCAAGTAAATATATTTAGAATTAAATGTGTTTAAAAGTCATACTGAACCAATAATTTCTCAAACATGAATCGTAAAGAAATTGTCTCAAAGCTACCAGTAAAATGCGAATTTTGCATTAAAGGTTTTCGTAACAAATCGAAACTAAACAACCATATAAATATGCATACAGGTGAAAAACCATTTGAATGTAAAATATGCAATAAAATGTTTACGCAAAATAGCAACTTAAAAAGCCATGTTGACATGACACATTTGGGGAAAAAGCCGTTCCAGTGCAAGGGGTGTCAAAAACCATTTGCAATAAAAAGTAATTTAATCCGACACCAGAGGACACACAGTGGCGAAAAACCATTTCAATGCTCTTTATGTCCAAAAATGTATGCTGAGAGAACGCTTCTCTATACGCATTTACGAGGTCACACCGCCGAAGAGATCTACTCCTGCACACATTGTAGTCTGAAATTCAAGAGCAAGAAAGGTCATGATTGGCACGTGAAACTTCATCAAGGTAAGTCGTTTGAAGACGTTTTAATACTGTTACTTCATACATTTAAAATAAATTTCCTATCCCTGTTTTCCAGCAAAAAACTGCAACATTGGTTCCGGGTGTCTATTTTGTAATCGGCGTTTTATTTTAATACGCGATCTCTTTTCTCATATCCGCTCGCATTTAACCGAGAAACCTTTCCATTGCTTAATCTGCGGTAGAGGATTTACGCACAAGTCTACCTTAACTTCTCACATTAAACATGTTCATTCGAATGAAAGGGCGTGCTCCTGTGAATTATGTGGAAAGAGTTTTAAGAGCAATGCTAACAAACGGCAGCATCTTAAAACGCACTTGGGCGAGAAGCCACACAAATGCCAAATATGCAGAAAAGGATTTATTACCAAGGCTGGCTTAAAACGTCATGTTCACATTCACTCCATTGAAAAACCGTACAAATGTGGTAGTTGCGACAAATCCTTCCGACAGTCTGGTGGTTTAAGACATCACAAGTTGCATGTTCACTCTTAAGAGAAGCCCTGGCAACGTAAAGACTGTGAGAAACAATTCAAAAGAAAAACAGATTTAGTGACGCACAACAGGCTCCATAGTGGTGAGAAGCCGTTTCACTGTACACATTGTGAAGCTCAGTTTTCAAGCAAAGACAACCTCCTGAGACATCAACGACGGCATACACTTTAATAAGTTCTGTAAGCGGAGTACAAGACGCGTTAGGCACACTGCCTGTGGGCAAGACTTCTGGACTTTGGTCTATGTTGTTTGTTTATATCTTTTAAAATAATCTTGTATATTTTAGAAAACTTATTATGAAATAACGTTTAAAAAATTTTATTTTACAAATGTTAACAAATAAATGAACACTATAAGCAAGTGGTAGTTGAGCCGTTGAAGTTATTTGCTGCGTTTTGTTGTCTTACGTGACAACTTGAACAATAAAGGATGTATAATAAGTAAAGCGACAAAATTGAAGTTGTTGTTAAAATCTACAATGAAACTTATATGTTTTTATTTAACTATCGTTAGATGCACTAAGGTTCGTAGTTTTTTAGAAAAAATACGCCAGGCTTTTCTGACCTATCAGTTTGAATAAATTTACAGCTATGTACAGTCAAACTTATTACCAGTTTTCCGAGCTTTTTAAGATATGACTTTTTTAAAGTGTTCCTCAAGTCATACCAATACGCTTTTTCTGAAAGCAACAGTTCAAGTAATATTCACTAACGAATGGGCTTTCAGATGAGCAATCATTTGCCATTGACTTTACTAATGTGTGAAAATTACATTCGCACCGACGCTTTTACGTTTTTCTGGAATCTCATCTCGATTCTGATTTTGGTGTCACCATTGTGGCCAAATGTTTTTGCTGCTCCTATTTAATGTAAATGTACTGCAGTTCCATGTGTCCTAGCAATAATAAAAGCTCATTTTCTAAGCTTTCAGAAACAGGGTACCAAACCTTCTTGAAGATGATTGTTGGTTTAATAATAACAAGGGTTTTTAGTACTTCGAGTTTTGAAGCTAAAATTTTGCAAGAGGTTATTTATACCTACTAAGAAGCAGTAGAGGTAAACTTTTAATCACATTTTGTAAAAAAACGAATTCTGAGTATAACTTGTGAATTCATTTAGATATACAAGTTCTCTGGAACGTTTGGCTAACGATTAGGTGTAAAAACCTTAGTACCCGGAAATTTGATAGGTGGCGCCACCTAACGTTGAATGTTCGTGTGAGCTAAAAATAAGGAGATCTGACCGAGATAATTTTTTCTACAATTCTTCAAGGTCTAATGCATCATTGATATATCATGTTTCTGTCTTAAATGATAAGTATGACTTTTCAAAATTCAAACAATTTTTGTCGCTTAACTGATTATACATCCTTTAATTACAAATTAATAAGTCATTAACTTTTCCGATAATCCTTTTTTAGTTAATATCATAAAATATGAGTTAAAATGCGGTCGTCTTGTACCAGACTAATGTGCCTGGCGCCTGTTTTGATTAACCAAAGAATAATTTTGGTGAGCTATATAAACTTTAGTAAAACTGAGATACAACTTTTTAAGTTTATTGTCGTCAAAATGCAAAAAAAACAACATGGAATGTAAGCATTATCTCCAAACTGATTAAACAGGTAATAATTTCCCTATTTATTTCAACGTTCTATAAACTTCCTTTTAATATTTCAGGATTTGCCAATGGTAATCTCATCAGCCGCGGCATGATATTCTTGAAAAACTGCAAAAAACGTTCGCTAAATTATCAAAAAGGCCGTCTAATGAATTTTTTTTAAACAAAAGTTTGAAAACAAACTGTTTTTGCTTTTGTCAAATCAGTTTAACCATAAGATACAATTTTTTTCCTATAATCCTAAGTTTACCACTAGTGCAGAAGGTTAGAGGGCGATAAACGGTGTAAAACTGGAAGTATCTTATCAAGGATACGCTCATTGACTAAAATGAGGCAGTATAGGTGGAAAGCAGCTCCTAGAATACAAATTCTACTTGAGTATTTCACATCTGTGTACTCTGTCTTGTTTACAGAATGATTAGTATTACGTATCTATATAAATTAGTCTCATATTACACTGACTGGGTTCCAAGCGAGCCGATACACCAGCATTTTCTAGAGAAATTTTCCTGAATACTAGTAAGGCATGTCCGAAGTTTCCTGCACCTTTTTTGAAAGCTAAAATTTTCAACATTAAAACAACTAAATTGGACAATTGGCACTATTCTTAGAATCTACATACTTTAAATAGTATAAGTACTAGTTTGGGAGAAAATCAAACGTTCTGATGTAAATTAAATTTTAAGTCGAGTTTGTTTATTTTAAACGGCGTTATTCCCACTGCAACGTAAATTTTTTTCTTTGAACTACGCTAACTTTTTAACAACAAGTTATTTTCTTAAAGTGTTCTCATTTTGGAAACCCTATTGTGCCCGTAATTAAAATTGACACCATCTGGTCAACACCCGCGTGCATAGCTAGTGTATATCACCGATTAAATGGCACAAAGTCTCAAAATGACAGTGCATATTTAATTTGCAAAAATTGGAACCCGTACAAAATTAAATGAACAAAGTAATATACCATTCGAAAGGTCATTCGAAAGTTATCAGAGGTCAAATATCAAAATGACTACATTACTAAAGGAGAACAGTACTTTTCTTGCTCACAATTTTTGTTTCGCACATAAGATTTTGGTTGAATTTTGCTTCTTGAGTCAAGAACACTTCTGAACATACTACCTGTTTTGGTTATAAATTTTGCTTGGCACATGAGATTTTAGTTGGATTTTGCTTCATTAGTAATGAATCATTACTTAATTGGATACTAGATTTCAGGATTAACATTTTTGCATGGCATATGAGATTTTGGCTGAATTTTGCTTCAGTTGTCAAGTGAATATTATTTTTTGGCGTCAATATGTCAAAAGCAACAAAAGTTACGAGGTGGTCAGTCACAGTGGCAATTTATATTAGAATAGTAATTAGAGTTGGATATTGCCTTTCATTTCTTAATCTTGTGTCTAGTGCTGAAATTCTTGGGTTTAGGACTGTTGGTTAGTAACAATGTTTTTTTTGTGATTTTCGCGTTTAAATTTGGTGTCTGGCACAAAATTTTGTCTGAGTTTTGGTTTGTTGATTAATAAGGATGGGGGGCTGTACAGTCAGACTGTTGATCCTTAAATTGTTTAAACTTGGTCTACATCAGCAATAAAGTACAACTGCTCTCGCTACTTTGCTACATGTGGGCATGTTGCCTGCTTTATTATATGTAAACTTGCGCTTGCAACTGCTTGACCCTAGTAGAATTTCCCACACCCAGGGCAAAACATTGTAGTCTTGAAGAAATCTAGCACTCCAACAAAATGACATCTACTTTGCAAAATTCTTGTTGTTTTACGTTTCTTGTCATAACTTTTGCAAATCGCAATATTTCTGCAGCCGGTATTTTGCATTCTATACATTCATTCTATTGTAGAGCAGACATTTCTATAGATCGGCATCAATACATAAATATTCGATCGGAAGATTTCGCAAAATCCCCGAAATTTTTGAAAAAATCATTTTTTGCAAAAACCAATCAACATGGAAGGTTGTATCGGAACAAAGGGTCACACGATACCTAACTACAGGAAAAATATCAATGACCAGTATTACTTTAAACTGAGATAACAGAAAATTTTATATTTCTAGCACTGAAAATTTATGGCGTTTCCTAGCCTCCTTACAATGACATATGGAACTGAAACTTAGTATACCGTACTACAGACACTTTTATAGTATAACACTATTAAAGTTATAAATATTCTAGAAAAAAATTGTGTGTATCAACAAGCCCGTGGTGTTACTCAAATGCAGCAAATACAATTAATTTCAACACTAGAAGCATTATGTTTTCTAGTTTAAAGTAATATTATATTACTAGTATAACTAGGCTTAATCAATATAAAATGAGGTGCGCTCATTTGGTGAAGATTTCCATAGCTTTTGAAGACATCAACAATATTGTATACCTTCCTCTATAATGTAGAACGTAGTTTATTGTGCATTCTAGATTTTATTGAAAATTCTCGGCTAGGGTATGCTTAGAACGGAATTGTTAATTTAAGTATTTGCACATAATAAATGCCAATATTGTTTTTATGCAATGTACGGTACCCACAAATCGAATAGATGGGAAGACTGTAAGGTTGTTAACTTCATACTCATGTTTGCATAAATGTATTCATTTCAGAACAAATGCAGTAAAATTTAGAGGCAGATGCAATTATTATATAACAACATTTGGAATACAAAGTAATATTATTATACCATTTAAAAGGTACTTTAAAGGCCGTCGTTGCTCCTAGTTATAAACTCTGTAATTATATATGAAAAATGTATTTTTGTATTTCTCACATGCATTAAACCTATATATTGAACATTAAAAGATTGCAGTTGACAACTTGGGTTAGTGTTTAGGTATATTAGACTAGAGTTATTATTTTAGAATCAAATTGTACCATCTGTCCTATCTAATATTTCAAGATATTTAATTTTTTTATTCCAGTCTTTGTCATGTCTTTAATTGTATACTACTTATTACGATATTAGTTACTGCGCTATTTAACTTTTAAATATTTTAAATAGTATAGAGTAACTCCATATGTAAGGCCTGAAATAGAATTTTTAAATTGAAATTTTGACTGCATATTCTGATTGCTTAGCAAAAATGGTATAAATAATGTGCATTTCGATTTTTCTAAAGACGGAAAAAGCCGTTATACAGCCATTAAAAATGCTGAGATGGGTCCAATGGGCAAGTCTTAACTCAGCCATGGGTCGACCAAATGTGGTGAAATTTTGAACAATTATTAATTTTAATCCTTGATCAGCATCTCACTCAACTGTGTTGTTACACTGAGGACTTCTCGTTAGAGACAGGGACTCTAAGAGGAGGTTGTGAATGCCGCGTCATCCCTAATGACTTGGGTGCTCCCAGCAGGATGTGACAAAGTCCTCAATCACAACCTACCTCACCCCTTACTGGCGCCCTGGCTTTGCTCTGTATTAGCCAAAACGCGTGGTTCAACAGAGATCGCTAGTTTGCACACACCGAGCCGATTGAGGATATGACTATACAATGTCCAATAGACTATTTTCAACGACCCTCATTTGGTTTTTCAAGATTTAAATTTTTCGAATTTTTATAAATTTTACAAAAATATAGGTTTACAGGGCATGGACCTATGGCATCCAAAATGTAAGCCAAAATATTTGAAAAATTTCTAAAAATTCGAAAAGTTTAAATCTTGAAAAACCAAAGGAGGTTCATTGAACATAGTCTATTGGACATTGTTCATGCAAAATTTCACCACATTTGATCGACCCATGGCTGAATTAGGACTTGCGCATTGAACCCCTCTCAAAATTTTTAATGCCTGTGTAACTCGGCAATTTTGCGTTTTCAGAAAAAACGAAATGCACAGTATTTATTCCATTTTTGCTAAGCAATCAGAGCATGCAGTCAAAATTTCAATTTTCATTTTTTTTTTTGAATTCAGATGACATGTTCCCTAACCCGGCGCATTTCCCCAGTTCATGTTTTTTACGAAGATAATGATAACTGAATGTGCTTGAAAACCAAAACGGTTAGATACCGCAAATGTAGTGGTAATGTTTAAATCATTTCGATTAGTTGAATAATAATAGCATGCTCATTTTTACGCATCTTTAAATTATTTCAGAGGAATAAAATAAAAAATGCTCAGGTTATATTATGTGATACGAAATTTGTATTTAACAACTGAGGTTTTCTTCATATTTGTTTGTTTATTTGTTTGTTTTGCTTTGTTGTAATGTGTCATATTTAATTTGGGTCCCGGAAAGTAATTGCGCTCGTTTCGTCGACTGGTCAAAATTATCTTAAATAACTGAACAATTACAACTAAACTAATGATTATATTATTTTGATATTTGTGGAAAAACATTTATTTATAAACTTTTTATTGAGTACCATAGTAAATAATTTGCACACGAGTAAACTTGTTTAGAATAATAATACTAATAAACCTGGTAGACTTTAACAGATCGAACAACCCATTTTACACTTTCCAATAAATATATAGGTTTCGTATAAAAATAAACAAAAATCCTACTATATTGCAAAATTTACATCAGCTTGTGCTTTTTGAGTAAGTGTGTACGCAAATTGCTAACTTGGGTAAACCTAGCAACGCAATGTGTACAATGAAACGGCTTTTCGCCACTGTGAAATCGTTCATGTGCAACTAAGTGATGGTTTGCTTTGAAACCCTTGCCACAGCTTTTACACTTCCACGGCCTCTCGTTGGAGTGAACGATTCGTTTGTGAAGTCCTAGGCCAGTTGCCTGGGAAAACGATTTGCTGCAATCCACGCATTTGTACAGTTTTTCATTTGAATGTATAAGCGAATGAACTTTCATGTCACCATTTGTAAGAAACTCTTTGCCGCATATTTTGCATTTGTAAGGTTTTTCCGCCAGATGACGTTGAAGATGCTTCCGCATGTATTCATTAGTCTTAAACGTTTTCCCGCACAAATAGCAGGAACAAGGCTGCTCATTCGAATGAATTTTCATGTGCTTTGTTACGTCACTTTTATAGATAAATTGCTTCAGGCAGGTTGAGCAACTGTAAGGTCTCTCCTGAATGTGTGCGCGAAGGCGCGAATGTGGAAGCAAAGATTTGACGCAAATCTTCGCTTACGCTATCATTGAAGAACAATGATAGCGTACGGATGCATCTTAAATCGCACTTGGGCGAGAAACCATACTAATGCGAGATATGCGGAAAAAGATTTATTACCAAATCTGAATTTAAAAGACATGTTGTCGTTCACTCCAGTGAAAAACAGTACAGATGTGATACGTGCGACAAATCGTTTCGACAGTCTTCAGGTATGAAACAACACAAATTGCATTTTCATTCTGCCGTAAAGCCCTGGCATTGTATGGACTGTGGGAAACAATTCAAAAGAAAAGCAAATTTAGTGAATCACAAAAGAGAGCATAGGACTGAATAGCTGTTTCATTGTACAAACTGTGATACTCAGTTTTCCAACAAATGCAATATTCTTAGACACCAACGACGACGTCAAATGTAGTTAAAAGACTTGTTAGTGGAGTGTAGGCAGTGTTGGACACATTGCTAGTAGGCATTACGTTTGAACTTTGATCTATCATACATCGTGTTTGTAAAATATAATTTGAATTGCTTGTTTCTATATTATAGTTTGATGTGTATATATTTAGGTAAGGTTTAAAATTTCTTATTTTACATATTACCATTTTAGCACTGAAGTACTACTAACAAACTACAAATAAGGAAGCAATATGAACAAGCAGTAATTGTGTCGTAAGATATGATTAACTTATTATGAATTATGCATTCGAATAGTTAAAATTCCAATTAAAAAACCTTTAGCATAAGTTGCAATTTTTGCTGTAAAGAAATTTTCAGAATAACATCACTTGAATAACCTTCGTTCAAACTTTCTGATTTAGAAATCATTTGCCATGTCATTGAGCCTTGTTGCAATGGTTTAAAAATAAATTCTGCACACAACAATATCAGTGATAATATATCAACAAGTCCGTCTCCTGAGGCAACGAACTAGTGAACCCAGCAAATTTACCAAGCGGAAAATTATCTTATCTTCATCAGTAGCTAAGTGCCGAAAGCCTCGGCCCCCGTGATCGAAATAATTATGCATAATTATTAACCTTTTTAGCCAATACAACGAGTAATAAAACATTTATTTTATACCGGTTCTTTTATGCTGTAGTGTAGTAGTAGTATACTGCTGACTAACACTTTTAAAATGATAGTTAAAGTAATTGAGCTTAACTAGATTTAAAGAAATGATTAATTTTATAAATATTCATCCGGCGGCATTTTTGGTTTCAAACAACTGCATAGTATCATCAAAATCAAGCCTTTCTGCAATTTGACGTTCTATGGAAGTTATTGTGCCGAAAGTTCCTGAATCTAATTCTCTAGAATATTTGACTCCCTGGTTACCGACACACTTCAATTTTTGTTCCAACGTTTTTGTAAACAAGGTCCCCAAAAAAACCAAAATTTTTGGAGCAGTGCTTTATCTGTTTCATGTGAACCTTTGATTCATTTTGCTCCTAGAGTGTCTACTAAGCGATTAAAGAACTTGATTTTAAATCAACGTTGTTTATTGAGTTTATTGCATGGACTTTTTTGTTCCAATCTAAATTTTGTAAGACTTCACAGCTTACTCGGTTGTCTGAAAATCCAGTATGAGGATCTATTCCGAACTTTGATGCTAAAGATTTTGCCACTTCATTACATCGAGCGTATCTAGAATTCTTAAAGGCTTCGGAAGCTGACGAGTAGTTTCAACTTTTTTGCAAGATTAAATGTTTCTCGCTTCCGTAAACCTTGGCTTTGGCTCTTCGAATCCCTGGTGCTGGCAAAATGTTTGCTCATGTTTTAGGCTATCATCTATATATCTTTTAAAATTTGCATGATGCTGCTAAGAAATTCTCGGCCCCAAACACGTCTCGGCCCCCGTGGCCATCACGGGCTGGCACGGGCGTTACTTAGCGCCTGATCTTCATAATATTCTGAAGTTGTTATTAAATGTCACTGATTGAGCTCTTTTAATCCCAATTTTGGCAGAAGGCGATATTTGATCGTTAAAAGTTAAAATACTTTCATATTACGTCGTTAACGACAAAGTATTCTACTAGAAGTGATTCATGCTATATTGAGAATTTGTGGATTGCAAAAATCTTAGCAAATTTTTCTGCGCATTATTATGTTTAGAGATTCGTGAATGTTTTATCATATTGTTCCTAATAAAAATAGAAAAATGGGACTTACAATCAAGGCCCACTTGTCTAAATAGACACCCTGCGTGTCTATTTAGACACGTTAAAACGTTAAATTTAGTTATTTCGTCGTGCTTGAATTTTAAAATTCCTTTGAATTTCCGTTTAGAAAATTATACTTGATAATATGGTATCACAATTGAGAACAGAACAGAAATAACGACTGAAGGTTTGCACTAAATTTCAAATTGTTTTGTCTTCAAGTTTTAATGTTTCAAAAAGCTTTCGGCAGATTTTGCTGAAAAAATGACAGAAAATCAACTTTGTGTTGTGGTTTAAGGAATTGCGATTGAAAACTCTGGCGTTTGAAAGATTCAATTACAAATAAATAAATTGAGAGTCCCCCAGTGTTAGAAATGGCGTTAACTGAAATTTTACCCAGTTTGAAAAGGACGATATGCATAACTGGCCATTTTTGGCACCCAAAAATGAAAATCGGGTTTTTGCTCTAGAATCATAAAACAAGCAAAAAAATTCATTCCAGTGAAGGTTTCACTGAGATTTGATCAATATATCAAAAGTTATGAAGTTTTGAAAATGACGTGTTTGGTGACCTGGCGCCAGCAAAAAGCCAGCAACTGGATGTACTCAAGTGGACATAACTTCTACAATACACACACATGCTCAAGGGTTTATGGGTCATTCGAGAGACTAAAAGTCAGCAAGGAATATGACTTTAAGTGAGTTGAGTTAGCATTAAGAGTTGCACATAAAAAGAAATTTATGCCGCAAATATTCTTCAGTTTGAATATGCATTTCATTTTTACATAAATCAAAATGAAAATCGCGAGAAAATTTCAATGAAAAATGTTGTTGTAAGGCCAATAACTCGTTTTGTGCTATAAACAGAAATCCAATTCAAGTACCAAAATCTTTTATTTATTTTCTTAAATGTCACCTGAATATATTTAATATTTAGTATTATTTTAAGTGAAAGTAGGTTTCTATAAGTCAGTAAACAATTCTATTTTTTAGATTTGTGTCATTTAACAAAATAAACTAGTTGATGCTACAGTCATTAGAATATAAATCCAAAGTTGCTTGTTCATGCAAAAGCAAAAGATGATCTCTCGTGTTTCAAAACGGTTAAAAATATGCATTGAAATTACGAGTATTTGTTTAAGCATATACTATTTCATATCAATCGTTCATTTTTAAGCTCATTTAAATGAATTTTATAAAACTTTTTTCTGCAAAATTGATAACAAAATTTATTTCAAATTTGGGGACAGTAGGTGTTGTGGCCTACGGCTATACAGTTTGTTCTAATGGTGAGGACCCTTTTAAGACAAACGGATAATCTATAAAGCGTAATTTTTATACTCGTAAAAGTTTAATGGATTAGTGAGGTGGAATGATTAGCACTTGAAGTATTAAGGAATTTTTTGCAACTTTAACCGTGTATATGCGAAAAAGCTATATTCAGTGGAAACGGTACGCAAAACGAACTGTAATCAGAAAGTGATATCAAGTTGTGACATCATTTTTCAAACTTGCGATCGTCAGTTCTAGTTCCTGTTTACAGTAAACAGGTATAATTTCAGCTACATTCTTTTATTTATTTCCCTGGTTAAATAAAGTAGCAGAAAATAAGCAGCTTGCATAATAAATTTGCTAGCTAAGCATTTTTCTTGCTTTCTTTTTCACTGAACTCATTCCAATATTTTGTGACTATGAAGCATATTAAACTGGAGTTTTTTGTGGCAAAGTAAATAATGAAAAAAATTAGGGTTTCTAGTAGTTACTTTGTGTCTGCGTGTGCCCACTGCAAGATTTTATTGTTTGACAACTATTTATAATGTGGTAGTAACTACTGAATGAATTTAAAGCTAATATAATTGTTTGAGCGTAAAGCACAAAGCGGTTTTTACTGTAAAATTCCATGATGTATTTTTTAATCCATGTACCTAAAATGTATGCTACCTAATAGGCATTGTTAAAAGTTTTAACCTAGAATTGTCTACGTGACTTATGATTTGTTCACTTCGTTTTTGTACACTTTATGTTAATGAACTGTCCTGAATACCTAAAAAGTGTAAAGATTGACGTCAATGCACAATGCATTCATTGAACCTCTGTAAGTTTCTTTGGTCCGAACTATTCCTTTTTGTCACACTGCTCTCTTAGACTTTGAGACTGACTGTTGTAGCAAGCAAGACGCTCAGCAGCCAGAATAAAGATATACCTTTTTGACCAAGTAGCTCTTTGTTTCTTTGTCTCGTTTTTACCCAACCACCTTGGGTGGCAAATTCTCATAGTTCGAGTAGTCATAGTCCTTTTACGCACCAAGTGCATTCATGCTAGCAAGGCATTGTTTTTAATCATTCAGTTTTTAATCATTAACTAAACTCTCGGCTTTACGCCACCGTTCTTCATCATCATCACCAAGCGATTCCTGAAAGCCCTGCGCCCATTTTATGCTCACACCCAACATCTTAAATTGACGTGTACCTTCGGAGATTAACTCCATCAATAATGATGAGTTGATGTTTCATGAAATGTCTAATTTTGGGGTATATAGAGTTCCTTCTTTGAACATCTAGTTTACTGTAATTTAAAATGCGGTCGGGAAGACTTTGTTTTCTTTCTCGTGTGTAAAATAGATAGTTTACAAAGCCTAGAAGCTTATGTTCTTTTACTCTGCCCCCTTTTAGATTTACCCAAACAAGGACCTCAAATTAGTGGTACAACAAGACACAAACACGTCGGAAGTGATCGGCTGGCTTGTACTGACACAAGTGAGTATTCCTTTCCCCCCACCAGACTCAGATCCACCAAAACAGT